>CM076570.1:45700030-46059207 GCA_034641835.2 Pinus albicaulis
TATGAAGAAACAAGAAGAACGTGAGGGGTATGAGATCCACTCTCGACGAAAAAGACCTGATGAACCATAGGCAGGATCAAGTCGACTAATTCCTTGACAATGGTTGGTTGGGAATGGTTTCATGAATTTGAATTTCCAAAGGAATGGGATCGACCAAGGATGTCTCTCGACTGATTGTTGAATCAAATAGCGGAGGACTCAAAGAAAACTTCTGGTAACCAGCCGGAAGGTAGGGTGTAGAAACAGTAGGGTTGTCCAACACTCTCTTGGCTTCATCCATGTACGGATAAAGGTAAATGGGATGATTCCCTTCACACAACTTATAAGGATTGTTAACCTTACCTTGTTTCTTATGAGTCTTATCATTACTATTCGAAGATGTGCCACCAATATGACTTCTAGAAGCCAAAGGCAACGACGGAAAACTGTTGGACCATACTTCAAGCACCTTGGGAATGCCAGGGAAATATTGAAGAAGATGGTCACCCTTGCACAACATGCAAGGGAATTTGAATTTTCATGGAAGGTTAGATGGTTTATCAATGGAAGGTTCCTGAGAGATGATATCCATAGATTTAGCCTCTCTTTTAGCTAACTTCATCTTTTTTGTATTCTTCTTCTTCTTCGTAGCCACCTAGTTACTAGAATCTATACTTTCATCAGGCAAATTAGAAGAGGAGGAAGAAGAAACAGGTGAAGAAGGGGAGAGGTCCACCTTGGAATCAACATGATTTTGTTCTGGTGGAGGGGATGGTTTCACAATGGGCGGAACACTTGAGACCAGAGAGGTCAAAAACAACCAAACAAACAACCCAACAGTTAACCCAGGAAGGAATAATGTTTCCATATAAGGAGCACCAACATTTCCAAAAGAAGGGAAAGGACTAGGATGCCCTTCAGAGGGGATTCCTTGGTTGGTAAACTCTAGAAATGTTTCCATTGGAAACAACTGTAAAACAAGCGTTAAGGAAATTAACTTTAACCAAGAATATTTCGTGGGAAGTTAATATTTTAAGACACTAAAACAAAACTCTTTTGTTTCATGTTTTAAGAGTCGAGAAATAGGCAAAAGGTGATTCTATCACTTTCAGATTGAAATGAGCTTGAAAGGACAAATGCTCGATGGTATTTTCATTTTTTAGAGAGTCATGTAAAGACCAAAATGACTACTCAGGTAATCTACGAAAGAGGGTGTACCAAGTTTCCATGAAATTCCATATACACCTTGGTGATCAAATGAAAAATAAATGACCAAGGACTTGACCTATGTGCAGGTAGTCTCCCCGAATGTTGTGTTTTGTGTATCACGGTCATAGGGTGGTAGACTTGGCTTCCTATGGATAAAAGGATTGCAACCTATGAGGGTCTCCCTTTATATACGCGATGGTACGGGGAGCACAAGTCCATACTAGCATTGTCTAAAGCCAGATGGTGAACGACAGCTACTAGATTTAGCGACGCCGAAACACGTCACTAGCGTAGACCACTAAAGATATCGTGTTTGGTTCCAATGCTTTCTTAGGTTAATTGAATGAATTTTAAAGTTGATTTTGAATTATGTCTCAATTTCAAGGCCCTATCAAATGTCATCTGACAATATCCTATATGCATCTATATGAGAAAAGAAATATTTCAATTCGATGAATTCTATCTAGTTAAGGGAAGAGTCTCAAACAATGATGCAACAAACAGAAAAGGAAAATTTTCCAAACTAAATGATTTTCACTATTCAAAAGTAATAAAAAACATTCGACGCTGTGAATTATGCAATGTAATCTATGCAAATTTCTCTTCTTTTTTTTTTTTTTTTGAAAAATTATGAAATTGTAATCTATGCACAATTTCCTTTTTCTTTTGGAAGAATAAGAATGCACTCAATGCTTTTTTCGATGAAATGAGAATATACTTAATGCGTGCTTTTAATTAAAGATAATGCACTCAATGCGATTTTTAGCTTTCAATCATTAAAAAATGTAATACAAGTTCAATGATGGATCTCAAAAAATACTTTTCAATGTAACGTGATCTAATGCATTTTAACGAAAAGAAAACTATGAGACGAAAAATAAATGAATGCAAATTTCCTTAATGGACAGATGAATTCAAAAGGGATGCAAAAAAACACTAAGAATGCAATCATTGTTTTAAACACTTTCTAATGAAAGTCCTCAAAAGGCTACAAGACATATCAGCTCAAGCAGAAAGAGGAATTCCAAAGCGAGGGCTAAATACAAGGCATTCATTCCCTTTGACATCAAGCAATCATAGAAAGAAGGCTTTTCAGCTGAACAATGAGAAATATAATCTATGCTCACAAGTGAAAAAGTAAAGGGGAGAACGTGTAAATCATACAGAGAGAAGGACCGAAAGGGAAAGACATACAGGTGAAGGATTTAGGGAAACCACCTTAATTTTTCACACACCCTGAAATTGACATGAATTTTGTGGGTGAAACTAGCGCCATCTGGTGTGACTTTCTCACTGAAAAATAGCACTAATGGCCAATTGGCACGGGTCGCTAACTGAAAACAAGCACCAATTGGCATGACTGTCAGAAAAATAAAAGCGCCAATGCCTGAACAAGAAAAAATAAATAATTTCTCCCAGCCAAAACCAGACTCGCTACTTCAAGCAAAAACTAAAAGATCGTAATTGATGAAAAACATAGTAAAAATAGGGAAATGGTAATTCGACTAAATTCTTTGAATGAATAAGACCTCAAAGAGTGACAAACTCAAAGGGAGCTCCCCATTGGAGTCGTGTATTTTCTAAGCAGGTAAATCCTCTCTACGGAGAAAGATGATCCCTCTAGCCCTAGAGTGGGTCTAGAAACAAAGAGACATGCTAGAGTGTTGATTCCTAATTACTGAATGAAAAAAGGACATGGTAGATCAACCTACCTGGAATCCAATGTTGTCGTCATGGCTGTAATGGTGGTGGCCTCTCACTCCTACCTTGGAAAGTCACAATCCTTCTGTAGTAATTCTCTAATACTTGCACATAGATCAACAAACAAGAACAACATACAACATAATAAATTCATTAATAACTACTAGCCAGTCAAAGAGGGCTAAGCATACTGCATTAAGAATATAACATAACATAAATGGGAACCAAACAGTAGTCACGTATATGTATTGATAGAAGGAAGAGTTACAACCAAAGCTTTGACATCGCAGTCTCCTCTAGTGGGGTTCAGCCAAAGTGCATCTCAGATGCTCATCAGGGGATTCGGATGAGATGAGGGCATGGAATCAAGCTCTCTCAATGAAGTTCCTTCTTGTTCTATCTCTTTAATAGTTCAGCTATAGCATACTCATTTCTCCATGTTCAGCTAGCTTATGCAAAGAGAGATAGCTTCTTTTTATAGAGGAAAAGTAGGAGGTTAGGATCCCTACAAAGGTGGAAGGGAGGCCTATCCTTTAGGAAGTTACCACAAGAGGTGGAGACCATAAACTAAAGGAGCGAGTCCATGGTTATTCACTCCAACCACTCCCAATGACTCATCCTCAGAGTTGCTAGAGTGGAATCTCCACCTCTATTTTTAAAAAACATTCCATAAACAGCTTGGCATGGGAGGCTAATTGGGACAGAGCACCAAATGGCACAGGTCCCAATGTTAATATTCCTCATTGGCGTAAGGGAAGAACTGGCTACTCGTGCCAAGGAAAAAAAAACAAGTGTTTCTGAAGCTCTGCTTAGGGAATTTTCAATAGAAGGAATATTACTCTCATGTAAAGGGATAAAATGATGGTCTTTGAAAGGCATGAGACTTATTATTAGTCATGGAAACAACCCTCCAATGTGTGAGATGGGGATTGCAGGGAAATTAAAAAAATGTTGTGTAATAGCTGCCCTAAAATGAAATGGCCCAACCTGAACGCCTTTCATCGGCTGCCCTCAAACGAAATGACCTGACCGAACATGTTTCATTGGGTGCCCTCATGCGGTGCGACACCGAGTGCCCAACCGAATGAAGGCACAAGGGAGGAAATGGAAAAATTGCTCGCTTGAACATGCACAAGGCACCCGAGCAATCACAACTTAATAAATTTTATACGATCGCCCTAAAATGAAATGACCCGACCCGAACATGTTTCATCGGGAACTTTCACATGACACGACATGATTTTTGTGCAGGTAAATCCCCTCTATGGATAGAGGTGATTCCTCTAGCACTAAGGTGGGTCTAGTAGCAAGGGAACATGCTAATCCTTTGGATTCCTAGTTTATGAATGAAACTCAGTCGGATTCAAAACGTTTTTTATCGGGTGCCCTCACATGGCGCACCTGACCGAGTGAAGGCACACGGGCACAAATGATAAATGGGCTGCATGAATGTTCAAAAGGTACCTAGGTAGTTATAAATTAGTAAATTTGATGTGGCTTCCCTCAAATGAAATGACCCGAATCATATGCCTTCCATTGGGCACCCTGACATGATGCGACATGGCATGCTTGACCGAATGAAGGCACAAGGGAGAAAATGGGAAACGATCCGCACGAATGTGCATGAGGCACTCGGGAAGTCACAACTTAGAAAATTTGATATGGCCGCCCTCAAACAAAATGACCCAACCTGAACATGTTTCATTGGACACCCTCGCACGACTTGACACATCCTGCCTGACCGAACGAAGGCATAAGGGAGCAAACATCAAATGAGCTACACAAATTTACACGACACCCAAGAAGTAACAACTTATAAAATTTGACACGACCACCCTCAAATGAAAAGACCTGACCCAAACAGGTTTCATCTACCACCCTCAAATGAAACAACCTGACCCAAACATGTTTCATAGGGCGCCCTCGCAAGGCGCCACATGACGCGCCTGACTGAACGAAGGCATAAGGGAGAAAAAAATAAACGGGCCGCATGAATGTGTACAAGCCACCTGGGTGGTCATAACTTAGCAAATTTGATATGGCCACCCTCAAATGAAATGAACCGAATGAGTTTCATCGGGTGCCCTCACATGGCGTGCCCGACCGAACGAAAGCAAAAGGGAGAAAATGGCAGATGGGCTGAACGAACGTGAAAAATGCACCCAGGAAGTTACAAATTAGTAAATTTTATATGGCTGCCCTGAAATGAAACAACCTGACCCGAATGCGTTTCATCGGGCACCCTCACACGACATGACACGGCCCGCCCAACCGAACAAAGGCACAAGGTAGAAAACAGAAAACAGGCTACATGAACTTGTACAAGGTAACTGGGCATTCAAAACATAGCAAATTTGATATGGCCACCCTCATACAAAATAACCTGACCCGAACGTGTTTCATCCAGCACGCTCACATGGCGTGCCTGACCGAATGAAGGCACAAGGGAGAAAATGGAAAATGGGCCACACAAACGTGCACAAGGTGCTCGAGCCATCACAACTTCGAAAATTTGATACGATAGCCCTCAAATGAAATGGCCCGACTCGAATGCATTTCGTCGGGCGCCCTCACACTGTGCGACATGGTGCACCTAACCGAATCAAGGCACAAGGGATAAAATGACAAATGGATGCACGAATGTGCACAAGGCACCGAGAAAGTCACAACCAAGCAAATTTGATATGAGCACCCTCAAATGAAATGACCCAACCTAAATGTGTTTCATCGGGTGCCCTCGCATGTCGCAACACGGCACGCCTGACCAAATGAAGGCAAAAGGGAGAAATTAGCAAATATGCCACACAAACATGCACAAGGCACCTCGATGGTCATAACCTAGCAAATTTGATATGGCCACCCTGAAACAAAATGAACCAGCCATAACGAGTTTCATTGGGTGCCCTCGCATGGCACGACACAGCATGCCCGACCGAACGAAGGCACAAGGTAGAAAATGAAAAATGGACTGCACGAACGTGCACAAGGCACCTGGGTAGTCACAGCTTAGAAAAATTGATATGCCCACCCTCAAACGAAATGACCCAACCTGAACACGTTTCATGGGGCACCCTAACACCATGCAACATGGCACGTCCGACCAAACAAAGCCACAAAGGAAGAAATAAAAAAAACACCATATGAACATGCACAAGGAACCTGGGAAATCACAACTTAGAAAATTTGATATGGCTTCCCTCAAACAAAATGACCCGAACGTGTTTCATCGGGTGCCCTCAGAATGTGTGCCCGACCGAATGAAAGCATAAGGGAGAAAAAGACAAATGGGCCGCACGAACGTGCACAAGCCACTCAAGCGGTCACAACTTAACAAATTTTATATGGCTTCCCTGAAATGAAATGGCCCGATCTGAACATGTTTCATTAGGCACTCTCACAAGGCGTGACACGACCCTCCCGACCAACTGAAGGCACAAGGGAGAAAATGGGAAATGGGCCGCACAAACATGCACAAGGTAGCCGGGCATTCATAACTTAGAAAAATTGATATGACCACTCTTAAACAAAATGACCCAACCCAAACGTGTTTCATCCGGTGCCTTGACATGGCGCGCCCGACCAAACAAAGGAATAAGGGAGAATACAGAAAATGGGTTGTAAGAATGTGCACAGGGCACCCAGGTGGTAGTAACTTAGAAAATTTGATGCGACCACTCTCAAACGAAACAACTCGACCTTAAGGTGTTTCATCAGGTGCCCTCACACAGTGCGACAGGATGCTCCTGACCGAATGAAGGCACAAGGGAGTGAATGGAAAACGGGCCGCACAAACGTGCAAAAGGCACCTGGGCAATCACAACCTAACAAATTTGATACGGCCTCCCTAAAATTAATTGACCCGACCCGAACGCATTTCATCGGGCGCCCTCACATGACGCGCCCGACTGAATGAAGGTACAAGGGAGAAATTGGAAAACAGGTCGCACGAACGTGCACAAGCCACCTAGGCAGTCAAAAATTAGAAAATTTGATACAGATGCCTTCATAGGAAATGAACTGACCTGAATGTGTTTCATCGGGCACCCTCAGACAACGAGACGTGGTTCGCCTGACCAAATGAAGGCACAAGGGAGCAAACGATAAACGGGTTACACCAACATGTACAAGGAACCTGGGCAGTCACAACTTAACAAATTTGATATGGCCAACCTAAAACGAAATGACCCAGCCTAAATTAATTTCATTCGGAAACCTCACAACGTGCGACACGATACGCTCGGAAAAATGAAGGCACAAGGGAGAAAACGAAAAATGCACTGCACCAACATGCACAAGGCACCCAGGCAGTCACAACTTAGCAAATTTGATACGACTGCCCTCAAACCAAATGACCTGAGCCAAACACATGTCAGTGGGCTCCCTCACATGGCGTGACAGGGCCAGCCCGACCAAATGAAGTCACAAGGGAGAAAACGGAAAATGAGCCGCACGAATGTGCACAAGGAAACTGGGTGGTCACAAATTAGGGAATTTGATATGACCGCCCTCGAATGAAACGAACTGACCCAAATGCATTTCATCTACCACCCTCAGAAAAAACGACCCAACCCGAATGTGTTTCATTGAGTGCCCTCACATGGCATGACATGGTGCGCTCGACCTAATGAAGGCACAAGGGAGCAAATGGAAAATGGGCTGCGCAAATGTGCACAATTTATTCGGACAATCATAAATTACCAAATTTGATATGGCTACCCTAAAAAAAAACAACCCAACCCAAACACATTTGATAGGGCGCCCTCACACCACGTGACACGGCACGCCCAACTGGAGGAGGGTACAAGGGATAAAATGGAAAATAGGACGCACGAACATGCACAAGGCACATGGAAAATCACTCGAACAAAATGACAAGACTCGAACACATTTCATGGATGCCCTCGCACAGTGCGACACAACGTGTCCGACTGAATGAAGGCACAAGGAAGCGAACGAAAAATGGGTGGAACAAATGTGCACAAGGCACCCAGGTAGTCATAACTTAGAAAATTTGATAGGGCCACCCTCAAATAAAACGACTAGTTCCAAACGCATTTCATCGGGCACCCTCACATGCTGCGACAGGGAACGCCCGACCGAATGAAGTAACAACGGATAAAATGGAAAACATGCCACAAGAATGTGCACAAGGCACCTGGGTAGTCACAACATAACAAATTTGATACGCCCCCCTCAAACGAAACAACCTGACCCAAACGTGTTTCATCGGGTGCCCTCACGTGGTGCAACACGGTGCGGCTGACCGAACAAAGGCACAAGGGAGAAAACAACAAACTGGTGTGTTACACAGTAATTTGTCACCGTCCTTGCAATCCCCCGTCCTACACATTGGAGGTCCTATTCTGTGACTTTTGAGTAGCGACATGACCTGAAACCACTTTCATGGCATCCCTCTTGACAAGGACAATCATTCCTATGAAGATAGTTTCCTACAAAAAGCCCTAAAAATAGACCTTTTGGCCCTGGTGCGACCAACTAGTTCAGCTCTCGCGCCAATGCGGGAAACCCACCAAAGACGGCGTGCCAACTAGCACTCTGTCCTAGTGTATTACTACAGCCATGATTAATAAGGATTATTTTTTAAAATAAATGGCGGAAGTTTTATTCCAACCAACTCCTAAACGAGTCTCTAAAATGAGTTGGGAGGTTTGGCTCCGGATCTCCATGTAGGGGAAGTGGTTTTCCACCTATCATGGAAGCTTCCTTGAGGATAGGGCCAATCCCTCCATTGTAGGGATCCCAACTCCCCTTCCACCATCTATATAATCTTGTCATTTTCCTTTTGTAATCTAGCCTGAATAGAGTTGAATCAGTAGTAAGGAGACTATTGTTAGACAGCCGAAGAGAGAGAGAGACTTGTCCCATCCCGACGAGCTTCATCGAGACGTGCTCTGCTATTGACTCGCCGAAGGAAGATCCAGCGTCAGAGCTCAGGTTGTATCTTTCTTTCGTTGTGATTAATAACAAACGACTTTGATTATGGTTCCATTCATATGTTCATGTATTGTGTTATGAATTGTATCTTCTCTGACAGATACATAGTTGCATGTATTAGGTTTTACGCTCATGTGTTATTGTTTCTTCGTGTATGTGAAGGTGTTTGAACGTGCTAGGCAAGAGAATTGTGATCTGCCAAAGCGAAGGACGGAAGCGCTATCTCCTCTACAAACAGCAGCAGCATGGGACTTAAGGTAGGCCTCTTATCACATCTTGGTCTTTTGTAACTAGGAACCTACGTCTTAGTGTGAATCAGTTGTTGCTAGACCCTATCTGGGCTAGTAGGGATCACCTATGTCCGCAGAGGGGATTTACCTCTCCAAAAAACTGGCGACTCCACTGGGGATACATTGATTGGAGTTTGTCTTTTCTTTTCGGTTAATTTTGGTTTTTGTCTGCTTGATCAGCTCTTTTGGTTCGCTTTTTTCTAGTGTTAAACCTCTGTTTAGCCTCACCATCCCTGATCTACTCCCTATTTGCTCTTTTTTATTTTTTTCCTTAGTTAACTCGACTGGTGCGATTTTTTCCCTCACAGTCGCGCCAACTAGCACTTGTTTCTACTTCAGTCCCCATGCCAATCCTATTCTGGAACAAGTTTCAACCAGACAGTCGAGTCAATCCTATGTGGTGCTAGGGTTTTCTCCTTTCTAAGATTGATTTGTGGTTTTGGTGTCATTTTTTCGACTGCCTAAGTGTCTTGAAGCCTTGGTTGATTGTGTGTGACCTCTATCCTCCAATTTTTTGCCCTCTACTATTGGTTTTACATTCTAGCCCTAGGGCATCTAGGTGCTATAGTGTGTTGAGCCTCCTGTGGGAGCTTTTGGTTTTCATTTGATCAGTCAATTTCATTGTTGCTTCTTTGCATTCGTTTGGTGGTTTTCCATTGTTTTATTGCGTTATTTGAGTGATTGGTTTCTTTCTCATTCAAATTTCACTTTGTCTCATTTCGAGCCTAGATTACATGGTTTGTATCAGTCTTTGGGATTCCTCTTTGATTTGAGGCATTTCCTCATCAGTTTGAGGTTTGATTGTGTGTTTTGCATTGAGTTAGCTTGCTTGTCTTTACTCTTTTTCCATCACTTCTCAAATTGTTCTTTTCACTAGTTTTCATTTTGTTTAGTGCACTTTTCTCTTAAAACATTGAAAATACAAAAATCAAATCTCTTTCTCTTGTGATTAGTTAATGTAAATTGAAATATTTTCTGCATTATTAGTGTTATATAAATCTGAAGGAAAAGCTTTTAGTTTCATTAGTGTACATTAGAGACACTAGTGGTTGTTTTATGATCATTTTGTTATTGTGTGAAAGCTCTCAACCTTCCTGTAGTTAGCTATTCATTGAAAAAAAGTAATACATTGTGGCATGTAGTTTGCATTTAGAGGATTTTTAGACATAACATTTGGTAGGGCCTAAAAATTAAATCATAATTGAAGATCAACACTAAAATTTATTCAATTTACCTTAAGGAAACATTGAAACATTAACGAAATATTTAGAGGTCTAGGCTAGTGACGTGTTCCGGCGTCGTTAAACCCAATAGCTGTCATTCACCTCTTGGCTTTAGATAGCACTAGTACGGACTTGTGCTCCCCGTACCGTCACGTATATAAAGGGAGACCCCACTAGGTTGCTATCCTTTATCTGTAAGAAGCCGATTCTATCGCCTTATACCCGTGATACATCAGACATAGCAGTCAGGGAGATTTAATTCACATATGTCAATTCCTTGGTTGATTTCTCTTTCATTTTGAAACCAAGGTGTATATTGCAGTTCACGGATATCTGGTACACCCTTTGCCTAGAGTTCCAGAGTAGTCATTTTGATCTTTTCTGACTCATTAAATTTGAAAGGATCATCAAGCACTTGTCCTTTCATGCTTGTTTCAAAATTGAAAGAGATAGAGTCACCTTTCATCCGTTTCTCGACTCTTAAAACATGAAATGGTAAAGTTTCTAAGTTTCAATGTGGTAAAATAAATCGCCTGCGATCATATGCCCTTTTAGAGTTTTCTTGTTGGTGGTTTGATTGTGTGCCTTGGTTTTTAGCCCGTGTGCTTTTGTTTGATATCTTCCTCTTGTCATTACTGTCACAGTGGCAGAACCCTTAGTTTCATCTACTGGTAGTCCTTACACAGAGCATTCATCAGAGGTCTCTCAATCCTCTGCTAAACCTCAGCAGCCCATTGTCTCCGAGTTTCCCAACAGGGGACCGCTTCTATCTAAGCTTCCCTTTGGAGGACCAGTTGAGTTCAATTGGCCCTTATCCAACGCTTGGTTTGTATTTGGAGTAGGGGAATATTTCCCTCGTCTTACATCAGGTTCACCCTTTTTAGTTGTTGTTATTCCTCCTATTCCTCGTCGTCTTTTAGAAGATCTAGTGGAAAGGTCAGATATTGGCTCATCTATTCCTTCTCCTAGTGAGGAAATCCCCACATCTAGTGAGGATTACTAGCTGTTCCCAGAAGACAACCCCGAATTATCCGTCATGTCTTTGCCTAGTCCTTCGCTTCCAACGGGGTATAGATCCTTAAGTCAGATTATGACCGTTGTTGCCTCTATGGAAGTATTAACTCCCTCTACGAGGCCGATTATTCCTTTGTTAGGGATGTCCCAAAGGACACCTCTCACGTCATCTCCTAAGGTCACATCAGTACCTATTAAGCCTACCATCTGTGTAGCTGCATCTACACTCGCTATTACTATTCAGTCTGTCAGGACCGTGTCGCTTCCCGAAGACGTTTACATAGCATCTGCTATTCCGAAGAACATATCTCCTGAGGAGTATAAGTTGTCTCTACTGCAGTCAAACTCTGAGGTTGTTCAATCCTCCAAAGATCCCAACCATCCTTATTTTTCCCATTATGCATAGGATGGTACACCCGTTTATATTTTTTCATATCAGTACGATGAGCAGGGAAGCCCTCTACGTTTTCCTACTCGAGAGTCTTATCAATATGTTCAAGGTTTTTTGTCTGCCCAGGCTGGGCAACCTTCTAACCCGCAAGGACAACCCTTCCAGAACCAACCTTCGGGCTAGCCTAGTTATCTTTATGACGCGCAAGGAAAACCCTTACAGAGCCAACCTTCGGGCCAGCAGGGGTTGTTATATGGTCCGCAAGGATAGTCCTACAACCCTCAAGGTCAGCCTATACAGCCTCACCCTATGGTGCAACCAAGGCAACCTTAAGGACCCACAGGTCAACCGAGGTACCAAACGGGGCTTTTGTATGGTTCTGGGGGGCAAATCCAACCCTCTCAACCTATGGTGCAACCTCTGCAACCTTAGTTTCCTATCGGTCCTAATGTTGCACAGCCTGGGCCCTCTTATGGTCCTGTTGTAGGTCAAACTAGTTATCAGGCACAGCCTGGACCTATCCTACCACCAGGCCAACCAGCCCATCCGGGGCAGCCTGGTGTCGCTCTTCATCCAGGTCAACCTGTTCAACCAAGGAAACCTGTTCACCCGGGTCAACCTGTTCAACCAGGGAAGCCCAGTCAGCCAGGTCAACCTGTTCAACCAGGCTAGCCAACACATCCTATCAACCCTTCTCAACAGTCGATTTACTCTATGCCACATCCGAATTCTCCTGTGCGCCCAACTTATCAGGCTTAGCAGGGCCCCACTTACTAACAACCCGCTCAACCCCAAGGCGGTTATTATCTTCAAGGTCAATCTCGACCGGTTTACAACCAGCCCCAAGGTTCTAATTATTACCTTCAAAAACTAGGCTATACCTATACTTAGCATTCAAATCCATATACTGCTCAAATGGGGCCGACATATAATCAAGGTCCATACCTCGGTTATCAACCCCCGTACACTGGTTATCAACAACCGTATCAGTCTAACTATACGACTTACACCCCCTATGGTCAGAATCCCCCAGGACAAAACCAATGGGGGCAAGGTTATGATTAACCAGGGTGGAGTACAAGTATAGGTCCTTATCGAGGGCCTGGTATGCCTTTCAATCCTCAGTTACCTTTTCTTTCTACGTTGGAATTGCCAAATGTTTCTAAATTGACCAATGATCCAATTCTTCACAATACTTATTGGCCTCTAGTTCCAACCAAGGTGCCCAACGACTATCCTAAATTCAAAGGTAAAGCTGGAGAAGACCCCCAAGCTCATGTAATGACCTACCATCTGTGGTGTTCATCAAACTCTTGGGTGGATGATTCAATTCGTTTGCGTCTTTTCCAGCGCACTCTTACCGGTGCTACCGCTAAGTGGTATATAGAAATACCCCGCAGTATCTTTCAAGACTTCAATACATTAGCTATGGATTTTCTGACACACTTGCAGTTACCGGTTCGTTACGAGGCCGGGACGCATCTCCTGACTTCTTTGAAGCAGGATAAAGCCACCCACATATCTGATCATATTCATGAGTAGCGACGTCGTCGTAGATTGATCAAGTTTGATATACCTAATCAGCTACTAACGCTAGTTCACTACCTCCTTCGTTAACAAGATCACTCAATATATTTCTATGGGGGCATGTGTGACCAAAGAACAAGCCATTGCACATGGCTAGTACCTTGATTTGGTGTACTTTCAGTCTGGAACACTTTACGATATTTTGACTGATGCTCTACGGCCGGGGACCTCTAAAGCACCAACTACCCCATTGTTGAGCCTGTTCAGGCTAATCCTACAAAAAAGGCCTCCAAAGGAAAGAATAAGGGAAAAGGAAAATCCAAACTCGATGCCTCGAAACCAGAGTCTTCTAAAACTCGTGCTGACGATGGTTCCCAACGTAAACTGAAGTACGCCTACCTTATCTGTGAAGGAGACCATTATACCAAAGATTGTCCCCGACAGTCTGAAGTTAGTCAACTTCTGAAGGGCTCCAAAGGGACTCTGGCAGTTCTCAAAGAACCGTTCCCATCTCAACAGACTGAGATGGTTGAGCAGCCTTCACCATATGTACCATTCGGGTCCCAAGTATTTATGATGAATGGTGTTGCACCTATTTCGATTGCTACGCATTCGAAGGATTATGTTGGATCATGCCAGGCATCTGTGAAGGAAGTAGTTGATGACCCACCTCCCCCACCTATCTCTGGTCCTTTATAAATTGAGAAGCCCAACACTCAACCTGTTGTGAGGCCACCATCTAAAGGTGTTTTGCAAAAATATTCCTATAACCCAAATTCCCATGCCGCTTAGCACTACAGTATTGTTGAGGACTTGGCACAAGCACCTTCTGCAATGTCTGCATTGGAAGTGCTTCAAAGTTGCCCATCGCAACATAAATCTCAATTGTCCGCAATATCTGGAATCGATCCCGCCGATTCTAATTTTCTCACCTTCGACCTAGAAAATTTTGTCCCCTAACTTCCACATCAAATCACTCTTGTTATCCATCTCGGGATCAAAGGCCTCAACATCCATAGAGCCATTGTGGATGAAGGTGCTTCCAACTATGTTATGTCATCCACCTGCTGGAAGGCCATTGGCTCTCTAGCTCTTACATCGTCTCCCAATGCCCTAGATGCATTTGATGGTCGAGAATCAAAACCCCTAGGTGTTCTCGAGAGTTTTCCAATCACATTACTGGGTAAGACAATCAACGTAGAAGTAGAAGTGATTAACGCCAAGCTCAACTACAATCTCCTTCTTGGTCGCAGTTGGACTCACGCCATGCTATGCATTTTGTCCACCCTCTTCTGGCTGCTGAAGTTCCCTCATGAGGGAAAAATTATCACTGTTGATCAATTGTCCTTCCTCACCTCATCCTTCGAGAACAACGTTCCTTATGTGGATCAGATCCCTAATCCCCCTGACAGTGTAGGACTCAGTCTTTTCAAGGACCCCATCCTCATGGGTATTTTTCCCATGCCACCACCACACACCGTTCAAGTTAACATGATCTCTAGGTTAGATGACCCTTATATCATCCCTTCGCCTGAACAGATGACCTATTTCGGAGAATCAATTCCTTTAACTCCAGTTGAGATTAATTATTGCAAAATTTTCGCCGCATCTGATCCTCCTCCTTCTGAACATGCTCCTTCGAGCATGGCTCTGGATATATAATCTCAATCCCCTTGGCTAGGCGATGCAGATTCGCCTGATCCTTTAAGAGAAGTGTTCCCTTCTAATGAAGCCATTGTTGAAACGATGTCTCTTGAAGATCTGCTGTGGAGCGATGGACATCATCGCTCCTCCTTCATGCCTAGCCTGGTGGCAATGGCTAATTTTCTAGAGCGCTCTGCATCTCAAGTTCCCATTCCACCTCTTCAAACACCGATTTTGACTCACGAGGTCCTTTCGAGTGGAAACCTGAGTAATATCACTAAAACCATGTCGATCGACATCTCTGTCAAACCGAGGGTAGTCGAGAATATTCATGTGGGAGTGACTTGTTCTCCCGGAGTGATACATGTTTATACAAACCTTTTTAATGAATTTAGAGATGTTTTCGTGTGGTCCTATGAAGAGTTGCCTGGGATTGATACCAGCATAGTCATGCATGAGATTTCTACCTATCCAGGTGTGAAACCCGTATGTCAACGTCTACGCAAAGTGCATCCCCAAAAAGCCGCAGCTATAAAGGCAGAAGTTGAAAACGTTCTTAACGCAGGCTTTATCTATCCGATTCCCCTCACATAATGGGTTTCAAATATCATCCCCGTAGATAAGAAACATGGCACTATACGACTCTGTGTTGATTACCGAGACATCAATCGGGTTGGTCCTAAGGAAAATTACACCACTCCTTTTATATATCAGATCATCGATGAATACGCGGGGAGTGAGATTTATTCCCTTATGGACGGCTTCTCCGGGTACAATCAAAATTAATATTTTACCCGCTGATCGACACAAGACTGCCTTTATCTGTCTGTGGGGTACTTTCACTTACAAAAATCTCCCGTTCGGTTTAAAAAATGCTGGGGCCACCTTCCAGTGCGCTATGTCCTACGCTTTCCATGACATATGTCATATTGTTCAGCCATATCTGGATGATTTTCCGGCCCATTCAGCTCAGCATGAGGACCATCCTGATCACCTTCGCCAGATTTTCCTCTGCTGCAGATGTTACAATATTAGCCTCAATCCTCATAAGTGCGTCTTCTACGTGGATTTTGGCCGTATTTTGGGATTCATCGTCTCCAAAGATGGGATTCGCCTTGACCCCCTCAAGGTCGAGGCCATTGTTAACCTCCCATCCCCGTCCTCATTATATCAATTACAGATTCTGCAGGGGAAAGCCAACTTCCTACGGCGCTTGATTCCAAACTATGCGGAAGTGGCCAAGGGGTTTACAAGAATTTTGAAATAGGACATTCCCTTCCATTGGGATGAGATTGCACAGTGATCTTTTGATAAGATTTCAATGTTTCTCGTTAACACTCTGTTGATATGTCCTCCCAGCTATCATCGCGATTTTACCCTTTATTTGGCCGCTTCATTTAGCACGATATCTATGCTTTTAGTACACGATGATGATGATGGAAATTAACACGTAGTTTATTATCTATCTTGGAATATTTTAGACACGGAAACAAGCTATTCCCATGTCGAGAAGTTGGCGTTCGCTGCAGTCCAGGCCATTCAAGGATTCTGCCATTACATCATGTTGCGTACCGTAATCGTGGTTTCTGACTACAATCCCATGACATATATCTTATCTCAACAATTTCTAGGGGGGGAAAGTACTCCAAATGGATTTTAATCCTTCAGGAGTTTTATTTAGAGTTCACCACTGCTAAGTCAAAAAAATCATTGGTTTTTTCTGATCTTATTTTCTCTCTCCCGACAGACTCCGTTCCTTCCCAACCCGAGGATCATATCCCAGATGAAACACTCTTTCTTATCAACACTCGTGATCCATGGTAAAATGAAATATCATGTATCTTCAAACATCCACATTCCGATCTGAGTTGAAAAAGGATGCTTGACATTGTATTCAGCATCAATCTCAACCATACCGCATTATAGGAGATGCCTTGCATCGTGTCGGAGTTGATTATGTGCTTCACTGATGCTTGACCATGGAAGAGGCTGAGAGAGTCCTAAATGAATATCACAATGGTGCCTGTGGTGGTCACATGTCTAGATATGCCACCGCCCAGAAGATTCTGCATGTGGGTTACTTCTGGTCGTCTATATTCAAAGACTGTATTGTTGCAGTCTGAAAATGTCATGCATGCCAGGTCTTTCAGCACAAGATGCGCATGCCACCCCTACCTTTGCATCATGTCATTACCGTAGGCCCTTTTCCTAAATGGGTCATAGATTTTATGACATGTAACCCTCACTCGGCCAGTGGGCATGCTTATATAATCATTGTCCTGGACTACTTCACTAAGTGGGCCGAAGCGATGCCTACATTAGCTGCCGATGGTAAGACAACTACCCAATTCCTTTTCAACCATGTTATTACGCGTTTTGGAGTCCCTCAAGCCATTATCACCAATCATGGCACTCATTTTTGGGATTATGTGATGGCTAAGCTGACATCAAAGTTGGGCTTACGCCATGATAGCTCAACGCCATACTACCCCCAAGCGAATGGCTAGGTTGAGGCCGTGAACAAGGTTTTGGTCACAATGATTCAGCGAACGATTGGTATCCACAAATCCAACTGGAATCTCCAATTTTTCTCAGCTCTCTGGGCTTATCAAACTTCTATAAAGAGCGCAACCGGATTCACACCTTTCCAATTGGTGTATGGTCTGGAAGCGACTCTCCTGGTTGAATGCGAAATTTATTCTCTGAAGTTGGCTGTGGAACTATTTCCTGACAATTCTCTAGAGGAATATCATCTCTTGTATTTGGAATTATTGGATGAAACCCACTGCTTAGCTGCCTTGGTCATTGAGGCATAGAAAAAGCGGGACAAAGCCCACTTTGATCAATCAGTTTCTCAAAATTCTTTCATTGAAGGGGACCTCGTCCTCCTATATGACCAAGCACAAGATAAACTTGGAGCGGGAAAATTCCAGCCCTTGTGGCATGGGCCCTATATAGTTAAATGAGTATTAAAAAATGGGGCCTATGAGCTTATCGACTACGAAGGTGTTCCTCTGGCGTAGCCTAGGAATGGGTTGTAACTCAAAAATTACTACACTTGTGATATTCTTGTGTGGTGTGTATGTACATAAGTGAGTGACTTCATTTTTTGTGCATGTGTGGTGTGGTGTGTTTTGTAAGCATCTTTCTGCTGATTGGGTCTTCCTGATTGTCTAGATGTCTATTACTCCTTTTGTCGGTTTTACGGATGGTGCCTTCCGCAGTACCAGAAATCTATCCTCGGCAGCCTGGGTAATCCACGATCCTGCTAGTGAGTTGGTCAATTTTCAAGGTGTTTTTCTAGGGCCTACCACAAATAATGTCGCGGAGTATAGTGCCATTTTGGATTTTTTGAACAAGGCTGTTAACCTTGGTATTCGTGCATTACTTGTATATCTAGACTCACAGCTTGTAGTATTACAAATTAATGGTCATTATTCAGTTAGAAACCCATCCATTTTACCACTGTATCTACGTATTCGTTTACTAGAAAGAAATTTTGATTACATTACATATCAACACATACCCAGACATATGAATGTGTTAACAGATGCAGTAGCTAATATGGTTTTGGATAGACATTTACACAACTTGTAAAAACATCATCATATGTAAGAAGATCCATCCAGAAATATATATATATATATGTCGAATAGTTTGCATATTGTGTACATCACATAAAATAAAAAAATATACATGTATGTTTTAATAATAGCTAGAGACAACATGTCTCTCAAAAACATGCATATAAAATTCCTAGATGACTAATCAGCGTATTACTTGTGGTAGCATGTCACTGTGCGAACCAATCACCTCAGTAATCGATGGAGGAGACTAGGCACCCCCATAGTGTGTCTCTGGTAAGCCATCAGGACGTCTGCTATCCGTGCATAATCCGGGATCCCCCGGGCGATACCCTCTAGGTTCTGGATTAGCTCACTCCCTTCGCCACCCTGAGCTTGAGGATCGTGTCCGAGAGGGGTCCTCCGTGCAATGGGCGACATTCCGACAGGCCTCTCTAGGCCAACATCTACATACATATATAACTGTTTGTTAGAATAGGCATGTATTGCAAAAAAAATCATAAATACATAAAAATAAAAAATAATCTTACCCAGCTCCTCATCCCAGTCATCCCCCTCTGCGAGTGCAAGATCTGGGTCTCCCGTGAAGTCGGTACCGGCATAGGGCTAGTCCTGAATGACGATCAACTGTCGTCGTAGCCATACAAAAAACTCGGGCCTCTAGGACATCTGCTGGCCCCCTCCTGATCTAGGCACGAGTGTTTCCCATCGAGTCATCCTCGGCTCCCTCAATGATGGCTCGACAACTATCACCCCCTCGCCCTGGAAAATTGGTAGTCGTTCAAGAATGAATGATGCCAGGATGGAACCATACCCAAACTGTTTTAGTTTGGCCTTCTTGCACTTCCTCAGCTGTTGTTTGATGTTCATTGTTACGACAGTGACCCAATCAAAAAGTGTCAGGTTCATGCATTTAGATGCTAGTAGGAGCTATGCTTTGGTTTCCTCATGTGGTGCCTACGACCCCACAGCCCGCGTAATGGTGTGGAGCACTACTCGGAGTGCTAGATTAGGGACCATGTGGATATCGACCTTCCCACTACCCGATCCTGTCTGTGCCCCTGGGCACACTCTTGCCATCACCATATCCATTTTCTCACCAAAAGGTATACTTCCTATCATTATTGGCACTGGGCATCTGCGAGACAATCTAGTTATGAAATAAACATCAGAGACCTCAAGTTCCAACACTTGGTCTCGAAGCCTGAACACTTCTTCGTTCTCACCCCAAATGCTGATCAAATACTGCAGTAGCTTAGGTTGTGCTCTCAAAAATGGTGTGAGGAAGAAATTTTTCAAACCACAGTTTCGGAGAGTGTTCATGCATGCTTCATTCTACATGGCCATTTCATCCTCTTCACCATGCTCCATTTCCTTCCACTCGATCGCCATGCTGTGTATCTCCAGCAACATGGTCATAAACACCTCATCAAATCTCTAGGACACTCAGAAATTCATCTTGTTAGCTCACATTTTGTTAAATTTGAGCGGAAATTTGAGTTGTGCCATTGGCGCTACCCCTTTGCAAAAAGGAGCCAAGTGGCGCGGGTCCATGCGCGATACTCGCGCCAATTGGCTGAGCCCTAATTTTGCAAAGGTCCCCTCAGGGATCAAAAAACACAATGGAAATCTATAAAAAATGAATCAAAACAAAGCTAAGGAGAGCGCCTCTTACCTGGAATGAACGAGAATTGGAATGACGTACTAGACTGACCACAATCGCTGCTGTAAATTTGCACATCAAAAGCTCACTGTTGCTCTCACAAAGGTAAAAAGTAAAAGTGAATATGTTTTTACTATTTTTGGCATATTTATAACTTTTCAAAGTCAAAATTAGGTTTTGAAAGTCATTTTTCCAATATTTTTTTATATTTTGTTGAAAAATGGATTTTACGCTCGCTTTCATGTGCAGCAACAGGTTTTCACGCAGCTTGGATGGCAATACGAGTTGTATTTTATACCTTTTCGGACTCGGTAAAAACAAGAAAAATTCATTTATGGAGTCATATTTCAGCTCTTTTCTGACTCTCTAAACATGAAAATATTGCCGAGTCACTTGTTGTTTTGATCTTGTTAAATTGGCTGCGAAACGACATCTACCCAGTATACGCTTACGCCTTTTTCAGGCTGTGATAGATTATTTACGAAAAAGGAATACCCTAGCCTATCACGACTAGGAGGTTTTCTCATACATAGTTTTCTACCTTTTCAGATCTGAGGAACTATCTATGAAAAGGGAATGTTGGAGTTTACTTTTCTGCTATCTTTTCAAACTCTCTAAAAATGAAAATACATCTAGTTCTTCCTTTGTCAGACTCGTTAAAACCTGATGACATCAGATTCAGTCATAATGACGATATTCAATTTTCTCCTTCCTAGGGCTCGTTAAATGTACCAGGATGGATTCGTCCAAAGGACGAACTTTTATCACAATAATATGCTATCCCCTTCAAGCTTGTTTTAAAAAATAATTGGGGTACTCACCAGAAATGGTGGGGAAAAAATGGAACCAGTATCATCGTCGTGTCGGTAGTATGTCGCTCTTGAACATGGCACTTGTCTGCATTCTTGTCTAGTTGGGGACATCTCATCTCGTTTTTTGCTTGCCTCCATGGCTTTGGGTGATCCTTTTTGACCTCTTATCTGCTCTTTGCCTCATCGTTATGACCTATGATCTTTTGATGTCAAATAATGCCAAATCCACTGTCATGCCACCGATATGTTCAAGAGAATTTGACCTCTGCAGTTTCAACCTTCCTCTGATTCTCATCTGATCCTGATTCACAAACATTATGTTCATCTGTCTTGCGTCGATGATGTGGGAAACACTATGGCCCACCTTTGATCAAGGTTACTTCCTGTTGACTTCAACTCATTATCCAGGAATATAATCTAGAGACTCCCTTCTGGTACCTTGGAGCCTGCATGCCTCAATGGTAGGTTCTTCGCATTCAACGCAAGGCTTTCATCATTGGCCTTCGATCAGATGATTCTGGTAGTGTTCGACACCAGCTCACTATTCACATTCCGTGGATTGTACCTATAGTACCTTGAGTTACATTGTCATTATTAGTGGTTCCTCTCGCATCTGTTAACAACTTTAATCATTGGCTGGTAATTAGACGATGGTCTTGCATGTTTGACTTCAACTTACTCATTCACATGCTTGAACTTGTATTCTGTTCAGGTCGAGATGGAGCGCAAGACCCTCAATTTTTTCTGTTTTAATCTAGGCTGTGACTTTTTGGATTATCATGATTGGTTACATGATTCATTCATTGGATGGCTATGACCATACCTGAGTCTATTTATCAATCCTCACTGGATGGCTGTGTCCATGCCTTGGATCTTGATTATTGTATACTCTATTATGGATGGTTGCACCCATACCGCATATATCATGTATTTGAGATATCATTTGTACTTGTCTATGCAAGTTTTCTGATGGCAGTGTTTTCAGTTGGACATGTTCTCGTAAAGCATTTCACCCCTCTCTCTCTATCGGGCCTCATGCTTTAGGGGGCATCTGTTACACAGTAATTTTTCACCGTCCCTGCAATCCCCCATCCCGCACATTGGAGGGCCTATTCCGTGACCTGTGTGCAGTGACATGACCTAAAACCACTTTCATGGCATCCCCCTTGACAAGGAAAATCATTCCTCTAAAGACAGTTTCCTGCAAAAATCCCTAAAAATAGACCTTTTGGCCTTAGCGCGACCAGCCATTTCAGCCCTCGCGCCAATGGGGGAAATCCACCAAAGAGGGTGTGCGAACTGGTGCTCTGTCCCAGTGTATTACTTACACCAAGCTTAATAAGGATATTTTTTTAAAAATAAATGGCAGATGTTTGATTCCAACCAACTCCTGAACAAGTCTCTAAAATGAGTTGGGAGGTTTGGCTCCAGATATCCATGTAGGGGAAGTGGTTTTCCACCTATCATGGAAGCTTCCTTGAGGATAGGGCCAATCCCACCAATGTAGGGATCCCAACTCCCCTTCGACCATCTATATAAGATTGTCATTTTCCTTTTGCAAGCTAGCCTGAATAAAGTTGAATCAGTAGTAAGGAGACTATTGTTAGATAGTCGAAGAGAGAGAGCCTTGTCCCATCCTGAAAAGCTTCATCGAGACGTTCTCCACTATTGACCCGCCAAAGGAAGATCTAGCGTTAGAGCTTAGGTTGTATCTTTCTTTCGTTTTGATTAATAATAAATGACTTCGATTATGGTTCCATTCATATGTTCATGTCCTGTGCTATGAATTGTATCTTCTCTGACTGATACATAGTTGCATGTATTAGGTTTTACGCTCGTGTGTTGTTGTTTCTTTGTGTATGTGTAGGTGTTCGAACGTGCTAGGCAGGAGAATTTTGATCTACCAAAGTGAAGGACAAAACCTCCATCTCCTCTACAAAAAACAACACCGTGGGACTTAAGGTAGGCCTCTTGTCGCATCTTGGTCTTTTGTAACAGGGAACCTGCGTCTTAGCGTGAGTCGGTTGTTGGTAGACCCAATCTGGGCTAATAACAATCACCTCTCTCTGCAAAGGGGATTTACTCCAAAAGGGTGGCACAAACATGCACAAGGAACCCAGGCGATCACAACTTAGCAAAATTGATATGCCCGCCCTGAAACAAAACGAGTTGACCCGAATGCATTTCATTGGGCGCCCTCACTTAGCGCGACACGGTGCAGCTGACCAAACGAAGGCATAAGGGAGAAAATGGAAAACAGGCCACACAAATGTGCACAAGGCACCCAGGTGGTTAGAACTTAGCAAATTTGATATGACCTCCCTCAAACGAAATGACCTGACCCGAATGCGTTTCATTGGGTGCCCTCACACAGCGTGACACAGTGTGCCCGAATGAATGAAGGCAGAAGGAAGAAAATGGAAAACGGGCTGCGGGAATATGCACAAGGCACCCAAGTGGTCACAACTTAGAAAATTTGATGCGGGCGCCCTCAAATGAAACAACCCGACCCGAATGCATTTCATCGAGTGCCCTCACATGGCGCGCCTGACCGAATGAGGGCACAGGGAAAAAATGGCAAACGATACACAAGAACGTGCACAAGACACCTACGCAATCACAACTGAAACAATTTTGATACGACTGCACTCAAATGAAATGACTAGACCTAAACGCATTTCATCGGGTACCCTCATGGGGCGCAACACGGTGCACCCAACCAAATGAAGGCACAATGAAGCAAATGGAAAATGGGCCACACAAACATTCGCAAGGTGCCCAGTTGGTAACAACTTAGAAAAATTGATACGACCACCCTCAAAGAAAATGACCCAATGTGAACTTGTTTCAACGAGCGCCCTCGCACAACGCGACATGGCCTGATCGATCGAGCAAAGGAAAGAGGGAAAAAATGGAAAATGGGCCACAAGAATGTGCATAAGGCACCCGAGCGGTCACAACTTAGCAAAATTGATGTGGCCACCGTCAAAAGAAATGACCTGACCCGAACGCGTTTCATCGGGCGCCCTGAAATGAAATGACTCGACCTGAATTTCTTTAAACGAGCGCCCTCACATGACACGACACGGTGCACCTGACCGAAAAAAGGCACAAGGATCAAATGAAAACGGGCTGCACGAACATGCATAAGGCACCCGAGCGGTCACTACTTAGAAAATTTGATACGGCCTCCCTTAAACGAAATGACCCAACCGAAAAAGTTTCATTGGGCACCCTCATATGACATGACACGACACGCCTAACTGAACGAAGGCACAAGGGAGAAAAAAAAAAATGGGTCACACGAACATACATAAGGCACCCAAGTGGTCAGAACTTCACAAATTTGATATGTCCAGCCTTAAACAAAATAACACGACCAGAACGTGTTTCATCAGACGCCCACACACAGCGTGACACGGTGCACCCGACCGAGCAAAGGCACAATGGAGAAAATGACAAACATGCTGCATGAACATGCACAAGGCACCCATGTAGTCACAACTTAGCAAATTTGATACAGAAACCCTCAAACAAAATGACCCACCTGAACGCATTTCATTGGGCGCGCTCACAAGGCACGACAGATCATGCCCAACTGAACGAATGCAAAAGGGAGAAAAATAAAAATGGGTCACACCAACATGAACAAGGCACCTAGACAGTCACAACTTAGCAAATTTTATACATATTTGCTCAAACAAAATGACTCGACCCGAACGCCTTTCATTGGGTGCCCTCACATGGCGACAAGGCGCGCTCGAATGAACAAAGGCACAATTGAGAAAATGGAAAATGAGTTGCATGAATGTGCACAAGGCACTCGAGTAGTCAAAAATTAGCAAATTTGATATGGCCTTCTTCAAAAGAAATGACCCAACCTGAATGAATTTCATCGGGCGCCCTCACACGGTATGACATGGCATGCCAGACAAAAATAAGGCACAAGGGAGAAAACAACAAACGGCTCGCACGAATGAGCACAAGGCAACCAGGTGGTCACAAATTAGCAAATTTTATATAACTACCCTCAAACAAAATGACATGACCTGAATAAATTTAATTGGGAACCCTCAGATGAGGTGCCCAAATGAACAAAAGCACAAGGGAGAAAAGGGAAAATGGGTTGAACAAACGTGCACAAGGCACCCATGTGGTCACAAATTAGAAAATTCGATACGACTACCCTCAAAAGAAACGACATGGCCCGAATGCGTTTCATCGAGCATCCTCACACGGCGCACTCGCCCGAACGATGGCATAAGGGAAAAAAAAAAAAACAGGCCACCCGAATGTGCACAAGGCACCTCAGCGTCACAGCTTAGCAAATTTGATATAGGCTCCCTCAAACGAAATCACCCGAACGCGTTTTATCGGGTGCCCTCACATGACGTGACATGGCGCCCACAATTGAATGAATTCACAAGGGAGAAAATAAAAAATGAGCTGCATGAACTTAAGGCACCTGGGCAGTCACAACCTAGCAAATTTGATACAACTGCCCTTAAATGAAATGACCCGACCCCAATGTGTTTCATTAGGTGCACTCACATGGCACAACATGATGTGCCTAACCGAACAAAGGCATAAGGGAGAAAATGGAAAATGGGCTACTCGAACATGTACAAGGCACTTGGGCAGTCACAACTTAGAAAATTTGATACAACCTCCCTCAAACAAAACAAACTGACCCGAATGTGTTTCACCAGGAGCCCTCACATGGCGTGAAAATGCTCGCCTGACCGAATGAAGGCACAAGGGAGAAAATGGAAAACAGGCCACACGAATGTGCACAAGGAATTTGGGTGGGCACAACTTAGCAAATTTGATACGACTGCCCTCAAACAAAACAACCTGACCTAAACATGTTTTATCGGGTACCCTCACATGGCATGACATGGTGCACCTGACCGAATGAAGGCACAAGGGAGAAAAAAACAAATGGGTTGCACGAACGTGCAGAAGGCACTTGAGCAATCACAACTCAACAAATTTGATATGGCCGCCCTAAAACTAAAATAAACGACTTGAACGTGTTTCATCGGGCGCCCTCACATGGTGTGACACAGTGCGCTTGACTGAATGAAGGCACAAGGGAGAAAATGACAAATGAGCTGCATGAATGTGCACAAGACACCTAGGTAGTTTCAACTTAGAAAATTTGATACGACTGCCCTCAAATGAAACTACACGACCCGAATGCGTTTCATCAGGCGCAATCACAACAATGTGACATAGCATGCCTAACCGAAAGAAGGCACAGGGGAGAAAATGACAAATGGGCCGCACGAACATGCAAAAGGCAACCGGGTGGTCATAACTTAGAAAATTTTATATGGTTGCCCTCAAATGAAATGGCCTGACCCGAACGCATTTCATCCGGCACCCTCACACTGTGCAACACGACGTGCATAACCAAACGAAGACAGAAGGGAGAAAATGGAGAATGGGCCGCACAAATGTGCACAAGGCACCTAGGCTGTCACAAATTAGTAAATTTCATATGGCCACCCTCAAACCAAATGGCCCGAGTAGAACGCATTTCATTGGGCGCCCTCACATGACATGATAGGGTGTGCCCGGCCAAACAAAGGCACAAGGGAGTAAATGGCAAACAGGCTGCACGAACGAGCACAAGGCACCTCAGTGTTCACAACTAAGAAAATTTGATATGGTCACCCTCAAATGCAACAACCTGACCCGAATGCATTTCATCGGGCATCCTCACATGGTGTGACATGGCCCTCCCAACCGAACAAAGGCACAAGGGAGAAAATGGAAAACTGGCCGCACGAATGAGCACAAGGTACTCAGGTAGTCATAACCTAGCAAATTTGATACAGTCGCCCTCAAATGAAATGACCCCACCTGAGCGCATTTCATTGGGCAGCCTCACATGATGTTACACGTCACGCCGAACTGAATGAAGGCACGAGTGAGAAAATGAAAAATAGGCCGCACAAACATGCAAAAGGCACCCGGGCAGTCACAACTTAGAAAATTTTATACCGTCAGCCTCAAAAGAAACGACCCGACCCGAACATGTTTCGTCAGGTGCCCTCACATGTTGCACCCAACCAAATGAACGCACAAGGGAGCAAACAGAAAATGGGTTGCTCGAATGTGTACAAGGCACCGAAGCAGCCACAAAGTAGAAAATTTTATAGGCCTCCCTGAAAAAAAACGACCTGACCTGAATGTGTTTTATCAAGCACGCTCACACGACGCAACAAGGCCTGCCCAACACAACGAAGGCATAAGGGCACAAATGAAGGAAAGGCTGCACGAATGTCCATAAGGAGCTTGAGTGGTCACAACTTAGTAAATTTGATACGACCGCCCTCAAACGAAACGACCCGAGTGAAACATGTTTCATCGGGCGCCCTCAGATGGCACGACACAACGTTCTTGACTGAATGAAGGCATAAGGGAGAAAATGGAAAATGGGCTGCATGAACATGGAAAAGGCACCTAGGCGCTCAAAACTTAGCAAATTTGATACGGCCACCCTCAAACTAAATTAGCTGAGCCAAAAGAATTTCATCGGGCACCCTCACACGGCGCGATAGGCTGCGCTTAACTGAGCAAAGACACAAGGGAGTACACCGAAAATGGGTCACAATAATGAGAACAAGGCACCTAGGTGGTCACAACTTAGCAAATTTTCTATGCCCACCCGCAAACAAAATGACCTGACCCAAATGTGTTTCATTGGGCATCCTCAAATGGTGCGACACAACTCGCCTGATAAGGGAGAAAATGGAAAACGAGTCACACCAATGAGCACAAGGCACCCAAGTAGTCATAACTTAGAAAATTTGATATGGCCACCATCAGAAAAAGTAACCTGACCTAGACGTGTTTCATTGGGTGCCCTCACATGATAGGACACAATGCACCCAACCGAATGAGTGCACAAGGGAGCAAACAAAAAATGAGCCCCATGAACGTGCACAAGGCACCCAGGAGGTCACAACTTAGAAAATTTAATATGGTCGCCCTAAAAGAAAATGACCCAACCCAAATGCATTTCATCGGGCTCCCTCGCATGGCGGGACACGACGCGCTCGACCAAACAAAGGCACAAGGGAGAAAACAGCAAATGGGTCGAACGAATGTGCACAAGGCACCTGTGCAGTCACAACTTAAAAAATTTGATACGGCCACCCTCAAACAAAACGACCCAACCCGAACACATTTCATTGGGCAACATCACACCTTGCGACACAACATGCCCGACCAAACGAAGGCACAAGGGAGAAAATGACAAACGCACTGCACGAGCATGCACAAGGCACCTGCACAGTCACAACTTATAAAATTTGATACAGACACCCTCAAACCAAACGACCAAAGACGAACGTGTGTCATCGAGCTCCCTAATATGGCACGATAGGGAACGCTTGACCGAATGAGGGCATAAGGGAGCAAATGGAAAATGACCCACACGAACATGAACAAGGCATCCGGGTGGTCACAACTTAGGAAAATTTATACGACCACCCTCAAACAAAATGACCTGACCCGAATGCATTTCATCAGGCGCCCTGAAACAAAACGACTTGACCCGAACGTTTTTCATTAGGGACCCTGACACAACATGACACGATGAACCTGACCGAACAAAGGCACAATGGAGAAAATGGAAAACAGGTTGCACAAACGTGTACATGGCACCCAAGTGGTCAAAACTTAAGAAATTTGATACGACCTCCCTCAAAAGAAACGACTCGACCAAAACGTGTTTCATCGGGTGCCCTCACATGGCGCGACACGACGTGCCTGAATGAATGAAGGTACAAGGAAGAAAATGGAAAATGGATTGCACAAAAGTGCACAAGGCACCTAGGTGCTCACAACTTAACAAAGTTTATAGGACCTCCCTCAACAAAACGACCCGACCGGAACGCGTTTCATCGGGTGCCCTCACATAGCACGATAAAATGCGCCTGATTGAACGAAGGCACAAGGAAAAAATTGAAAATGAGCTGCACGAACGTGCAAAAAGCACTCGGGAAATCACAACATAGAAAATTTGATATGGCCGCCCTTAAATGAAATGACCCAAACCAAACGCATTTTATCGGGCACCCTCATACTGTGCCACACGATGCGCTCAACCCAACAAAGGCACAAGGGAGAAAATGGAAAATGGGTCACACGAACGTGCAAAAAGAAACTGAGTGGTCACAACTTAACAAATTTGATATGGTCACCCTCAAACTAAACAACCTGACCTGAACGCATTTCATCGGGTGTCCTCGAACGGTGCAAGATGACCTGCCCGACTGAATGAAGGCACAAGGGAGAAAACACCAAACGAGCTGCATGAACATGCACAAGGAACCCCGATGATCACAACTTAGAAAATTTGATACAGCCATCCTCAAATGAAACAACCTGACCTGAACGCGTTTCATCGAGCGCCCTCACACAGCGTGACACGACACGCCCAACCGAATGAAGGCATAAAGGAACAAATGAAAAACAAACCACACAAATGTGCACAAGGCGCCCACGTAATCACAACTTAGCTAATTTGATATGACCACATTCAAACGAAACGACCCAACCTAAACGCGTTTCAATGGGCCCCCCAACACGGTGCGACACGTCGTGGCCGACCGAACGAAGGCACAAGGCATAAAATAGAAAATGGGCCACACGAATATGCACAAGGCACCCGAGCAGTCACAACTTAGAAAATTTGATACGGGCACCCTCAAACGAAACAACTTGACCCAAACAGGTTTCATTGGGCACCCTCACATGGCGCGACACAACGTGCCCAACCAAACGAATGCACAAGGGAGAAAACGGCAAATGGGTCGGATGCATATGCACAAGGCACCTAGGAAATCACAACTTAGAAAATTGGATATGGCCACCCTCAAATGAAAAAACTCGACCTGAACGCATTTCATCGAGTGCCCTCACACAGAACAACATGGCACACCTGACTGAATGAGGGAACAAGGGAGAAAGTGGAAAACAGGCTACACAAACATGCACAACGTACCTGGGCAATCACAACTTAGAAAATTTGATATGGCCACCCTGGAATGAAATGACCAGACCAGAACGTGTTCCATCAAGGGCCTCGCATGGCGCGACACAGGGCGTCTGACTGAACGAAGGAACAAGAAAGAAAACAACAAATGGGCTGCGTGAATGTGCACAAGGCACCCAGGAAGTCAAAACTTAGCAAATTTTATAGGGCTGCCATCAAATAAAATGACCAGTTCTGAACGCGTTTCATCGGGCGCCCTCACACAACGCGACAGGGCGCACCCGACCAAATGAAGTCACAAAGGAGAAAATGGAAAATGGGCCACAAGAATGTGCACAAGGCACCTAGGTGGTCACAACTTAACAATTTTGATACACTCGCCCTCAAACAAAAGGACCTGACCTGAACGCGTTTCATTAGGTGCCCTCACATGGTGTAACACGGCGTGGATGACTGAATGAAGGCACAAGGGATAAAATGGAAAACGGGCCGCATGAACATGCACAAGGAACCCAGGTGGTCACAACTTAGCAAATTTTACACACCCTCCCTCAAATGAAATGACCTAACCCGAACGTGTTTCATCGGGCGGCCTCACACAGCGTGACATGGCGCACCTCGACCGAATGAAGGCATAAGGGAGAAAATGACAAACGGGCCACAAAAATGTGCACAAGGCACCCAGACGGTCACAACTTAGTAAATTTGATATGACCACCCTCAAACAAAATGACCTGACCCAAACACATTTCATCGAGCGCCGACACACGGCACAACATGGCATGCCCAAATGAATGAAGTTACAAGGGAGAAAACGGAAAATGGGCCGCATGAATATGCACAAGTCACCCGGTTGGTCACAACTTAGCAGATTTGATACGGGCGCCCTCAAATGAAACAACCCGACCCAAATGTGTTTCATCGAGTGCCCTCACATGGCATACCCAACCGATTGAGGGCACAAGGGAGAAAAAGGCAAACGAGCCACATGAACGTGCACAAGGCACTTGGGTGATCACAACTTAACAAATTTTATATGGCTATCCTCAAATGAAATGACCAGAGCCAAACACATTTCATCGGGCGCCCTCACGTGGCATGACATGACGTGCCAACCAAACGAAGGCATAAGGAAGCAAATGGAAAACGGGCCACGCAAATGTGCACAAGGAAACCAAGTGGACATAACTTTGAAAATTTGATATGGCCACCCTCAAACAAAACGACCCGACTGTTGAGTTGTGGAAAAGGTATGCGTTTGATATTTATCTCATCATCCTTTTCCTTTATTCTTATCCTTTCTATAGCTTAATTTGTTAATATATTAAAGAATTATGGTAAGAATGAAGGAATTAACCACAGTTACGACTTGGCTAATTATTATCCTTCTATATGTAGGAAAAAAAAAAAAAAAGACAATTGTTGTTCCCTAACTAAGGAACAATGAAAAAAGCAACAAGCTAAGGAAGGAGCGTAGCAGTTGCAGATAAGGCCAAAGCAAATCAGAAGGATAAGCGTGAGAAAATAAAGGATGTCTGAAGTTAGGAAACTGTACGAATCCCTCAAGATCGAGAGATCCTGAGGGATCGCTTTTACCATTTATATTTTTACCCCTTTCTTATTATAAAAGGCAACGATTGTAAACAGAAGGGGGACTGGCTGTTATTATTGAAATTGTAATTCTTAATTACAGATTCTAGCTGTAGCGAAGAAAATGAATATATTGTAATGTTCTTTCAGCTTGATGATTAATACATAAGTGAAGTTGTTATTCCTTCTCATTATCTGAAGTAACCAGGAGTGTACGCTGGCGGCTAAGGGCACGACTTTCCGTGGAATACACTGCTTCATCTGTTTCATACATTTCTGATTATCGCAAGTGTGATGGTTTGATAATATTATCTCTTTCTATGATTCCATTTCCTTTGCTACTCATTCTTTTCCTATGTTAACCGAATAGTTTTGTTTTATATAATTTACAGTATTGTTATTTATTTAATTTACTTCCACTTTCGGATTGAGTTTCTTAGATAATTATTTTGCTCAGTGAGATCAATTGTAATGAGTATTAACTACTGCTATTAGGCTCTCAGATTGATACCATTGTTGTTTTACTAAATAATGCATTTGATTTAGATTCAATCAGTTTCGAAGAGAAGAGTTATCACTATTGTACTCCTCACTGATATTTTTGTTACTTGAAATGCTATAAGATTTGATTTCATTAGAGGATTGAGTTTTCGTTTAATTGCAATTATAATCTATTTGCTGCATCCATTTACTCTTGTATTAAAATATCTATACTGAAACCTATGAAACATTACTCTCTGATTTAAATAGCTGCCACATACTTTGTACACTCTTGAAACAGAAAGACTTGCCCGGATTGATAATTAATGTGAGAATAATTAGGAGTTTAAAAAGCACCTGTTATCAACCATCATTTTGGCACTATTTCCAGGGAGAGTGCAAGCTATTTATGAAGAGTGATGTATATCTGATAATTTCCTATTGTGAGAGAACTGGGTATTAAAAATGGAAGGTAAGAACCTGCATACGGAGTATGAAAAATGCTTGCTCCCTCGCTTGCTTTCCAGCAGAGTTGTTAGAAATTTAGGGTAGAGGTAAACATTTGAATTTTTTGTATGAATGACTAAGAAGAAAATACCAGAAATCAATCCAATTCCACTACCCAAACCTAAAAAATCTAAGGGACCAGTGACCCTTGGATGATCAACTTTCATAGACGAAATCTTAAAGAAAGCTGAATCTCAGCCTTCAGTAGGTCCTTGAAACGTTGCTTCCAGAAAACCTACTGTCTCCCTTCGGGCCACAGGCTCACTATCTACAGCCTATGCTGAGGTCCACAACAAAATTGTAGGAACTGAGCAGATTTTTCAAGAAATTGAAAATTCATGCCCAATTTCCTCACAAGAAGGGAATTCTTGTAATATTCGTGAAGGAGGAGGAGAAAAAGGGGAAGAGCCAAGATCCCCTTAAGTAGTAATTGAGCAAGGAATACCCAGTATCCCAGACAGAGGGAGTGTTGTTAAGATTTTTTCCACCCCTTTGGGACACCCAAGGGATAACTCCCCAGCTCCAGAATTCCTGGAAGGATACTGGCATATATTTGATCAAATGGCTAACAATCCACAAGCACCCCAAACTTCCACATTGTAGTACCCCATGATTGACACAGCTGCCAACGCTCCTATGAAATCTATCCCTTTACAAAATATTCCCACCTTTCATGGGCTCTCATTAGAGGATCCAAACGCATTTCTATTTCAATTGGATGTATTATGTTGGGGTTATGATTATACCACCGACCGCCAAAAACTAAATTTTTTTCCATCTACATTAAAAGGCGTAGCCTTGCATTGGTTCATGGGGCTAGGTGGAGGAACAATAAATGATTGGGATCAAATGAAAAATGATTTCCTTAAAAAATATCAGGATTATTGCAGATGAGGGGAATTGAAAGATGAAATATTCCAAATTGTAGCTAGACTCGGTGAAACATTGGAAGAGTATATAGAACGCTTCCAATATGACCTACAAATATCCCCTTATGTAAATCCACCCTTTCCTAATAATGTGTTGAAAACTACATTGATTAAAGGGATGAAAGAAAAATGGATAGAGACATTAAATATTACTGGTAAAGGTGATATATATTAAGAGGATTATGCTGATATTATTAAATTTTGTATCAAGTGCTCAAGGGGCAATATGAGATTGAAATCAGTAGAACGTGACATGACCACTAGGGACAACAAAATCTCTGGTGGAACCATTACTCGTACAGAAATTCACAATCTGCTAGAATATTTCAAAACATTTATCTTGGGGACTTTGACGACACAATTAGACATCATGCAGGCTAAGAAGAAGCAGGCAGAAGCATAATAGAACTTGGTGATATTTTTCCTGAGATGCAGAAAGAAGCATAGTCACAAAGAGTGTCCACTGGATAGGCAGCATGACTATAGCAAGAGGGAAAGATGTGAAGAATTTAGCCTTGTATATCCTCTAGCTCATCCAAGTCTAACAATAATAAAAACGAGCAAAAAATCTGTATCATATTTAACTGAAAACATTAGATCACCACTAACCATAGAATATGCTTTTGCATTCAACGTTCAAACAAAATATGACATCATTAACACTTATATTAACCAACCAGATGTTGTATCTCATCCAAAATGTCACATGATCAAAGCAGCCCTAGATAACAAAATCGAAGAGAATCCCTTACAAGATTTTAGCGACCAATCAATCAGAACAACTTCTATTTATAATAGAAAAACCATAGAAATTGAGCCAGGGAAAACCTTAAATATCAATAAACACCTGACTGAGGACCAGGCACAGAGGCTTCTCCAACTTCTAAAAAAATATAAAGAAGCCTTTGCCTAGGATTACCCTGACATGAAAGGGATTGATCCCCAGCTATGCATGCACGACATCTATATAGAGAAGGATGTGAGGCCCATTAGACAACCTCAATGGAGATTAAACCCTCATCTTAAAGATATTGTGAAATATGAACTACAAAAACTATTGGATGTGAATTTCATCTATCATATATCCGATAGAAAATGGTTCTCCCCATTATTAATAGTGCCTAAAAATAATGGAAAGTGGTGTATAAGTGTTCACTATAGAGAGCTTAATAAAGCAACCCAAAAAGATCACTTTCCCCTCCCATTCATTGACCAGGTCTTGGACACATTGGCAGGAAGAAAATTGTTTTCTTTCCTAGATGGCTTAAGTGGCTACAACCAAATTCAAATTTCCCCTGAAGACCAGGATAAAAATACTTTCACCTGCCCATGGGGAGCCTTTGCTTACAGGGTCTTACCTTTTGTACTGTGCAATGCACCTGCTACATTCCAGAGGGATATACTCAGCATTTTTTCAGATCTAATAAATGAAGGGCTCGAGGTGTACATGGATGAATTTACACCTTACAGAGATGACTTCGAGCCATCATTACAAATGCTAGAGAAAGTTCTTCAACGATGCATTGCTACCAGGCTCTGTTTAAGCCATGAAAAATGCCACATGATGATGACTGAGGGCCTCATTTTGGGCCATTATATCTCAGCAGTTGGAATCTAGGTAGATCCAGCAAAAATTCAGATAATTCTTTTAATACCTACCCCTTCCACACAAACTTAGGTATGCAGTTTCATGGGATTTTCTAGATATTATAGGAAATTTATAAAGAATTTTTCCCAATTTTTTTCACCCTTATATGCATTAATAGGAAATACTAATTTTATTTGGACTAAAAAATGTGACAGTGCTTTTGAAGATTTAAAATGGATTGTATCAACAACCCCAGTGCTAAGGGTCCCAACTTGGGAATTACCATTTCAGATCTCATCCGACGCATCAGACACGGCTATTGAAGCAGTTCTCGGCCAGGAGGAAGATAAGAAGCCATATGTGATATACTACAACAACAAAAATCTATCTCCTACATAATTGAACTACACTGTGACCGAAAAGGAATTTATGGCTGTAATCTATGCTATTAACAAATTTAGACATTATATAACAGGATACCGTGTGGTTTTGTATACAGATCACTCTGCTATTAAATATATAGCTAATAAACCTGTTACAAATGGAAGAGTGGCAACATGGTTGAATATTTTGCGAGAATTTGACATAATAATCAAGGATCGACTACGGAAGGAAAATCCAGTAGCAGACTTCCTTTCACGTATGCCAAAGACATATGACTTGACAGCAGTAGAAGACTAGTTCCCTGATGAACACTTATTTGCGATAACCTTGAAAACACCATGGTACGTGGATGTCACAAAATACTTAGCAATAGGTAAGTTACCCAAACACCTGACACATAATGAAAGAAAAAAAATAGTACAGCGTAGCACGTGGTTCTCCTGGATTGGAGGTTATTTATTTCATACAGGGGCCGATATGCACATTCGAAGATATGTCAGGGAAGATGAAATCTTTGACATCCTGAAAGCCTGCTACGATGGGACTTGTAGCGGACTTTTTGCAAACCCCAGGACTGGTCACAAAGTCTTACAGATGGGCTATTATTTGCCCACCATTTTTAAATATGCCGAGAAGATTTTCCGGGCATGTGATAGTTGCCAAAGAATGGGATGCCCTAGGCAGTCTGATGAGATGCCCCTGCATCCGCAGTTAGTCATCGAGCCTTTTGAGCGATGGGTGTTAGATTTCATCGGTCCAATAAACCCATTATCTAATCAAAAGAAATATATATTAGTTGCAACAAAGTATGTGACTAAATGGGTGGAGGCAGAAGCATTACCAAGGGCAACAGAGGACTCGATAATTCACTTTCTTTTCCAACTTTTCGTGAGATATGGCTTGCCTAGAGGAATAATCATAGATGGAGGGCCACAATTTATAGGCCATAAGATTGCTACGAAATTAAAAAACTACCATATATTGCACAAAATCACAACTCCATACCACCCATAGGAAAATGGCTAGGTAGAAAGTACTAATAAAGTAATTGAGGCAATACTCACAAAAACAATCGCATCACATAGACGTGACCGGGCTACCTAATTTCCAGAAGCCCTATGGGAATACCACACGACATGGAAAATGCCACGGGATATTCCCCATATCAATTAGTGTTGTAAAAGAGCCTATCTTCCCAATAGAATTTGAAATTTAGACATTTATGATAGCTCAAGAAGTAGGCTTGGATCTAAATGTAATGTTCAAAATTTTGCAATAAAGTATTTGGAACATTAATTTTTATTTTATTTTAATAAAAGGAATAAAATGGGTGAGGGAGCCCATGTAGCATTTTAATAAACATGCCTAAGGTTCAAAAAGTCACTTAAGTGGCTTAAGTTAGCAACCCAAGTGTGAAAAGGGCCAAAAGCAAATGAATTAAACCATGGTTCACTAAAGTCAACAACGTACCCAAGAGGGGAAGCTTGCACAAGAATATTACGAAGTTGGATGGAGGGAAAATTCGAAATGGGAGAAACCCTAATGTGAGTGGGGTCCATGGAAAGGAAGCATGCCTTGTATAAAAGATGAAGGAGAGCCATTGTTGGGGTTCATATTTGGAGAAATAATTTGGGATGTTGAAGCTCTCTTCAAATTTGTGATGCTTAGCACAAGAGGGATTCCTATTTAGGAATGCCCTTCTCTTCCATGGGAGACGATGGAGAGATTTTACTTCATCTTCCTCACACCATGGCTTAAGTCCAAAGAAATCATTTGCAGCTACTGCGTTATTCTTGCAGCAAGAGAACGCTGGAGTTGATGGTGTTGCAGTGAGGGACCATCACCATCTCACTTACGGAGATGTTATGTAGAGGAGAATCCATCTCTTCCTCTAGGATATCATCAAAGGAGATTTTGGATCCTTTTATTGCAGATCTTGGAATTGTGCCATTGTTTCTTCTCATGTCCAACGCAGTCCCTTTCTCCTACAGCATTATTTTATCAGAGGGTTTGCAGGAGGAGTTCATTTGGTGCACTAGTGAGTGCAGTTTTCAGTAAGGGGATTAGCCCCTTCCCTTTTGAGTACATTGGAGGAGTTTTGCACATCCATTGCAGAATTTCCCATCCTCTCCAATGTTGTATTATATTTGAGCTGCAGTAGCTGCCCCACTACTCTAGCATTTTTGTCTTTTATGTATTCTAGCCAATCCCTTGGAGGATTGATGCAATAATGTTTTCTAGGGTTGAGATCTTGCTCCCCCATATTTCTTTGAGCTATTATTTCTATATCATCATATTTATTTCAGATGGCAGTCATTTTCCCCTATGGACTGTGCAGCTATGGAGTAGCTAGATCATGTAGCAGTGTATTCACTTGTTTTATGTACATTTCCCTTTGAGGCTGATTTGAGCTCACCTTAAGAGGAATTTTCCTCAAGGAATTTGTATTACATTTGCTACTGCATATTATATATCATATTTTCACTCTTCTTACATTGTGTGATACATTATTTCACTGCTGTTACATGTTGGAGTTTTAATGCTGCTGAAGATTCCCTTATTGAGCATTGTTTTGGTATACATGTTGGTGGGAGATCTGAATAACCCCCTTAGGGTTATTTACTTGGGCTTATATTCTATAGGGAGTTTGTACCAGACATATTCTAAGGCATCCCAGCATTTGATTGCCTTATTTTCACATTGGTTTCCTTATACAGCGCCCTCATGGGCAGCTAGTGCAGAAATTCCTTGAAGGGAATTATTAGCTCTTGACAAGTTCTATTGGCAGAGTCTGCTAGTGGGCTAGGTAGCCTCTGGATCTCATTCTTCCTTGTGAAGATTAAATATCCAGTAAATTCCCCTATATTCAATATTTGAAATAGTTCAGTGTTGATTGTTAATACTTCTGGAGGTGGAAAATAGGAATATCTCAAGATATTCCCGGCATTGCAAAAATTTCCCCATTTGAGACATTACAGTGGTATCAGAGCTTCGAACTTGGCTCAGCCTGTGAAGTTTGAATTCCAGAGGAATAAGAGGTCAAGATTATGGAGAGGATGAGATTTATCTCATCATTTTTGAGTCCAGCAAGAACCTCTCCAAGGAGGTTGAGGAGATAGAAGAAGGAGAAGAGGAAGGACCATGCACTTCCTATTCTCACAGAGAAGCAGAGAAGAAGCATGGAGAACACTTGGAATTCAATTTATAAGTGATTATATGGTGAATATGGATCAAAACCTAGAGTCTTACAAGAAGCTCTATCTTTTTTACACTTGTTCAGCATAAAGAGTAAAGAACTTGGTGGTTCAGCCATGGGAGGAATGCAAGGGTTTCTACTCTTGCTGATTATTCTCAGATCTTGATCAGAAGATTTTTCCAAAGGAGGGAGGAGCCCTCACCACCATAGGCACATGCCAGTGCTGTTACATTCATGGAGGAGCAGCCTCCACCTTCAGCTATTGAGGTAGCCAACACATTTGAGGAGGAGATTCTTGCAGGAAGATTCTTCCAAATCTCTCCAAGGTATGCATGAGTTTGCATCTATCATGGAAGATTGTACATTATTGCATCATGATTCTAGAGTAGGAGGCCTTCACTGCATTGTGCCATTTTGAGGAAAGGAACCCTCATCATCCTCATGCACTATTAATGAGCCATGCATCACATGTGGGGGCGGGGTTTGAAATTTTTTCATGCAGGAGATTGCATTTCAATGTCCCATGAAATGAAAAAGGAGAATATATGTTTTGGGAAAGTGGTGGCTCTTTTGAAAGAGGTACCAGGTGGTAGGATACTCATACCAAAGAGCAGAGCTATGGGGATTATATGTGCCCAGCGGAAATGTGGAGGATCCATAACCCATAGGTCTCGGGATCATTTCACACTCATTGCACTTGATGGACAAGGGGGAGAGTATGGGTGCATCATTATGGGATGGAATTTATCTTACCAATCATTATGTTACCATTTCATATTGGGTATGGTGGAAGTATAGGGAGGAGCAGCAAACATTTCTGTTGCTCAGATTTTGTTTGGATGTTGCGGGAGCAAGAGGAGGCACTAGCATAGTGAAAGAGGATTTCTCTTTGATCTTGGATGCCAATCAGCACCTTCTTCATGGGAGGAGCTCTACATTTGAAGCAACATGATGGGAAGAGTCTTTGGTAAGGTTCATGTCAAAGAGGGGAGCTTTGAGATGACAGTGGCCCTACTCCAAAGGCCGACAGCGCTGTCACTTGAGAGCTTGAGTTACTTGTTGGAGTGACTTTCAAACCACTTTAGAAGTAATGTACTTTGGAGGCATGTAGGTGATGAGCATGAAGGAGTAATGGAGGAAAACACTCCTTACCACATTTTGACTCTGTTGGCTTGGTTGCACAAGCACAAGAAGAAAGGTCTACATGCAGAAATTTTGGGTTCTCTTTTCATGCATGCTACTGCATATTATTCAGTGATGGAGGAATCCACTTGGGAGGGCATCCTAAGGGAGGTATATCAGCTTATGAGCAGATGCATAGCCGAAGAGATGAAGAGAGGATTGGCACAACCACTCCCCTATTATGTTGAATTAAGGGAGAACTTTCACTTGAGTCACTTTCAACTCAAAGACCAAAGTGCATAATGAGGGAGGTAACCATTTGTTTTATTCCTTATGCTCTCTTATTCTTATGACCAACATGTTATATCAAGAAGGATCCTTCCTTCTTGTACATTATATTCAGCTATACTTATGGTCTATTGTAGCAAGAAATATGGCCATCTTATGGGTGGTTTGTTGGGGAAAGCCACATAGTTTTGGTGTGCACCTTTGGCACCAAATTTTGTTTTCATGATCACATCTTGCAGGATGAATGTGGAAGAAAAAAAGTGGCTGAAAATACACTTGTTAATTTTTATTTTGAGGCAGGCCAATGATGCCCTGTGCTGGTTCCATGCATGGGACCATATCTCACCTCCTTGCTCTCATAAGTTTATGCTTCCATATGTTGCTAGTGGAACATTGTTTATAGGAAGCATTATTTTGGAGGAGGGAAAATAAATTGAAGATGCCCATTGGGAGTGTGATTCTCCCTACTTTTCATGTTTTATGCTTCAAGAGAAGCAATGGGCATCCCATGATTACCAAGCTTCATCTCTTTCCTTCATATGGGAGGAGTTATTTGGAGAGTTCAAAATTCTGGAGGAGGCATTTCATGGTTTGTATGATTGATGGGGTGGCTTGGGTCTCTCATGAAGGTCATTTATGTTGGGTGTGGAGCCTGATTTTCATCCTGATTCAGAGATCCTTGTTTTAGCTAGATGTATACCCAAGGAAAACTATAAACCCTTGCAGCGGGGAGGGGGGGGGACTTCTGCCCCTCACAGGGTCTCGGGTGGCTGACCCCCCGATTGGGGGGGTCTGGGCGCCAGCAGTCCCCCAATGGGGGTTTCGAGGGCAGCACCCACGAAGCTAAAAACATATGTAAAATTTCCTTGTAAAAGTATATTAATTTCTAGTCAATCTGGGCCATTCATTAGGCAGATGATCTAACGGTAGAAGTTATGTTTATTTTAGGGTCTTTTTCCCTAGAAGGAAACCCCTCTCTTTGTATGAGGGTATTGTATTGCGGCTGTGTATCATATGTGTATTCTCTGAGCGGGAAATAGATAGGGATATTGTGAGAGAGAACAAAGGATATTACAGTGGATCTGTTGTAGGTTTTGTCTCTTCATTTTGCTGGATAATAAAAAGGAAGGACTGGCTCTTTGGGGTGGACGTAGCCCAAACTGGGTGAACTACGTATATCTATGTCTCTCTAGTTTTATGTGTTTTGTGTGCTTGTATTTTCCGCATATTTTATGTGTTGCATTGCTCCATAATATATAATTTTATAATTAAGTATTCCCAACCTTTTATAGGCTCCATTACATGCAATACCATGGGTCGAAAAAACATGGGTGCACAATACCATATGCCCCAAAACCACTACTATTCACCCTAGTCAACATTGAATCTACCCCGATTCAAGTTTACCTAACAATTTATTTCAGCCATATATCAGCAGCAGCCCCATATGTATCATGAGGAGGGAGAGACTCATTGGGTGGATGTGCCCTTTGGGAGAGAAGACCTCCATTTATTTTGTAGCACATGCTCCAATAGAAGTATGAGAGATGATATGGTCACCATGTTCAACCATGTGTTCTTCCATTAGGTGAACCATATGATTGATGGATTCCATATGTTGATGAATTCTAACTCATCACATATGAGATGATTTGGGCCAGCTTGATTTGCAGCGTTGGAGGAGAGGCCTTTGGGGGCTCTAGACTTCATCTTGCCTCTTGAAGGCAACATTATTGTAGCCCAAGTTCAGCTTTCACTCCACATTTATCATGAGTGGAGAAGAGGACAGCATGGGGTAGGCTATGAAGCTTACCAAGTTCAGAAATTCAGCCCACCTATTTCTCATGAGCACAAGGTGGAGGAGTAATTTCAGGAGTTTCCTAGTTGGAGGGTGACTCATTTTTCTGGTTGATTGCTTGAGGATGGAGGATCTACATGAGGATATTTGAGACTCCATGCCTTTAGTAGAGGAATTTTGCATTTCATCCTTGCTCTTGTTTGAGGACAAGCAAGTTTTGGGAGGGGAGGACTGTAATGTTCCAAATTTTGCAATAAATTATTTGGAACATTAATTTTTATTTTATTTTAATAAAAGGAATAAAATGGGTGAGGGAGTCCATGTATAATTTTAATAAACACTCCTAAGGTGAAAAAATTCATTTAAGTGGCTTAAGTTAGCAGCCCAAGTGTGAAAAGGGCCAAAAGCAAGTGAATTAAACCATGGTTGACTAAAGTCAACAACGTACCTAAGAAGGGAAGCTTGCACAAGAAGATTACGAAGTTGGATGGAGGGAAAATTCGAAATGGGATAAACCCTAATGTGAGTGGGGTCCATGGAAAGGAAGCATGCCTTGTATAAAAGATGAAGGAGAGCCATTGTTGGGGTTCATCTTTGGAGAAAGAATTTGGGAGGTTGAAGCTCTCTTCAACTTTGTGCTGCTTAGCACAAGAGGGATTCCTGTTTAGGAATGCCCTTCTCTTCCATGGGAGGCCATGGAGATATTTTACTTCATCTTCCTCACACCATGGATTAAGGCCAAAGCAGTAATTTGTAGCTATTGTGTTATTCTTGTAGCAAGAGAACGCTGGAGTTGTTGGTGTTGCAGTGAGGGACCATCACCATCTCACTTTCAGAGTTGTTTTGTAAAGGAGAAGCCATCTCTTCCTCTAGGAGATCAGAAAAGGAGATTCAAGAGCCTTTTACTGTAGATATTGGCAATGGGCCATTGTTTATTCTCATGTCTTGTGCAGTCCCTTTCTCCTACAGCATTATTTTATCAGAGGGTTTGCAGGAGGAGTTCATTTGGAGCACTAGTGAGTGGAGTTTTCAGTAAGGGGATCAACCCCTTCCATTTTGAGTACATTGGAGGAGTTTTTCACATCCATTGCAACATTTCTCATCCTCTCCAATGTTGTATTTTATTTGAGCTACAGTAGTTGCCCAGCTACTCTAGTATTTTTGTCTTTTATGTATTCTAGCCAATCCCTTGGAGGATTGATGTAATAATGTCTTCTAGGGTTGAGATCTTGATCCCCCATCTTTCTTCGAGCTATTATTGCTACATCATAATATATATTTCAGATGGCAGTCATTTTCCCCTATGGACTGCACAACTATAGAGTAGCTGGATCATGTAGCAGTGTATTCACATGTTTTATGTAGATTTCCTTTTTGAGGCTGATTTGAGCTCACCTTGAGAGGCATTTTCCTCAAGGAATTTGTATTAAATTTTCCGCTACATATTATATATCATATTTTCACTCTTATTACATTGTGTGAGACATTATTTCATTATTTTTACGTGTTGGAGTTTTAATTCTACTGAAGATTCCCTTATTGAGCATTTTTTTGGTATACATGTTGGTGAGAGATCTAAATAACCCAGTTAGGGTTATTTATTTGGGCTTATATTCTGCAGGGAGTTTGTACTAGACATATTCTAAGGCATCCTAGCATTTTATTACCTTATTTTCACATTGGCTTCCTTATACAACGTGCTCATGGGAAACTGGTGCAGAAATTACTTGAAGGGAATTATTAGCTCTTGACAAGTTCTATTGAGAGAGTCTGCTAGTGGGCTAGGTAGCCTCTAGATATCATTCTTCCTTGTGAAGATGAAATATCCAGTAAATGCCCCTGCAGTCAATCTCTGAAATAGTTTAGTTTTGATTGTTAATACTTCCGGAGGTGGAAAATAAGAATATCTCAAGATATTCCTAGCATTGCAGAAATTTCCCCATTTGGGACATTACACTAAATGAAGCACAGATTAACAGGCTACATCAAATAAATGAATTGGATGAAATCCTCCTATCAGCTCTTCATCATACTGCACTAGTACAACAACAAAGAGCGAAATGGCATGATGCCCTCATCAAGAAGAAGACACTCCACGAAGGTGATTGGGCACTTCTGTATGATTCTAGGTTCTGTTTTCCATCAGTAAAAATTTTCATAAGCAAATGATGGCTAAAAATAGGTCATAAGCCCTTAAAAGATTATTTTCATAAGAAAATTACTCATTCTTGAAGCCTGTTGTTCCCTAACAGTGTTGTTCCCTAACAGTGTTGTTCCATAACAGTGTTGTTCCCTAATAGTGTTATTCCCTAACAATGTTGGTCCTTAAGTTCTATTCCCTTAGAAGAAATCCACCAAGTTAAGGCTGTTGCTCCCTTTGAAAACAGTTTCCTAAACAACCCCATTTTCATCATTTTCACTCACTGATTTTTTCCCTTATTCACCCTCCATTTTTTTCCCTGAAAATCCCCTTTCCTCCTTCTAATTTTCCCTTCATTCTCCTCACAAAACCTTCAAAATCCCCTTTTAACCATAAAACCCTTTATTATGGTTTACTAACCCTCCCTTATAGCTTTCGGGACTACAAAAGGCCATGAAAAACCCACAAACTTCACTTTTATGTTAAAATAGCAGGCTCTATGCCCCTTAGGGCTTAAATCCTTGGCCTTTCTTGGTCATATGACCTGCCCCTGCAACCGAGTGCCTAAAAAACTTTAAGCCCCTTAATCACATTGAATTTTTCTTTTCAAAACCCACTTTTTATTTATAAAATTTCTCCCCGCCGATGCGATTAACCCCTCTAGCCTTGGCCCCTAGTTGTTTCTTGTCCATGAGACCGCGCCCCTACCAAATCCCCAGCCCCTTCCCTTTCTGTCTGTACTCACCCTCCCCACGACAGATCTCCACCGTCGATCCAGGAGATCCAATGGCAGCAGTTCACCCCACCATATTTCTTTCCTTCTCCTTATTTCCCCTTTCCCCTACCTTATCACTCCATGATTCGATCTCTGCTGTCAATTTATCAAAATTTGACAGTCCTTGCTCATCTCATCACCCAAATCCCCTCTAGACCCACATTCCACTACCCGGTCCTCTCTTCAAATCACGCCCTGACACCTGTCCCCCACTACAGTGCCCGTTGTGCAACCTTCCATCGCGTCCTGGTGCACACCGTCAGATCTCTTCGCCATCATTCGATGGTTGACATTACATATCACATGATTTCACTATCTAGAGTTTAACAATAAAAAATCATGCGATACCAGTGGTATTGAAAAAGGCCACGTGGCACGTTTTGATTGGATCGCATTCCCTTCGGGAAAAATTGCTTACCGCCTGAGGGTCGCGCAAAAACCACCGGTTGTTTTCCAGAAACCACCAAGAAAACTTTGCACCAGAATCCATTTTGAACTGCATTCTCGCCGATTTTCCTCAATAAAACTCCTCCACCTACATAATCACCCCCTCTGCACTGCTCCTTCACTCTGCCACCCTCCTAAGAAATCAAAACCTTCCATCACAATTTTTTATAACGTTTTTATTGTTTTTTGCAGGTTTTTATCATGGTTTTCTAGAGCGTAAACTCTGTCCATGACTCACAAAGGGACGAAACGAAAGTTTTCTATCTCCAAGACCAAAACACAAAGGAAAAGGCTGCTAGTATTTGTCAAATGATTTGATCAGTGCTGTGTAAGAATTTTTCATGCCATAAAAACCCTCCAACACACTAAAAACCTCCTGTCCACAGTAATAAAGTAAAAGACAGTAAAGGCTAAAGATTAAAAGATTAAAGAAGTTCCGGCGCGAAATATCGAAGGTTGAGAGGTTCAAATGCTATGGTTTTAAGGATAAAACATAGTGTAAACGTGGATACAGTCAGCAAAATCACAATTGAAGACTGAAAAAGAATAAATAAGGCATAATCAACCTTAAAACATAAAATCACAGTTAAATCAGTGTTTTAAGGTATTAAGACAGATGGATCAGTAAAGGAGGTTCCAAATGCCACATCATTGAGGCCATTACTCCTCAGAATGCCACCTATAGTTTTATTTCCCTTAAAAGACTACAAATTAATTGCACAGTCAAAGATATTTCTAAAGATAGCTCAGTATTAACTACCAACGTACCAACAGTCCCCAAAGTCAACAAAAGTGACTAAAGATGATGAAATTTAATGTAAAATTGATTAAAACAGAGATGAACATTTGAAATATTCTCCCTTAGGCCTCCCAAAGGTTGAGAAACCATTACTCTGTATTAATTGCACAAAGGACTCTTCTTTACACTCCACCTCCTCATTCTTCAATAAATACTTTTGTAGAAGACAGTATGTTAGCCAGCTATAAAGTTTGTTATACCAAATGCTGGCTAAAACATTTCTGGAGTCTCCAAGGAACAGATTTTACTGCTAAAAAGTGTTGGCTCTTAAAGACTCTCAAAAGGCCTCATGCCTCTGTCTTGATTCTTCACTGTTGTGCCCATTTTACCATCTTGAAATCCTGCTGATTCCCAAGAAAGAACACTGCTACAAGCACCATTTTCCTTTTCCCTGTCTTCCAAAACTAACCTCATCCTTGCCTTTCCTTTTCCCATGAAATCCTTCATTTTCATTTTTTTCCCCTTTTTTTCCCTCCATCAAAGTCCCTTTTGATAAGGTTTAAGACTCCTTCTTGATTTATTGAAACCCTTAAAACCTTTGAAAATCACTAAAAATCCATGAAAATCATGTTTTTCATATATTATAGACTTAAGCCCCCTTGGGCTAATTCTTTAACACTTCCCCTCCATGTGTCTTGGTGCTAGAATCGAGCGCTAGCCTTCCAAGCGCTTATCGCATCGCCCGGTCACAATTAGCCCTTCCTCCATAAACCCCAGTCATATGATTTTCCGTATAACCCATGGCCCCACAGCGGGGCACCTATCTATTTAAAATAAATATTTCCACCGAAAGTATAAACCTTCGGTTATATTAATTTGTCGTTTTTATTATATAGTAAAGCTTTCGCCACAGTAAAAGCCCTAATCACTCTCCACCGTCGATCTGACCCGCAGATCGATGACGCACAATCCATTGCCCTAGTGGTCCCCACCCTCCATTCACCGTCGCAAAACCACGCGGTATCCATCGCACAGTTTGTGAGAGAAGGGCAGTTTTTCTTATTTTTCAGTGATTCCATACACCATTTGACGTGTGGCTTGAAAATTATTCACCAAACCACCGTTCATCGCGCGTTAAAGATCGAACATGGACCCAGCACGATATTGACGTCCACCGTCCGATCTGAGGTCGTTCATCGGATGGTGATCGCTCACCAAAGAAGTCTGAAAGTTAACCAAGATACGACGCAGTGTTAAACACATCTCCGCCGTTGATCTTATCTACAGATTGACGGCCCACAATTCATCGCCCTGATTCCCCCGTTTTGACTTTTCGCCGCCGCTCTCGACCGTCGATCTCTGCGCGATCGACGGCTCCAATTTAATTCCTCCCCCATTTCTGTTTGACCCCTTCTAATCAATCTCGACCATTGGATGATGCCATCCAACAACCATGCTCTCTCCACACACCTTCTGAAGCAGTTAACCTATACATGCAGTATTTCCTAATATTTTTTGTATTTTGCATGTTTCCAATGATTTCTCTGCTATATCTGAAGAAAATTCATAGGCAGAGGGTGACGACCCTCCCACCTTCTATTCATCAAAGAAAATCATTGCAGGGTTTAAAATTTCCATTTCATCGGTGTTTCATGAGGCATTGATGCTATATCACCCCTGCACAACCCTGCATAACAATAAATACAGCATGTCAATCACAAATCAAACAATATCAGTGCCGAACACAAAACGCACCTGCATGGAAGTTTGAAGACAGTTTTATGAGGATTATGGCCAAAAAATTATTATTAAAAGTCTAATCCTCCCAACTAAACACAGTTTGAAGAAAATCATGAGTGTTTTTCTCAGGCAGAGAGCCTACGCTGCCACATCAGGGGATAATTGAATCCCCTAGCTACCACAGAGCCACCTACAGCGTCAAATCAATCAAAAGAAGGTCGAAGTTATTAACAGACCATGAGATATTTTGCAACAATACAACTGAACAGTTAATTCAACCAAAGGAACTTATTGTAAACTGTCAGTAGAATTTATTGCAAGGATGATGAGGAGCCTCAAATTCTTTCCAACAAGCCTAATAGTTAATGTAAACCAGTCAATACAGGGGAAATATCAAAAATCTTCTCTATTAAGCCCCTTAAAGGCCAAGAGACAACACAATGTATTAATTAAACTTAGAAGATATTTTATCCTTTTCCACCTCCTCATTCTTCTATATATACTACTGCAGAAGATGAGTGAGGGGTTGGTTGGTTGATCACTAGTTGTAATATTGAAACTCTTTGAAATAATATATAGTCTGTTGAAGTTGAAGAACAAATTGAATTCTTGGAAGCCTTGATGATGTTGTTACATGCTTGTTCCTGATAAGGCTCTATCATTGGATCCATGAGCCTAGCTGTTGGTGAAGTATTTTGAACTGTTTAATATTTTCTCCTGTTTTCATTCCGTTCCATAATTTCTTACATACAGTAGGTTGAAAGTTTTAGGCTAATAAATGATTCTCGGAAGCACCTTAGACCTGTTCATCCTTCACTGTTTCATGTTTTCTTCTGCTGAGGTATTTTAGAGTCTTTAATCTCTCTCTTTAGTCCTCATGCTTGTTTATTTCCTTAATAGTTCAAACAGTTCGTTTCAGCATGACTTATGGTTTTCCCTGCTTGTATGTTGCCACTTAAAGGTTGTTATTGAAGTCTCCCTTTGAAGTATTTTTGTTTATAGTGAACCAAGGAGGTATGTTCTAATATTTCCCTTTTTCCTTGCTTAAACAGTTGTCTTAAAGGTCTTTTATAGTTGTGATCATAGATGTGTTAGGTGTTCCCTCTTCTATGACTGCAATTATCAGTGAATCTTTTATTTTTTCTAAGTCATTTGAAATAAAATATTTGAGGAAATAGGGTGCTCCCCGAATCTTAGATTTCATTTTAAAAGTTGTTTTGAAATCATTATTTTCTTATAGGTGTGATTTGTAGAATTTATGGTTAGCCCTGTCTACCAAATAGCTCTTTATTGTTCAAATTGTGCTTTCAAATTCCCTTTGTTTGAGAATTAAACTTCTCTTTCCAAATCATTGATGTCCATCTCATTCCAAAACCAAAGGATCCTATGACCAGGTTAGATTTCCCCTCTGATATCCCATATCCATTGATGAGTATGTTATGACCTCTTCTTGACTCCATTGACCAATGAGCCAGATGTTTCTTTGTTCTATATATCTTTCCTAGACCTTTCATGTTTTGTTGTATCAAATCAACCAAACAAACAAACAAACACCTGCACTTAATAACTAGTCTAAAACCAATACTCAAGGCACACAAGATAAACCTTTGCAAACAAACATTTGAGAGATCCGTCTCTGAGAACAGGAGGACTAGATCCTGGAACTCTAAATATTGGTTTTGATGTTGCCTTGTATTTTGATTTTCCAAACTATCAAAACACAGGACACCAACATAATGGCGATCATGGTTGGACCCTGAGTAAAATATTTAAAATTAAACACTCACTTCCTAGTATAACATAAGTAGCCTTCTTCAAGCACTACCAAGCATAACGGTAATCATGATAGGACTTTTTGAATCAGAGACAAACTAAGTAACCCTTAGGATTCTCATCAAACCTTATTAAACCTTGAAGGAATCAGTTACCAAGCCATAAGAGTGAACTCTGTATGATTAAGCACCTTAGATAAGTGTTAAATCAGATTTAGGACACTCTCTTAACCTGTAAGACCAAAATAACTCAGAAAAACCCAAAACATTTCAGTTTGCCTTCATAATAAACATGATGGTGGAACCATCCAATATCTTACCTTCATAAAAGCTAAAAATTTTCCACCTGGCGACTCCACTAGCCCCAGTAGGCCTATTACTCATCTAGATTCCCATATTTCTTTACGACTGTGTTAACCAGTCTTGTAGAACTTTAGGAGCCGAGTCCCATACTAGATAAGACATTGTGAGAGGTAAAATTCTCAAAAAAAGTCCCTAAAAACCTTAACCTCTCTCATTTTTTAAAAATAGTCTGGCTTCACATAGGATCAATACTAGATCCCATCCAAACCCAAATCCCCTTTAATCGTTGACAATCCTGAGAGAATTCTGTGGTAGACTTCTAACTCTGGAAAATTAGCTGCTAACAGGGGCCTCTTAAGAACAAATTTTTTACCTGAAAAACTTGTTGTATTAGAGGATTCACACTTTGATTTACATCATACAAAGAACATATTTAGAACTAGATCTCAAGGTGACTTAAACCAAACTGACCTTGATATCACAGATTTGCAACAAAGCTTTAGTGGAGAAGCCTCACCTTCCACTCCTCCTGATTCCCAGCTTCTTAATCACTTTATTCTTTTCCATAACACGTCTGCTCAAAATCAGTTTGTTGGCCCAAGTATTTCTTCCACTCTAGTTCATACTACCACTGTTCAAAACACTCCACTCCACCCCACTTTCACTTTTATAAATCCACCTCTTGTAAATCCACCCTTATTTCCAGCCATGGCAACATGGTATGCCCCATTAGTGTTACCACAACCTCCACTCCCCCTACCAAATGATTACCAATCCAAAATCCCTCATTTCACTGGAAAAGAGTCTACAACAACTCAACATCATTTAGATAGGATGGAGGATTCTTTTGATTACATGGAGATAGAAGAAGAAACTGTGAAGATGAGAATCTTCGCCCAAATTTTAGGATGAGATGTAAAGAAATGGTTTAAAAATTTACCTCCTAACATCATAAATGATCTCCTTGTGTTGCATCAAACATTCATCAACAAATGGGAACTCAAAAGGAATCCTCTCCAAATACTACTAGAGTATAGTAGCCTCAAGAGAAATCAAGAGGAGAATGTTCATGATTACTCCACTAGGTTCAATAGTGTTTACAATGCTCTTCCACCTCACATGAAACCTCTTCAAGGCATGGCTTTAGTAAGATATCCCGAAGGCCTTGATGTTGACATGATGTATCAGTTAAGGGAGAGGGATTACTTAACCTTAGAAGACATGCAGAAAGGAGCTGTGAGCGTAGAAGCAAACATAATTGAGAAAAGAAATATGTTGAGATTAGAGAAGAGGGTAACTTATAAAGATGACCTGATACCCTCAACCTCAACTTTTGACACAAAAATTGACAACCTAGTGAAGGTGATGGAGAGGATGCTTGAAAATATCATCTTAAATGATAGAGTGCCACCAAGAGAACCTCAAAATAACCAAAATAGAAATAGGAATCAGAATTATAGAAGAGAAAACAATCAAGATAAGCCAAAAGAAAGTGAACAACAAATTAGACCTCCCTTCCAGAAGAACTATCTAGATCAATATGAGGAAGATAGAGAGATGGAAAGGTTGGGAGAATCTCATGTAAACTTGATTGGATCAGACAGTGGGTATGATGTTTTCCTCACTGAGGAAGAACAAGGTCTATTTTCTGATCAAAGTACAAAAACCTGATTCTGATGACTATAGATTGGGGTTTGAAAATGCAATCATGGAGGTACACAAACAATAAGATCTTTGGAGCAAGGGGAACAAAGGTAATTCAAAGGAGAAAAACACTAATTCTGCTGTCAATAAAAACACAGAAACTCAGCCCAAAAAGACAGCATAAAAACCAACATTTTGACCAAGAAACCAGACATAAACAAAGACAAAAGTGTACAGTCAAATGTTGAACAGAGTACCCCTAGCACTTCAGCTAGTGGTCCTAATAAAACTGTCCCAATTACCAGTCCAAACAAAGTCCAACAAATCAAAATTGCTGAAAAGAATTCAATTGAAAAGACAGATGTAAATATGAATAAGTCAATTGTTCCTTTCAGCCTTGAGGGAGAGATTGCTAAGATAAAAATTACCATTCCCCTAGCTGAACTAGTAACCCAAGAAGTGTACAAAAACCAATTTTTGAAATCTTTGGACTTAGGAAGTGATACTGACACCTTAAACTTGACAGATGACAAACCTGAGTTGTTGTTTGGTCCAGAAGTTGAAGGAAAATACCAAGAAGGGGTTGTCCCTCCCTTCTATGTTAGCTTGAACATACATGAGAAAATTTTACACAATTCCATGTTAGACTCAGGAGCTTCACACAATCTAATGCCCAAGGTAGTAATGGAAAGCTTAGGCTTAGAAATTACTAAGCCATACAAAAACTTGTATTCCTTTGACTCAAGCAGAGTCAAATGTTTGGGTTTCATCAAATATTTGTGTGTTAACTTAGCCCAAATCTCTGCTAAGAGTTTAGTCATGGAAATATTTGTAGCTGATATTCCCCCTAAGTATGGCATGCTCTTGTCAAGATCTTGGCGAGCCAAAATTCAGGGAAGCCTTCAAATGGACATGTATTATGCTACCATCCATGTTTTTAACGAAAAAAAAATACTATATAGGGAATCCCACATGAAGTACATGGTGAGCAACATAGAAAAACCAAACAACTCTCCCATCTATTCTATTTGATCAAGTTTAGATTCATTTATCTTATGTAACGAAGATGAAATCACTCAAAAAGATAAGGAAAATATGGACCCAATCAATTCACCAGAACAATCAAATCTTCCCTTGAATCAAATTCAAAACATTGAAAATCAGCAGCAATGAGAGAATGAAAATAAAGATGACATACTTTGGAGAATAAACTTTGATGGATCTTGTAATAAAAAAAGTGTAGGAGTGGGTGTGTGCATTCAAAATACAAATTAGAGCTTTTCATATAAATTGGATTTCCCATGCACTAACAATATTGTTGAGTATGAAGCACTTCTCCTAGGCTTGCAATTTCTTAAACAGTTATAAGCCCAGAGGATATCAATCTTAGGAGATTCTGAACTTATCATAAGACAAATCAAAGGAGAATACTCAGCTAGAAATCCAAGGCTTAGGGAATATCGGAATGCTGCCCTTGATCTATTGAAAACCTTTGAAAAGTATGAACTTATTTTCATTCCAGGAGCACTAAATCATCTAGAAAATGAACTCGCTTTCAATGCCAGCAATTTCTAAGTACCTGAGATTAATGAACAACTCAGTGTGAAGGTAAAACACAGGCCTGTTGTGCCTGATAACGAAGATTAATGGCAAGTGTTTGATTCTGACAAACACATAGATTATTTCTTGAAAATAGAAAATGATTTCAACATACCCATATTAGAAACCAGCCATAAATAAAATTGTTTGTATATTGAACAAATCCTAGAAGCTGAAATGACATATACTACTGATATAAAGCATTATGAAAATCCTTTTGAAGAAGAGACAATTGAAAACATAGACCAAGAAGACCTGGAAGTTTTAAAATGCAAAAATGATATAATTCCAAGAGGTCTCACACCTTTAGAACACCTTTTTGATTTTAACGATGTAGCCAAAGAACCAAGAATTGAACCTGTGGAAACGAACGTAGAAGAACATAACATAGGTAGTCTAACAGAACCCAAGAGGATCAAACCATCCAGCACTCTCCCAGCTCACATAAAAATGCAATACATAGAGTTGTTCAAAGAGTTTAAAGATGTTTTTTCTTGGGGATACAAGGACCTAAAATCGTATGATACCATCATCATCCAGCATAAAATCCCTTTGAAGGAAAATCAAAATACTTTTAAACAAAAACTAAGGAGGATAAACCCTGTTTTATTACCTTTAGTTAAGGAAGAAATTGAGAAGATGCATGCTGCCGAGATCATTATACCAATTAGATATTCAGAGTGGGTATCAAACTTAGTTTCTGTTAGAAAGAAAATAGGGGAAATCAGGCTCTGTATTGACTTCAGAAATTTAAACAGAGCCTCTTTAAAAGACAACTACCCCTTACCCAAAATGAACCATATACTTCAAAGGGTAGTTGGGTCCAAAATAATATCCCTCTTAGATGAGTTCTTAGGTTACAACCAGGTGTTAGTGCTCCCAAGTGATCAAATCAAAATTTCTTTCACTACGCATTGGGGTACTTTTATGTATGTCAAAATGCCTTTCGAATTAATGAATGCAGGGGCCACCTTCCAAAGGGCCATGGACATATCATTTTATGAAGATATTGGATATTTCATAATCATTTACCTTGATGACATAACTGGTTTCTCAAAAACTGATGAAGAACATTTGATTCACCTAAGAAAATTTTTTGAGAAGTGTAGGAAATTTGGTTTGTCATTGAATCCCAAGAAGACACTCTTTGGTCTCCAAGAAGGTAAAATTCTTGGCCATATAATTTCGGAAGAGGGAATAAAAATAGACCCTACAAGGATAGATGGTATATTGCAGATCAGCCATCCAAGAGGCCTCAAAGAGTTGAAATCTTTCTTTGGAATGATTGATTTTCTGAGGAGGTTCATCCCAAACCTTGCTGAGCTATTAAAAAAAATTACAAACATGCTTAAGAAAGATGTCGGTATAAAATGGACTTTACCAGCCAAACAATCATTCGAACTGGTCAAACAAGCTATTACTCAAGCACTAGTCCTGATTAGTTTGTATTTTACCAAAGACTTTTACATCTTTTCTTTTGCATCTAAACATACAATAGATACAGTTTTATTTCAAAAGAATGATTTGGGGCGGGAACAACCAATATCTTTCTTTAGTAGGGCCTTAAGAGATGCTCCTCTCAAAGATAACATCATGGATAAGTAAGCCTTAACATTAGTGAAAGCATTAAAGGACATTAGGGTCTATATTTTACATTCTCACATAATTTCTTTTGTTCCACATACTGTTGTCAAGGACATTCTAAGTCAAGACCCTGATGGTAAAAGGGGAAAATGGATTGCAACTATTCTTGAATATGAGTTAGAAATCAGGTCCACCAAACTAGTTAAAGGACGGGGATTAGAAAAACTTATGGCTGAGTCTAACTTTCAAGCACTAGACATGAACATTGTATATGTGTTGGAAGAAATAGAAGAATCTATTGCTCCTTTTATTGAGGAAACATTTCTAAATTCTCCTTGGTATGCTGACATTATTTATGTGCTTTTATATTTAAATGCCCCTCCTTCTCTATCTAAAACTAAAGCTAGATTTTTGTAACAGAAAGCTTTGAGTTTTTTCATCTTAGATGGGGTATTATACTGGAAAAATGTTGTTGGAATTTTTCTTAAATGTTTACTTGAAGATGATGCAGGAAAAATGATGCATGAGTTGCATGATGGAGAATGTGGATGACACCTCTACTGGAAGGCCACAACAAACAAAATTCATAGATCTGGTTACTATTGGCCTACCCTTTTCCCAGACACTCAGAAACTGGTCATGTCTTGCCATAAGTGTAAAATATTTGATGGAAAAATAAAACTCCTTCCCTTACCCTTACATCCTATCAGAGTTGAGGCACCTTTTCAATAATGGGGTTTAGACTTCATTGGGGAAATTCACCCATCCTCCTCAGCTCAACATAAGTGGATCCTCACAGCCACTAACTTCGTTACCAAGTGGATAGAAGCTATACCTTCCAGGAATGCTAATGACTCTGTCATTATCAAGTTTCTTGAAACCAATATCCTATCCAGATTTGGTTGTCCCAGAAAAATCATAACAGACAATGTTGCTTCTTTTAAATCTAAGAAGATGGTTGCTTGTGTTAAAAATACCACATAACCTTGGGCCATTCCACTGCTTAATATCCCCAAGGAAATGTATTAGCTGAATCTTCCAACAAGAGCCTCATCAATATCATTAAAAAACTCTTGGAACAAAATCAGAAATCATGGCATAGTAAACTGGTTCATGCCTTATGGGCTGATAAGTTAACTACAAAGAAATCAATAAACATGTCCCCCTATCAGCTATTCTATGGTATGGACGTAGTTTTTCCCACCTCATTAGGAGTTCCAGTCATGAAACTCCTTCAAGAAGTGCAGATTGAAGAGAATGATATGTAGAGAAGAATCAATCAAACCATCCATTTACAGCAGACCAGAGAAGAAGTCTATGAAAGAACACAGTTAGTCCAAGGAAATATGAAGAAGATATTTGATAAGAGGACTAAGGCAAACAATTTCCATGTTGGAAATGTTGTTCTTAAGTGGGATTCAAGGAGAGAAGAGAAGGGAAACCATGGTATGTTTGAGAACTTGTGGAAAGGTCCCTATATTGTTCATGTTGAAAGGGGTCACAATGCATTTTTCTTGAAAGAATTGAATGGAGAAGATCTGTATGGAGGTCCTGTCAATGGCAGAATGCTAAAGTATTAATTCTGCCAAGAATCATAAGTTTCAAAGCATTCTATTTTTTCATTGTAAATATTATATTCTGAACATTGCATTCAAAGTTATGAAAATCAAAAATAGAAAAATAGAGAAAGAAAGAAAAGAGAGCAGATTGTGAAAACAAGAAAGGTATAGCCCCATACCAAAAAAGAGAAACAAATCTGAAAGTGTGCAAGCTAAAATGCCACTCCTAAAAGAACACAATCCTAGTTAGTCAAACTGTCTAATCTTGACTAATTAGCTTTAAATTTTCTGTTGATAGGATAGTGAATTCGATTTGCCAAACTATTTAACCTTGGCTTATAAGTAGATAGTTTAGGATAGAAATTAAAGGTTCAAAAATGCTCAAAATATGAACCTAAGTTTCAAAGAGAAAATGACTCAAATCTGTTTCAAATTCTGATTAAAAGGATGTAAAATATGGTTCTGAATAGCTTAAAATATGAACCAGCTAGCAAAGGAAAGACAGCTCAAGTAAGAGTCAAAACGGAGCTGTTGGAAAGAGGAAGGAAATGCTTTCAAATTTCAGATCTCAAGCTTTTCATATTTGTTTTAAAAGTTTTGTGTTAAAATAATGTTTGTGTGTAGCCTGTTTTTATGCCACAGATCAGCATCAAGTTAGACTGTTCAATCCTGACTTGAATTCTTTTTAAATTTCTATTGTAGAATTTAGAGAATAAAGTATGATGGACAGTTAAATCCCAACAGACAGTAGATTAGGTAGACATATATGGGCTCAACTTTTTAATCTGAGTCCATGGAGAAATAAGGAGTAGAAATAGATTAGATTTCCTGCTTTCAAAAGAATAAAATGTTGTGAAAGAGTTTGCCAATCCAAGTGCACTCTAATGAAGAAAAAATGTTAGATCAGTAGGATTGGGTAGGTAGAAAGATTGTATTTATGAGGTTCCATTATTGATCCATGATGCTAATATGTTTCAGAGCATAAGAAGATCATCTACAAAAGAAATGCAACCCAATGGATAAGGCAATTGATCAGCCTCCTAGAGAATGCAGGTCTGAAGTTCTTGATGCCTTCAAGAAGGCACCATCCCCAAGTGGAGCCACTGTTAGCCAGCTATAAATTTTGTTATACCAAATGTTGGCTAAAACATTTCTGGAGTCTCCAAGGAACATATTTTACTACTAAAAAGTGTTGGCTCTTGAAGACTCTCAAAAGGCCTCATGCCTCTATCTTGATTCTTCACTGTTGTGCCCATTTTACCATCTTGAAATCCTACCGATTCCCAAGAAAGAACACTGCTGCAAGCACCATTTTCCTTTTCCCCTTCTTCCAAAACTAACCTCATCCTTGCCTTTCCTTTTCCCATGAAATCCTTCATTTTCATGTTTTTTCCCCTTTTTTTCCCTCCATAAAAGCCCCTTTTGATAAGGTTTAAGACTCCTTCTTTCCTTATTGAAACCCTCAAAACCTTCGAAAATCACTAAAAATCCATGAAAATCATGTTTTTCATATATTATAGACATAAGCCCCCTTGGGCTAAGTCTTTAACCCTTCCCCTCCATGTGTCTTGGTTCTATAACCGAGCGCCAACCTTCCAAGCGCTTATCGCATCGCCCGATCACGATTAGCCATTCCTCCATAAACCCTGGTCATATGATTTTCCGTATAACCCACGGCCCCACAGCCGGGCACCTATCCATTTGAAATAAATATTTCCGCCCAAAGTATAAACCTTCGGTTATATCAATTTATCGGTTTTATTATATAATAAAGTTTCCGCTGGTGTAAAAGTCCTAATCACTCTCCACCATCGATCTGACCCACAGATCGACGGCACGCAATCCATTACTCCGATGGTCCCCACCCTCTATTCACCATTGCAAAACCACGCGGTATCCATCACATTGTTTGTGAGAGTAGGGAGGTTTTTCTTATTTTGCAGCGATTCCATACACCATTTGACGCATGGCCGGAACACTATTCACCAAACCACCGTTAATCACGCGTTAAAGATCGAACGTGGACCCAGTGCGATATTGACATCCACCGTCCGATCTGAGGTTGTTCATCAGACGGTGATCACTCACCAAAGAATTCCGATAGTTAACCAGGATACGGCGCAGTGTTAACGCATCTCTGTCGTCAATCTGATCTATAGATCGATGGCCCACAATTCATCGCCCTGATTCCCCCGTTTTGACTTTTCGTTGCCGCTCTCAACCGTCGATCTCTGCGCGATCGACGACTCCGATTTAATTCCTCCTCTGTTTCTCTTTGACCCCTTATAATCAATCTCAACCATTGGATGATGCCATCCAATGGCCATGCTCTCTCCACGTGCGTTCTGAAGCAGTTAACCTATACATGCAGGATTTCCTAATATTTTTCGTATTTTGCAGGTTTCCAATGATTTCTCCGCTATGTCTGAAGAAAATTCAGAGGCAGAGGGTGATGAACCTCCCGCCTTCGATTCATCAAAGAAAATAATTGTAGGGTTTAAAATTTCTGTTTCATTAGTGTTTCATGAGGCATTGATGCTATATCGCCCCTGCACAACCCTGCATAACAATAAACACAACAACTCAATCAGAAATCAAAGGATATCAGTGTCGAACACAAAACACACTTGCATGGAAGTTTGAAGACAGTTTTATGAGGATTAAGACCAACAAATGATTATTAAAAGTCTAATTCTCCCAACTAAACACAGTTTGAAGAAAATCATGAGTGTTTTTCTCAGGTAGAGAGCCTACGCTGCCACATCAAGGGATAATTGAATCCCCTAGCTACCATAGAGACACCTATAGCGTCAAATAAATCAAAAGAAGGCCAAAGTTATTACCAAACCAGGAGATATTTTGCATCAATATAGATGAACAGTTAATTCAACCAAAGGAACTTATTGTAAACTATCAGCAGAAGTTATTGCAAGGATGACGAGGAGCCTTCAAGTCAACAATTTATTTCCAGCAAGCCTAATAGTTAATGTAAACCAACTAACATAAGTGAAATATCAAAAATATTCTCTATTAAGCCCCTCAAAGGCCGAGAGACAGCACACTGTATTAATTGAACTTAGAAGATATTTTATCCTTTTCCACCTCCTCATTCTTCTATATATACTACTATAGAAGATGAGTGAGGGGTTGGTTGGTTGATCACTAGTTGTAATATTGAAACTCCTTGAAATAATATATAGTCTGTTGAAGTTTAAGAAAAAATTGAAGTCTTGTAAGCCTTGATGATGTTTTTACATCCTTGTTCCTGAGAAGGCTCTATCATTGGATCCATGAGCCTGGCTGTTGGTGAAGTATTCTGAACTGTTTAATGTTTTCTCCTGTTTTCATTCTGTTCCATAATTTCTTACATACAGTAGGTTGAAAGTTTTAGGCTAAGAAATGACTCCTGGAAGCACCTTAGACCTGTTCATCCTTCACTGTTTAATGTTTTCTTCTGCTGAGGTATTTTAGAGTCTTTAATCTCTCTCTTTAGTCCTCATGCTTTTCTATTTCTTAATAGTTTGAACAGTTGGTTTCAACATGACTTATGGTTTTCCTTGCTTGTCTATTTCCACTTAAAGGCTATTATTGAAGTCTCCCTTTGAAGTATTTCTGTTTATAGTGAACCAAGGAGGCCTATTATGATCTTTCCCTTTGTCCTTGCTTAAACACTTGTCTTAAAGGTCTTTTATAGTTGTGATCACAGATGTGTTAGGTGTTCCCTCTTCTATGACTGAAATTATCAGTGAATATTTTATGTTTTCTAAGTCATTTGAAATAAAATATTTGAGGAAATAGGGTGTTCCCAAAATCTTAGATTTCATTTTAAAAGTTGTTTTGAAATCATTATTTGCTTAGAGGTGTGATTTGTAGAATTTATGGTTAGTCCTGTTTACCAAATAGCTCTTTATTTTTCAAATTGTGCTTTCAAATTTCCTTTGTTTGAGAATTAAAATTCTCTTTCCAAATAATTGATGTCCATCTCATTCCAAAACCAAAGGATCCTGTGGCCAAGTTATATTTTCCCTCTGTTATCCCATATCCATTGATGAGTATGTTATGACCTCTTCTTGACTCCATTGCCCAATGAACCAGATGTTTCTCCATTCTATATATCATTCCTATACCTTTCATGTTTTGTTGTATCAAATCAACCAAACAAATAAACAAGCAAACAAACACCTGTACTTAATAACTAGTCTAAAACCAATATTCAAAGCACACAAGATAAACCTTTGCAAACAAACATTTGAGAGATCCCTCTCTAAGAACAGGAGGCCTAGATCCTGGAACTCTAAAGATTGGTTCTGATGTTGCCTTGTCTTTTGATTTGCCAAACTATCAAAACACGGGACACCAACACAGTGTAGGGGTTGGTCTTTTGCATACTCATCAAGTGTAAATAGATATTGAGGTTGATGAAGCTTTGTTTTGTAATAGAAGAAATATAGGCTGAGATGAGAAGTCTGAAGCTGTAAATACCCACTGGACTTGAAGCTTGTAACTAGTTTGAACATAAAATACAAGCCGATTTATGGGATCCTGGTCTATGTCAATGGTGATGTGTTTCTTATTGTGACTGTTATTTTCTTTATGCTTTCATTCTATCCACTTTTCTCTGATGAAGAACAACAAATATAGATTAGGATTTAATGTTAAGTACCCTAAATATCACTAAATAATCTTTATCTTTATGTTTTCTTATGAACTATGTATTTAAGGATAAATCAATAGAGTGTAATCAGTCAAAAAATGTTGGTGAGCCCATGTTTTGCTTAGTGTAGCTTGAAATATTGTCTTTAAAATTTCTTGAAAAGTTTGGTAAGTAAAGTTTAATTAGGGAAGTCTATGGTTAGCCCTGTCCTCGGATTTATTCTCCAAAAGTTACTCTAAAAAGTTCCCTAAGAGTCTTGCCAAAAGCAGGATAGGTTCAAAGTCCTTACCTGATCTTAGATTATTCTTTGTTTATATTTAATGTTTTCTATTGAGAATATGCTGAAAGTAGGCTAGATTCAAAGTTCTTACTTGATCTTAAGCTATTCTTCATTTTCCTTTGAGTCTGCTGAAAGCAGGCTAGGTTAAAAGTCCTTACTTGATCTTAAGCTATTCTTTGTTTTTCTTATATGTTTTCTTATTTCACCACTTCTTAATGTTTCATTTTATAAATCAACTTAAAGAGATATATTGACATAGATGAGTTGCAAAATGGACCACTCTTGAACCTTGATATGAAATTAAATCCTATTATGACTCCATAGCCCAATGGATTGATGTTGTTCCTTGCTTATCTTATTAGCTGAATCATTCTTTCACTTACTCACACCTTCACCCTTCATACAAAATTCCTTCATCTTCATGTTATCCTGCCCAACCAAAAAAAACAAAACCCGTGTTCTTCATAACTATCCTAAAAATCATACTTAAGCATAAAGAAACATCTTTGAGATACACATATATAGAGAGATTCCTCTCTTAATCTAGGATGGCTAGATCCTAAGATTCCAAAGTGGTTTTGATGTAGGCTCTATAGCGTTTGTACTTGCCAATCTTTCAGACTACAGAGACATAACAGACTAGCAACCATACTAGGGAACTTCCGATTAAAATCCTTAAAACTAAATACTCAGCATTCACTTAAGTAAAATCATCTTTCTTCAAGAACTACCAAGCATATTGGTGTTTATCATAGTACTTGTTTGAATCAGTGGAAATCTAAGTACTTCTTATGATTCTAACAAACCCTTATCAATCCTTGGAGAAATCAGCTAAGTAAGCCACAGAGTAGAATCTGTTTGTCTCATCACCGTAGCTATGTGTTGAAACAGATATAGGCCAACTCATAACCCACAGGATTGTTAAAAACTTAGAAAACCCAAAACATTTCAGATTGGTATTTAGATAAATTACTGGTGGTGGACCATAAAACATTTTACCTTCTAAAAGCTAAAAATTTCCACCTGGTGACTCCACAATCCTGAATTGATCTAAAGACTCCACAGGGAAACCCATTTCTATCATAACATCATACAAACTCAGCTTAGGAAACTTTGATGATTAAGTTTTCTCAATAAAAGATCAATTAGCCTACTAAAAATTGTCATACTTGGTCAAACTTTTCTTATCATTGGGTTTGAAAACATAGCATAGTGGCTTCTATAAGATTTCATACTAGAGCTTATCCTAACCCAAATCCTCCTAAGTTAGTTGATAATACAGAAAGTATACTTAGGAAGTATCCTAAGTCTAAAACTTCAACTGTTGTCAAACCAGTCCATAGAGCTAATTATGTTCCTGAAAACCTTACAGCTCTACAAGATTCACAAGTTGACTTAAGAAACCCATCCAAAACTAGGTCACTTGATGATATAGATAAAATATACTTTGAGTCTCCACACTCACCCCTTCATAGTGGTGAACATCCCGGTAGTAGAGAAACCACACCACCTAGCCTTAATTTCATTCATAACTTTGGTTTCTCTCATCCTAGATCTACTCAATAGTATTTTACTGGTCCATCCACTTCTGTTACCCATACTCCCACTGTTCAAAGTTCTCCATTCCATAAACCACCTCCGATCTTTCATCCTCCACTTGTAAACCCCCCATTTTTTCCACAACCTCCTATCATGGCAACATGGTATGCCCCCCTAGTCCTTCCTTTACCTTTAGTCAATCTGCCACAAGAATATCAGTCCAAGATTCCATTATATGATGCCAATGGTTCTACTACTACTTCACAACATGTGGACAAGATGAATGACTATTTTGATAGAGACGAGATTGATGATGAAACTGTCAAACTCAGATTGTTTGCTCAAAGCTTAGGGGGAGAAGAAAGAAAGTGGTTCAAAGGCTTAACCCCTCATAGTATTAATGACCTTCAAGCTCTCCATCAATCATTCCTAAACAAATGGAACGTCAGAAAAAACCCTCTCCAAATTCCTTCAGATTACAACAACCTCAAAAGAAACACTGGGGAAAGTGTTCAAAATTATTGCACTAGATTCAATAGTTTTTATAATGCATTACCCCCATATTTGAAACCTCTAGAAGGATCACCTTTGGCAAAATTTCCTGAAGGATTTGATCCTGAAATGGCATATTAGCTAAGAGAAAGAGATCCCTTAACTTTAGAAGACATGTAGAAATGAGCTCTTGCTGTAGAAGTAAATCAGATTGAGAAAAGAGCCAGGATGAGGAATGAAAAGAAAGTATCATTTAGGGAGGAAACTGCACCTTCAACATATAATTCAAAAATGGAGAGAATGATGGAGGAAATGATGAAGAAGATGAGCATACTTGAGAGAGAACAATCTAGAGAAAATAAATCAACCCCCCAAAACAGAAATAAATCTCAAAATTAGAATCAGAAATTTAGGAGAAATCAACCTCAAAACAGACAAAGAGAGGATGATCAACAGATCAGAAATCCTTTCCAAGAAAACTATCTGAATGAGGATGAAGAAGCCAATGAAAAAACAGAGGATGACAACAAAAACATGTTGGGAGTAAGCAATGAGGATTCTGATTTCCTCCATAAAAGAAAACAAGGTCTATATACACCTTATGATGACAGAAGACCACAAACTGATTATTATGAACAATACTCTGAAAATTCCATCGTATGATCACCTAAGAAATATGACCTAAGAAGTAAAAACAATCAAGAAATTTCGAGGAACAAAACATCCGATAAATCTGCCAAAAACAACCCTGCAAATGTTCCGAAAAAGATAGCAGAAATTCATAAAACCATGGTTGTAAATTCTGATTAAAACAAAGGAAAAAACACCCAAGCCGATAAAAAATAGTGTCAACCCCAGTAGCACTAGCACCTCAGCTAATTCTCCTAAGAAAATAATAAAAATCAGCAAGCTGATTTTGCTGATGAGTCAGTGAAGAAGAAGGCTAAATCAAACATTTTGACAAATTAGATTACTTTTAGCCTAGAGAATGAAATATCCAAAATCAAAATGTCCGTCCCACTCACTGAATTAGTCACTCAAAATGTATATAGAGGTCAAATTCTGAAAGCTTTGAAAATAGAAGATGTTAATGACACAGTTAACTTAAATGATGATACCCCAGAGCTCATATTTGGACCAAAAAATGAAGGAAAATTTCAATAAGCAACCACCCCTCCATTCTACATCAGCTTAAACATCCATGACAATATTTTTCAAAATGCCATGCTTGACTCAGGAGCATCACACAACCTCATGCCCAAGGTGATAATGCAAAGATTAGGCTTAGAGGTGACTAGACCCTACAAAGATTTATATTCCCTTGATTCAAGTAGGGTGAGATGCTTAGGCTTAATAAAAGACCTCTGTGTTAACTTAGCCCAAATACTAGCCAAGAGTTTAGTGATGGACATTGTAGTGGCATATATACCATCCAAATATGGCATGCTTATTTCAAGGCCATGGGGTGCTAAGTTACAAGGTACTATGCAGATGGATATGACTTATGCCACCATCCCTATCTTTAGTCAACCTAGAAGACTCTATAGGGAAACACACATGAAATACATGGTGAGTAGCCAAGAAAGACCAAAAAACTCTCCTCTTTACTCCATACTCACTGACCTCGACTCTTTCATTCTTTTCAATGATGATTTTCCTAAAGAGCGAGATTTAGTCAATGAAAAACCATCAAATGTTGTAATTAGTTCACATGCAAATATAGTTACAGAAATTAATAAAGAGGAAAATAAAGAGGAAATTAAAAAATAGTTTGTTGATTCAGAAATTTACAGCAAACAGAGTAGAGGTCTTGAGGTTCAGAATAGTCATAAGCATAATGCAGATTATGAAAATCAACAAGCAACACCTCAAAACATTGAAAAACTTGAGGAACAAAACTTAGAAAAACATAGTGCAGACCCTTTTATAGAACAAAATAATGAAAAAGACAGAGAGGAAAACAATGAAATAAATCTCAAATATGAAAAAAATCCTCTTTAGAGCACGAATTTTGATGGTTCTTGCACTAAAAATGATGCAGGAGCAGGCATATGGATACAAAACACTGAGAAAAATCATGTTGAAGGGCATTTCTATAAATTAAATTTTCAATGTACAAACAACATATCTGAGTATGAAGCTCTTCTTTTAGGCCTGCATTTATTGAAAAAATTAAGGGCCAAAAGGATTAAAATTCATGGGGATTCAGAGCTGATTATTAGGAAAGTAAATGGGGAGTACAATGCTAAACATCCCAAACTTAGAGCCTATAGGAATGATGCCATGGATTTGTTGAAAACATTTGATGAATTCCAACTCATCTTTGTCCCAAGAAACCAAAATTCCCTTGCCAATGGTTTAGCCTTTGCTGCTAGAACTTGTCTAACACCTTATGAAACTAATAAATGCACCACCCAAGTCAAATTTAGACCAGCTATCCCAGATAATGAAATATATTGGCAAGTTTTTGATGGAGATAAACAAATAGAAGGCTTCCTACATTCCAAAAATGAATTTGAAACACCAAGCTTAAATTCAGATTATGTTGAAAACTGTCTTATTGAAAAAAACCCACTTACTGAGGAGGAAAAGTCTCCAGAGATTGCTGAAATAAATTTGTTAACAAATGAACCCAAACAGATAACATAAATTAGCATATATTTAGAAGATGAAGACTTATAGGTGCTGTAATCTAAAGATCAAAGCTTTCCAAAAGGGTTGGCCCTGTTAGGTCTCTGTAATAAGCAAGATTGGCAAAAGTCCGATCACAAAGTTAACATCATTTCAACCAACTTTGGTATTCTAGGATCTAGCCCTCCTGAATCCAGAGAGGGATCTCTCCAGTATGTACAAAGATGGATTTGTCTTTGAAAAGCTTAAGGTGATGGTATTAGGCTAGTTATGATGATCAAGGATTTGTTTTGTTTTTGGATGGTTGAAAATAATTGCTGTCTGAGGTAAAAAAATCTATATGCAAATAGGTTCAAAAGTGATAAGTTGCAAGCAACAAGAGTAAGATTTAGCTAAGATGAAAGATGATGGCAGGTTTTCATTCCATTGGGCTATGGAGTCATAAGAGGATTTAATTGGAACAACAGGTTCAAGAGTGGTCTATGGGGCCAGTCATCTATGCCTAAGGATCTCTTTAAGGTTTTGATTTATGGAATGGAGTGATACATGAAGAAGGAGAAATAAACAGATGCAGAAACAAAGAGCAGCCCAAGATCTGGTAAGTACTTTGAAACTAGCCAGCCTTTGAACAGGCACTTAAGAAAGACATGAAAGCAAACTAGGATCTGGTAAGTACTTTGAAACTATCCAACCTTTGATACACTTTTAATAGAAAACATATAAAAACAAAGGGAAACTTGAATGCAACCTTTGGAGTAGAAACAAAGGGAAATGTCACTTTCTGTCATTGAATCTCTTCCTAGTTCTATTTACTTGGTTGCTTTCTGTGGATAACGCAAAGATAACACTGCATCCTCGATAATTACTTTGAAACTAGCTACGAACACATCCTAAGGAAGAACTGTCAGTTGAAAAATAAGAAAGAAACGTATAAATTTTACTTCTCACTATCTTCACACACACATATTGTTTAACATTTAAAAATAACATTCAACAATACAAATGTAAGACGAGGAACGCCAACATCCCCCGTACTTGAACGAATTAAATCATTTTCAAATAACACAAATAGATATAAATCATAAACAAAGGTTTTCACTTAGAGAAGGCACATATACAAAGAGGTTCTAACCCTGTTTAAACTTTTCTTTATAGTGGAAAATGAAACAAATTGAAAACAGAAACAAAATACAAGTTACAGTGAGAATAACATCACCATCAGCATAGACCAGAATCCCATAAATCAGCTTGTATTGATGCTTCAAACCAGTTACAATCTTCAAATCCAGTGTTTTAATCCATCTCTCTTCATAACCTAACCTATCTGTTACAAGCAGAGCTCCAAGGGCTAGTGAAATCATATCTACAATCAAGAGTCTTCAGCTCAGTTACAATTACAATGCTTCATCAATTACATTAACAACCAACCCCTCACTCATCTTCTACTGAAGCATTTATAGAAGGATGAGAAGGAGAGACCTGATAAAAGATCTCAAACCAATTAATAAAATCATAAATGTCTTTCTTGGCCCTTGGGGGCTCAAAGAAGAAATTATACAGCTGTTCTACTGCATTAACTGATTTACATTTATGAAAATAGCTCGGTGGGAGCTTTGTTTGACATTTGAGGTTTTGTGTACAATTTTGGTTACTCTGCAGATGTCTGTTAATAAATTTGATGGCAGAAGTAATTTCTTCGGCTACTTCGAGGCATGATATCTAATTTTGATCAATAAATTCAGCTCTTGATGGAATACTTCGAGGCACAGGTGGCGCTTTAGTTGGTGGGAAGAATCAATTTGCTTCCATCTGTGGCGGTGAAGGGTTTCCTGATAAAACACTTTAGATTTTCCTTTAATCTGTATTTGAGAATGGGGATTAGGTGTTTGATAATTGTCTTGGCCTTAATCCCCATAAATCTGTCCACTTAAGCTGTGATCTGGCTTATTGTTGTCTTCAATCTCTATACTCTTTTCCTGCATTGATTTTGACGGTTTTCTCTGTTGTGCAGGGTTGTGCAGGTAGGGAAAGGCATCAATGCCTGTGGAAACATTGAAGAGACGTGAAAACTAACTCTGTAAGTGATTTCCTTGGAGAAATAGAAACGTAGAGGATCGTCACCTTCATGGTCTGAAATTTCCTTTTAAAACACAAAAAAATGACCTAAACCCTGCAAAATACAAAAAACACGTAAAAAATCCAGTTTATAGGTCAATCTGCCTTGGGGAATGTGCGGAGGAATGCGGGCCATTGGATGGCATCATCCAACGGTCGAGATCAAATCTGGGCGGTCGTGGAAAAGGTTGAAGAAAGATTAAATCAAGACCGTCGATCTGCGGAAATCGACGGTCAAGATCGGGCAACGGGAAGTCAGCGGGAAAATGTCTGACCGAGCGGTGGAATCAGGAGGACGAATAATAGCCATCGATCTGCAGAGATCGATGACGGAGATTGAATCTTGGACGCGCGATGGATGGGTTAACGGGCGAGCATGTCCGTTAAAGGTCGAGCAAGTGAGGCGATCGGCAGCTGTCGGATGGGAAGTCCCAGATCGAACGGTGGGTGTGGATTCCGCTGCATGGTTATGGTGTGAATTTTAACGCACGAAATGAGGTGATAGCACGGCGGTTTTGAAATAGTGGCGAGGACACGTGTCGGCCAACGTATGGAATCGCTGGCTGACGGGAGAAAACCACCGTGGCTCAGAAGGTGGTGAGAAATGGAAAACAGTGGTTTCTTGACAAACGACGCGAGAGAAGGGGGGGTCCACCTAGTGAGATGTGCTCCGCTCTGTCGGATCTGGGGAGCAGATCGACGGTCCAGGTTGATCGTGAAACAAAACATGTGATTTTAATTATTCCCCGTTAAACCTTATAAAATGGGTTTTTTCGGGTTTTCAAAGAGAAATGAACTGAGGAAAATGGTATTTTTCGGTTTGGTGCCTAAGGACTGAGCGGTCAGTCCTGGCGCTCAGGTATATGGAGGAAAATGGCCTGGGGGCTTAGATTGAAAGGGCTAAAATGCCAAAAACACATAAAAATATGCCATTGATATGATTTCCAATGATTTTTCAGAGGAAAAAGGGTCCGATAAGTTAAAAAGTGAGTTTTTAACCTTGGGAAGTGGAATGTGTGAAGGGTTAAAGGGAAAACATATGTTTTTGTGGGGTTTTTATGAATAAAAGGAAAATGGAGAATGAGGTAGTTGGAAGGAAAAGGAAGAGGAGAAAAAAGGGGAAACACTGCAGTATTTGACTTGGATTTTTGCAGGATATCAGGGGTTTGGAGAAGGAAACAGGTATGAAGATTTAACCAGCAACATGAGTTTCACCAAAAGACTTCAAGCACCAAAAAATTTAGGACTGAATTTGTTTCTTGAAGGCTACAAATAATATTTAGCCACCAGCTGATATGATAGGAAAAATATGGGTGGCTAACAATGGCTCCACTTGGGGATGGTGCCTTCCTGAAGGCATCAAGAATTCAGACTTGATTTCTCTGGGATGTTGACTGGAGCCTAATCCATTATTTGCTCTGGCTTTGTTCTGAAAAGTAATATTAGTCATGAAAGAAATATGAACTTCATCAATACAACCTCTACCTACCCAATCCTACTGATCTAACATTTTTTCTTCATCAGAGTGCACTTGGATTGGCAAACTCTTTTCACAACATTTTATTCTTTTGAAAGCATAAAAAACTAATCTACTTCTATTCCTTATTTCTCCTTGAACTCAGATTAAACAATTGAGCTCAAATATTTCTCTACCTATTCTACTGTCTGTTGGGATTAAACTGTCCAACAGGATTTCATTCTCTAAATTCTAAAGCAGAAATTTAAAACAACTTAGTCAAGATTAAGTTGTTTGACTAGCTGTGATCTATGGCATAAAAACAAGCTGCACATAGATTATTATTTGCAGAAAAAATAGAAACAAAATGGAAGGCTTAAGATCTGAAAGTCTCTTATCATATCCTTCTCTTTTCTTCACAGCTTTGCTTTTACTTTGCTTTTGAGTTGTCTTTTCTTTTGTTCTGGTTCAGATTTTGAGCTGATTAGAACCAGATTTACACTTTCTTTGACTCAAAAGATAAAGAAGTTTTGAGTCATCATCTATTGGAAACTTTGGTTCATATTTTGAGTTTATTTGAACCTTCAATTTCTATCATAATTTATCTACTAATAAGCCAAGATTGAACAGTTTGGCAAATCATATTTTCTACCCTATCAGCAATAAATTGAAAAATAGTTAGTCAAGTTTAGGCTATTTGACTAGCTAGAAGTGTGTTTGAGGAGTGGCATTTGAGCTTGCACACTTTCATATTTGTTTCTCTTTTGGGCATGGGGCTTTGCTTCCAAGGTCCATTTTACCCCTTGCTCCCTTTTTAACATGTTTGTGATATTCCTAAAGAGCTCAGCTAGGTTAGGGATGAACCTCCTCAAAAAGTTTATCTTTCCAATGAAATATTGCAACTCCTTGATGTTTCGAGGTTGAGATAACTGCAATATGGCCTCAATCCTTTTGGGATCTATCTTTATACCCTCTTCTGAAATAATGTGCCCAAGAAGTTTACCTTCTTGGAGACCAAATAGAGTCTTCTTAGGGTTTAAAGATATCCCAAACTTTGTGCACTTCTCGAAAACTTTTCTTAAATGTTCTAAGTGCTCTTCATATGTTTTTGAAAACACAGTGACATCATCAAGATAAATAATGATGAAGAAGCCCAATTCTTCCGAAAATTCTATGTCCATGGCTCTTTGAAAGGTTGCTCCAGCATTCATTAGACCAAAAGGAATTTTCAAATACATGAAAGTGCCCCATGGTGTAGTAAAGGTTGTCTTTAATTGATCATCAGGGTGGACTAAGACTTGATTGTACCCTGAATAGCCATCTAGCAAAGAAATTATTTTAGACCCCACCACCCTTTGTAAAATATGATCCATCTTGGGCATAGTTATCTTTCAATGAAGCTTTGTTTAAGTCCCTAAAGTCTATACAAAGCCTGATTTCTCCAGTCTTTTTCCTAACAGACACCAGATTAGATACCCATTCAAAATATCTAATAGGGACAATAACACCAGCATCATACATCTTCATGATTTCCTTCTTAACCAAAGGCAACTGTACAGGGTTTATCCTGCGCAGTTTCTGTTTGAATGGTTTTTAGTTTTCTTTAAGAGGGATTTTTTGTGCTTTCGTATTATTTCGTTGTCATATGACTTTGCATCTGAATCACAAAACATTCTAGAAATTTTGGAATGTTTCTGTGTATTTGAGTTTAATGTGAGCCAGCGGTTTTTGACGTTTGATCATTTTTGTTTTTCCCCACCGCTTTATTACCCTCAATTTTGAGTCATTGCTGTGTTCCGCTTAGGTTTATTGGCCACATCATTAAAATCAAACAATTTTTCTGTGAGGGGCTAAAATTCCTTGGGGAAAACTATCAATCTGAATTGCAGATGCTTCAACTTCTGCCGTATTCGCACTAACTCTCGCTTTGGTTTCTAAGTTTGGTTAGTCCGTAGGTTAACATTCACAAGCTCGGAGACGCTTCTTTCCACTTGTTCTTTGTTCATACCTACATCACTGAATCTGAGCTATGGAGTTCAAAATCATTTCTGAATTTCATGAAGTATTCTATTTGTTTATCTCCATAAAACACCTGCCAATATTTCTTGTTATCCAGGACAGCTGGTCTGAATTTAATCTGAGATGTGTCATCATATAGCATTGGGCAGGTTCTAGCAGCAAAGGCTAAATTGTGGGCTGCAATGTTTCTTTTCCTTGGGACAAAACCCAGGTTGGCCTCCTCAAATGTTTTCAAAAGATCCATGACATCATTCTTGTAGGCCCTAAGTCTGGGGTGATTTGCATTATACTCCCCATTGACTTTCCTAATGATTAATTCAGAATCCCCATATACGTTGATTCTCTTGGCACCTAGATTTTTCAAGAGATGCAAGCCTAAGAGAAGGGATTCATATTCTGCATGTTGTTGGAACACTGAAAGTTTAATTTACATGAAATACATTCTGTATGATTGTTTTCAGTGTTAGTAATCCAGACACCTGCACCAGCATTTGTTCTAGTGCATGACCCATCAAAATACATAGTCCAGAGAGGATCATTTTCAGTTTTATCAGTTTGGTGCATGTCCTTTGTATGATTTGACTCCTCAAGTTTTTCATCGGGTTGAGGATTTCTCTCTTGACTGTCAAGCTTTAAGTTTAATGGATTGATGATTCGTAGTTCAAGACCCGTGTTTGGTTTGCTAGGATTTTCAGATACAGTAAACTGTCTTGACAGTTCAGCATTGTACTCCTGTTCCTCCTTTTTAGCCATTAATCCTGGTAAAGTGATTTGTTCTGTGAGGGTTTCATCATTAAACATGATAAAAGAATCAAGGCTCATACTTACAGCGTACAGAGGAGAGTTTTGAGGCCTGTATTGATTTGTCACTATGTATTGCATGTGGGACTCCCTGTAAATTCTTCTAGTCTGATTGAAAACAGGGATAGTCGCATAGGTCATGTCCATTTGCATGGTCCCCTGTAACTTAGCCCCCCAAGATCTTGATAAAAGCATTCTATACTTTGGGGGTAAATCAGCCACAACACCATCCATGACTAAACACTTGGCTGGAATTTGGGCTAAATTAACACAGAGGTCTTTGATCAATCCTAGACATCTAACTCTGCTTGAGTCAAAGGAGTACAGGTATTTGTAAGGTTTGGTAATTTCAAGACCCGGGCTTTCCATTACAGCTTTTGGCATTAAATTATGGGAAGCACCTGAGTCATGCATAGCATTGTGCAAAATTTTGTCATGAACATTCAAACTTACATAGAAGGGAGGGACAGGTCCCTCTTGAAACTTACCTTCAATCTTTGGACCAAAAATTAGCTCTGGTTGGTCATCATTAAGATTGAGTGTATCCTCATTTTCTTCTAGGTTCAAAGCCTTCAAAATTTTGGACCTATATACATGTTGGGAAGCTAACTCAGTCAAAGAAACATAAATTTTAATCTTTGAGATTTCCTGTTCCAGACTGAAAGGAATTTGATTCTTCAAGGTGTTGGTTTCAGCCTTGTTTACTGCCACTTTATCAGCAACAACAGCTTGCTGATTTTTTTTATCTACAGTTGACACAGTGTTTATAATAGGAGTACTAGCTGAAGTGTTAGTACTACTGATGTCTGCACTCTGTTTTTCAAGATTTTGAGTGTCTTTCTCTTTACCTTTACCAGAATTATCAGCCACTGTTTTGTCCTTTTGTTTTACTATTTTAGGCTTGGTTGCAGTGCTATGTTGAGAAGTTTTTTCAGAGGTTTTGTTGTTGGGGGTTTGTTGATTAGATTTACTTTTGAGTTCATATTCCTTTGAAGGCTCTATGACAGCATTTTCCATGTTTTGATAATAATTTTCACTATCATCTCTTTTGTCGTCGTAAGGTGTATAAAGACCTTGTTTCCTATCATAATGAACCTCGAAGCTGTCATCATCTACCCCAAATAAGTTTATATCATCGTCCTCTGTTATTTGATCTGCTTCCTCAACCTCACTTACATAGTTTTGATGAAAAGGAGGAGTGATCTGTTGATCATCTTCCCTGGGTCTATTTGGAGGTTGATTCCTTCTAACATTCTTATTTTGGTTTTGGCTTCTGTTTTGAGGAGCGTTTTGATTTAGACTTGCTTGTGCTCTCTCTAGAATGCTCATTTTCTTCATCATTTCTTCCATCATTTTTTCCATTTTTGAGCTTGAGGTGGAAGGTGTGGATTCCTCTGTAAAAGATACTCTCTTTTTAGCTTTCATCCTTGCTCTCTTCTCCATAAGGTTAACTTCCACAGAAATAGCACCTCTTTGCATATCTTCAAGGGTTGCAAAATATCTTTCTCTGAGTGAATAGGTCATGTCACCATCAAACCCTTCAGGAAAATTGTTTAAAGCTGAGCCCTATGGAGGTTTTAGTTTAGGAGAAAGTGCATTATACACAATGTTAAATCTGGTACAATAAGCATGTACACTTTCCCCTGAGTTTCTATGTAGATTTTTATAGTCAGCAAGGACTTGGAGAGGATTCTTCCTCGCTTCCCATTTGTTTAATAATGTTTGATGGAAGCCTTGGAGATCATTAATACTATGGGGGGCTAAACATTTAAACCATTTTCTTGCTTCTCCCCCCAGACTTTGAGCAAATAGTCTAAGTTTGACAGAATCATCATCGATTTCATTTCTGTCGAAGTAGTCATTCATCTTGTCCACATGTTGTGATGTTGTTGTAGTATTACTAGCATCATACAATGGGATTTTGGACTGATAGTCCTGTGGAAGATTGACTAATGGTACAGGAAGGACTAAGGGAGCATACCATGCTGCCATGATAGGTGGTGGGAGTGGATTGACAAGAGGAGGTGTGGGCTGAAATGAAGTGTTTTGAACAGTGGATAAAGGATGAATAGAAGTGGATGGAACAACAATAGATTGCTGAGCTGATCTTGGATGCGAGACACCTAAGTTAAGAAGAAAATGTAAATCAGGAGGCGTTGTTTCTCTGTTCCCAAGGTGTTCACTTGTTTCAAGAGATGAAAGTGAAGTCTCAGAATCTAGCTGATCCAAATCACCAAATGACCTAGTCCTAAATGGGTTCAATAAGTCAGTTTGTGATTGTTGTAGAGCTGAAAGATTTTCAGGGACTGAATTAGCTCTTAGGGATGATCTGAAAACAGTTGAAGATTGTATCTTAGGAGACTTCCTAAGGATTCTTTCTGGGTTATCAACTATCTTAGGTGGGTCAGGGTCAGGATGGGCTCTAGTGCGAATATTTCTAGGAGCCACTATGCTATGTTTTTAGACCAAAATAAACAAGAAAATTTCAACCAGATATGACAATCTTTGAGGGGTTAACTAATCTGTTTTCACAATTTTAATCCTACAGCCTTCTAACTAAGTTTGAAGGATATTATAATGATGAGGGTTCTTCCCAGTGGAGTCTTAAGGTCTGTTTAGGATTGTGGAGTCACCAGGTGGAAATTTTAGAGCGTGTCCAAAGAAGTACACTGTCCACCACAGTGTTTGTGAAACGTCCCTTCGAAGGGTATCCCAAAACACAACAAACTCTAACCAGAGATTGACTGGGAGGGCATTCACCAGATATGTCACCTCTAAAAGAGGATGAGATCCAGAAGCTACCTGGCCCTTTCCAGACTCTTTCTAAGAGTATGAAGTAAAACACATCCAATGGTGTAGGCAAGATATCAAAAACTAGTGTTTTACTACCAATCTGAAATGTTTTTGGATTTTCTTATTTCTATTCTATTCACATGGTTTCTAAGAATGTCCTAACTTTGCTTCAAAACTTAGCTACGGTTGTGAGACAAAGACAGTCTACTCTTATGGCTAAGCCAACTGATTTTCCAAGGTTAGATAAAAACTTAAGAGAATCCTAGGGTTGACCTAGATTGTCACTGATTCAAACAAGTTTCATCATGATTACCATTTCTTGGTAGTGCTTGAAAAGTTTTCCTTTACTCTCAAGGTTTGTATGAAAATCAAAGGGGAAAAGGTGAAAACTCAACTCAATCCCCAGTGGAGTCGCTAGAAATGTTAGGTCTCTGTAATAAGAAATATCGACAAAAGTCCGATCACAGAGTTAACATCATTTCAACCAACTTTGGGATTCTAGGATGTATCCCTCCTGAATCCGAAGAGGGATCTCTCCAGTATGTACAAAGATGGATTTGTCTTTGAAAAGATTAAGGTGATGGTATTAGGCTAGTTATGATGATCAAGGATTTGTTTTCTTTTTGGATGGTTGAACATAATTGCTGTCTGAGGCGGAAAAATCTATATGCAAATAGGTTCAAAAGTGAGAAGTTGCAAGCAACAAGAGTAAGCTTTAGCTAAGATGAAAGATGATGGCAGGTTTTCAGTCCATTGGGCTATGGAGTCATAAGAGGATTTAATTGGAACAGCAGGTTCAAGAGTGGTCTATGGGGCAAGTCATATATGCCTAAGGATCTATTTAAGGTTTTGATTTATGGAATGGATTGATACATCAAGAAGGAGAAATAAACAGATGCGAAAACAAAGAGTAGCCCAGGATCTGGTAAGTACTTTGAAACTAGCCAACCTTTGACCAGGCACTTAAGAAATACATGAAAGCAAACTAGGATCTGGTAAGTACTTTGAAACTATCCAGCCTTTGATACACTTCCAATAGAAAACATATAAAAACAAAGGGAAACTTGAATGCAACCTTTGGAGTAGAAACTAGCGGGCCGGGCTCACCACGAATCCTCTCCTAGTTCTTCTTTACTTGGTTGCTTTCAGGACAATCACAAAGATAACACAGAATGGTCTAAGATCTGATAAGTACTTTGAAACTAGTCAGCTTTGAACACATCCTAAGAGAAACAATCAAATAGTTGAGAAAATAAGAAAGGGACTCAGGGCTAACCTTAATTTCCTCAGTTCATCTTCACACAACATATATTGAAAGTAAAATTTAAAAATAACATTCAGCTAAGACAACAAGACGAGGGAACGCCAACATCCCTGTACTTAAACTGAATTAAATCATTTTCAAATAACACAGTTGAGAGAAAACATTTAAATAAAGGTTTTTCAGCCAGAGAAGGTTACTGATATACAGTAGGTCCTAACCCTGTTTAAACTGTTCTTTATAGTGGAAAATGAAACAAATTGAAAACAGAAACAAAATACAAGTTATAGTGAGAATAACATCACCATTAGCATAGACCAGGATCCCATAAATCAGCTTGTATTGATGCTTCAAACCAGTTACAATCTTCAAATCCAGTGTTTTAATCCATCTCTCTTCATAACCTAACCTATCTGTTACAAGCAGAGCTCCAAGGGCTAGTGAAATCCTATCTACAATCAATAGTCTTCAGCTCAGTTACAACTAAAATGCTTCAGCAATTACATTAACAACCAACCCCTCACTCATCTTCTACTGAAGTATTTATAGAAGGATGAGGAGGAGAGACCTGATAAAAGATCTCAAACCAATTAATACAGTCATAAATGTCTTTCTTGGCCCTTGGGGGCTCAAAGAAGAAATTATACAGGTGTTCTACTGCATTAACTGATTTACATTTATGAAAATAGCTCGATGGGAGCTTTGTTTGACATTTGAGGCTCTGTGTACAATTTGGGTTACGCTGCGCATGTATGTTAATAAATTTGATGGTAGAAGTAATTTCTTCGGCTACTTCAAGGCATGATATTTGATTTTGATCAATAAATTCAGCTCTTGATGGAATACTTCGAGGCACAGGTGGCGCTTTAGTTGGTGGGAAGAATCAATTTTCTTCCATCTGTGGCGGTGAAGGGTTTCCTGATAAACACTTTAGATTTTGCTTTAATCTGTATTTGAGAATGGGGATTAGGTGGTTGATAACTGTCTTGGCCTTAATCCCCATAAATATTTCCACTTAAGCCGTGATCTGGCTTACTGTTGTCTTCAATCTCTGATACTCTTTTCCTGCATTGATTTTGACGGTTTTCTCTGTTGTTCAGGGCTGCGCAGGTAGGGAAAGTAATCAATGCCTGTGGAAACATTGAAGAGACGTGAAAACTAACTCTGTAAGTGATTTCCTTGGAAAAATCGAAACGTAGAGGATTGTCACCTTCCTGGTCTGAAATTTCCTTTTAAAACACAAACAAATGACCTGAACCCTGCAAAATACAAAAAACACGTAAAAAATCTAGCTTATAGGTCAATCTGCCTTGGGGAATGTGCGGAGCCGAGAGCAAATCTAGGCGGTCGTGGAAAAGGTTGAAGAAAGATTAAATCAGGACCGTCGATCTGCAGAAATCGACTGTCGAGATCGGGCAACGGGAAGTCAGTGGGAAAATGTCTGACTGGGCAATGGAATCAGGAGGACGAATAATAGTTGTGGATCTGCAGAGATCGACGGCAGAGATTGAATCTTGGACACGCGATGGATGGTTTAACGGGCGAGCATGTCCGTTAAAGGTCAAGCAAGTGAGGTGATCGACAGCCGTCGGATGGGAAGTCCCAGATCTAACGGTGGGGGTGGATTCTGCTGCATGGTTATGGTGTGAAGTTTAACGCGCGAAATGAGGTGATAGCACGGCGGTTTTGAAATAGTGATGGGGACACGTGTCGGCCAGCGTATGGAATCGCTGGCCGATGGGAGAAAACCACCGTGGCTCAGAAGGTGGTGCGAAATGGAAAATGGTGGTTTCTTGACAAACGACGGGGGAGAAGGGAGGGTCCACCGGGTGAGATGTGCTCCACTCCGTTGGATCTGGGGAGTAGATCGACGGTCCAGGTTGATCACGAAATAAAACATGTGATTTTAATTATTCCCTGTTAAACATTATAAAATTGGTTTTTTCGGGTTTTCAAAGGGAAATGGATGGAGGAAAATGGTATTTTTCGGTTTGGCGCCTAAGGACTGAGCGGTCAGTCCTAGCGCTCGGGTATATGGAGGAAAACAGCCCGGGGGCTTAGCTTGAAAGGGCTAAAACGCCAAAAACACATAAAAATATGCCATTTATATGATTTCCAATGACTTTTCAGAGGAAAAAGGGTCTGATAAGTTAAAAAGTGAGTTTTTAACCTTGGGAAGTGGAATGTGTGAAGGGTTAAAGGGAAAACATATGTTTTTGTGGGGTTTTTATGAATAAAAGGAAAATGGAGAATGAGGTAGTTGGAAGGAAAGGAAGAGGAAAAAGGGGAAATACTGCAGTATTTGACTTGGATTTTTGCAGGATATCAGGGGTTTGGAGAAGGAAACAGGTATGAAGATTTAACCAGCAACATGAGTTTCACCAAAAGACTTCAAGCACCAGCAAATTTAGGACTGAATTTGTTTCTTGAAGGCTGCAAAGAATATTTAGGCACCAGCTGATATGATAGGAAAAATATGGGTGGCTAACAGGCCCCCTTAGAATAACTATTTGACTTGAATGATGTGGCCAAGAAGCCAAAACTGGAACCCATAGAATCTAAAGTAGAAGAATGCAACATAGGCAGTGAAGAAAAGCCCAAAATAATCAAATTATCCAAGACACTGCCAGATCACATTAAACTGAAATATGTTGAGTTTTTTAAAGAATTCTCTGATGTTTTTGCATGGATTTATGAAGATTTGAAATCAGGGGTTTCAGAAATAATTCAGCATAAGATACCCCTCAGAGAAAACCAGAAACCTTTTAAACAAAAATTGCGCAGAATCAACCCTGTTCAATTACCTCTGGTAGAGAAAGAAATTAGGAAAATGTATAATGTTGCAATTATTTTCCCTGTTAGATACTCAGAGTGGGTGTCTAATCTTGTATCAGTTAGGAAGAAAACATGAGATATAAGGCTTTACATTGATTTTAGAAACTTAAAAAAAACCTCATTAAAGGACAATTATCCTTTGCCCAAAATTGATCATATCCTACAAAAGGTAGTTGGTTCTAAAAGAATCTCTTTGCTAGATGGCTTCTCAAGGTACAATCAAATTTTGGTACATCCTGATGATCAACTTAAAACATCCTTTACTACACCTTGGGGTACTTTCATGTATTTGAAAATGCCCTTTGTTTTAATTAATGCTGGTGCCACATTTCAGAGAGCCATGGATATTGCATTTTTAGAAGAAATAGGTCACTTCATTGTGATTTACCTCGACGATATAACTATTTATCCTAAAACATATGAAGAACAACTAATACACTTAAGAAAGGTCTTTGAAAAGTGTAGAAAATTTGGACTATCCTTAAATCCAAAAAAAACACTATTTGGTCTCCAGGAAGGTAAAAATCTTGGGCATATCATATCAGAAGAAGGAATAAGGATAGACCCAAAGAGGAAATTCAATCCTTCTTTAGAAAGATTAATTTCTTGAGAAGGTTCATACCCAATTTAGTTGAACTCCTTAGAAACATAACAAACATGCTAAAGAAAGAAGAGGGAGTCAAATGGACCTTAGAAGCAAAGAAATCATTTGAACTCGTAAAACAAGCACTCACAAAAACACCAGTTATTATCAGTCTTGATTTTTCAAAAGATTTTTTCATTTTTCATTTGCATCAAAACACATAGTAGATGTCGTCCTATTACAGAAGAATTTGAATGGACAAGAGCAGCCCATTGCATTTTTCAGAAAGGCATTGAGAGATGCACCACTAAAGTATTACATAATGGAAAAACAAGCCTTTGTCTTAATCAAAGTATTAAAAGACTTCATAGTTTACATTTTACATTCCCATACCATAGCATTTGTGCCTCATTTAGTTGTGAAAGACATATTGACCCAAGATCCAGATGAAAAAAGAGGAAAGTGGATTGCTATGATTTTGGAATATGATTTGGAAATCAAACCCACTAAGCTCATAAAAGGTCAAGGACTAGCAAAACTTATGGTTGAATCCAACTTTCAAGCCCTTGATATAACCATGTTCAATGAATTAGATGAACAAGAGGAGTTTTCAACTCCAATTATTGAAGATCATTTTCTAAATTAATCTTGGTATGTTAATATTTTGTATGTTTTTTCTAAATCTTAAGTTTCCTCATGGTTTGTCTAAAACAAAGGTAATATTCTTAAAATTAAAAGCTGTAAATTACTGCATTTTGAATAAATATTTATATTGGAAAAATTCTAGTGGATTATTGCTTAAATGTTTGCCTGAGAATGATGCAGATAATATCAGGCATGAGTTTCATGAAGGTGAATGTGGAGGCCACCTCTACTGGAAATCAACTGCCAACAAAATCTGTAGAGCTGGATATTACTAGCCCACCCTCTTTCAATATTTCCATAGAATGATTATTTCCTGTCATAAATGCCAAATATTTGAAGGCAAGAGAAAGTTGCTTCCCTTACCTCTGCAACCAATCACTGTTGAAGCTCCTTTTCAGAAGTGTAGTCTAGACTTCATTGGGGAAATCCATCCTCCCTCATCTACCCAACATAGATGGATCCTCACAACAACAGACTATTTTACCAAGTGGATAGAAGCCATCCCCTATAAGAATGCCACTAACTCTATTATCATTTCATTCCTTGAAAATCACATATTGTCCAGATTTGGCTGTCCTAGAAAGATCATAACTGATAATGTTGTTGCATTTGGGTCTAAAAAGATGGTAGAATTTTGTCATAGATATCAGATCATATTTGGTCATTCCATAGCTCATTACCCCCAAGGTAATGGGCTGGCAGAATCCTCAAATAAAATCTTGGTAAACATTATCAAGAAGTTGCTAGAAGACAACAATAAATCATGGCACAATAAGCTAGTACATGCTTTATGTGCAGATAGACTAACCATTAAATAATCCATTGGAATGTCTCCCTACCAGCTAGTTTATGGAACTGATGCAATATTTCCAACCAGTTTAGGAGTGCCAGTAATGAAGCTAGTCCAGGAAGTACAGTATGAAGATGATGATGTAACAATAAGAAGAAATCACACTATACATCTACAAAAAACCAGGGAGGAAGTATACATCAAAGCACAACAACTACAAGAAAATATCAAGAAGTCATTTGACAAAAGAACCAAGGCAAGTGATTTCAAGATTGGTGATAAAGTTTTGAAATGGGATTCAAGAAGAGAAGATAAAGGAAAACATGTAAAATTTGAAAATTTATGGCAAGGCCATTATCTCATTCAATCTACCATTGGAAACAATGCATTCTTTCTGGAAGAAATGGATGGAACTGAATATTTTGGAGGTCCTGTCAATGGCAGGGTTCTCAAGCATTATTTTTTTTAACTAATATTTTTAGTTTCAAAGCTTTTTTTCATTGTATATAACACTTCTTTTTAATTTGAAAAAATAAAAATACAAAAAAAATTAAAAAGAGAAAAAGAGGGCCGACATAAAGAATAAGGGTACAACCCCATACCGAAAAAGAGAAAAAATTTGAAAGTGTGCAAGCTTAAAGGCCACTACCAAAAACAACACTGCTATATTAGTCATACAAACTAATCATGACTAAGATAGTTTTCAATTTTCTGTTGATAGGTTAGTGAAGAAAATTTGCCAAAACTGTCTAATCTTGACTTATCAGTAGAATAGATTAGGATAGAAAAACAGTGGTTAAAACAAACTAAAAATCTGAACCTGTTTGATTGATGTAGAATTGGTTCTAACAACTCTAAAAAGATAAAAACCAGAGTTGAAAGAAAGAATGAAGGATGTTTTTTATTTTTCAGATTTTAAGCCTTTACATTTTGTTTTTTCTGCAATTTTCAGTATATGTGTAGCTTATTTTTATGCCATAGCCCCACAACAAATCAGACTGCTTAATCCTGGTTTGACTATCTTTCAATTTCTGTTTTAGAAGATAGAGAATAAAATTTGCCAGAAAATTTAATCCTGGCAGATGGTAGTTTAGGTAGAGAATTCATGAGTTCAACAGTTTAGTCTAAACTCATGGAATAAATAAACATATATTTAGATTATTTTTTCCTATTTTCAAAAGGATAAAATGCTGATGTTTAAGGTTTGTAAGTCCAAATGCACCTTCTGAAGAAAAAATGTTAGGAATTAGGCTGTGTAGGTAGAATGATTGGAATAATTTGTTTGCTGATATGAAATAATGATCATCTTTTCTAAAGCAGCATGATCAATGAAGAAGAGGCTGTCATGTATAAGGCACAAGTCTACATCCCAGAGATCAAATTCTGAAGATTCTTGACACCTCCAAGGAGCTGCCATCCCTAAGTGGAGCCACTGTTAGCCATCAGTAAATTTTGTCATAAGCAAATGATCACTAAAAATAGGTATTGAGCCTTCAAAATATTATTTTCATAATAAAATTTCTCATTCTTGAAGCCTGTTGTTCCCTAATAATGTTGTTCCCTAACAATGTTGTTCCTTAATTTTTGTTCCCTTACAAGAAATCCACCAAGTTAAGCTTGTTGTTCCCTTTGAAAAATGTTTCCTAAATAACCCCATTTTCATCATTTTCACTCACTGATTTTTGCCCTTATTCATCCTCCATTTTTTTCCCTGAAAATCCCCTTTCCTCCTTCTAATTTTCCCTTCATTCTCCTCAAAAAACCTTCAAAATCCCTTTTTAACCATAAAACCCTTTATTATGGTTTAATAACCTCCCTTATAGCTTTCGAGACTACAAAAGGCCATGAAAAACCCATAAATTTTTCTTTTATATTAAAACATCAGGCTCTAAGCCCCTTAGGGCTTAAATCCTTAGCCTTTTTCAGTCATATGACCTAGCCCTACAACAGGGTGCTTAAAAACCTTTAAGCCCCTTCATCGTATCTTATTTTTCTTTTCAAAACCTGCTTTTTCTTTATAAAAGTTCTCCCCGCCGATGCAATTAACCCCTCTAGCCTTGGCCCCTGGTCATTTCTCGTGCATGAGACCGTGCCCCTACCTAATCCCCAGCCCCTTCCCTTTCTGTCTGTACTCACCCTCCCGACGACAGATCTCCACTGTCGATCCGAGAGGTCCAACGATAGCATTTCACCCCACCATATTTCTTTCCTTCTCCTTCTTTCCCTTTCCCCTACCTTATCACTCCATCATGTGATCTCCACCATCGATTTATCAAAATCTGACGGTCCTCACTCATCCCGTCACCCAACTCCCCTCCGGACTCGCATTCCACTACTCGTTCCTCTCTTCAAATGATGCCCTGACACCTATCCCCCACTACAGTGCCCACCATGCAACTTTCCATCGTGCTCTGATCCGCACCATTAGATCTCTTCCCCAGCACCCGACGATTGACATCACATATTGCGCGATTTCACTTTCTGGATTTTAACAATAAAAAATCATGCGATACCCATGGTATTGCAAAAGGCCATGTGACACTTTTTGGTCAGATCACGTTCCCTCTAGGCAAAACCACTTATCGCACGAGGGTCGCACGAAAACCACTAGTGGTTTTATAGAAACAACCAAGCCAAATTCGCGCCAGAATCCATTTTGAACTACATTCTCACCGATTTTCCTCAATAAAACTCCTCCACCTGCATAATCACCCCCTCTTCACCACTCCTCCGCTCTACCAACCTCCTAAGCAATCAAACGCTTCCATCGCAGGTTTTTATAACATTTTTTGTTGTTTGTTGTATGTTTTTATCATGGTTTTCTAGAGCGTAAACTCTGTCCATGGCTCACAAAGGGACATAACCAAATTTTTCTATATCCAGGGCTAAAACACGAAGGAAAAGGCTGTCGATCTTCGTCAAATGATTTGATCAGTGTTATTGAAGCACTAGTCATGCCATAAAAACCCTTCAACGCACTAAAAACCTCTTGCCCACAGTAATAAAGGAAAAGACAATAAAGGCTAAAGATTAAAAGATTAAAGAAGTTCTGGTGCGAAATATCGAAGGTTGAGAGGTTCAAATCCTATGGTTTTAAGGAGAAGACACAGTGTAAATATGGATACAGTCACCAAAAGCACAATTTAAGACCGAAAAAGAATAAATAAGGAATGATCATCCTTAAAAGACAAAATCATAGTTAAATCATTTTTTTGAGGTATTAAGACAGATGGATCAGTAATGGAGCTTCCAAATGCCACATCATTGCGGCCATTACTCTTCAGAATGTCACGTATATTTTTATTTCCTTTAAAAAACTACAAATTAATTGCATAGTCAAAGATATTTCTAAAGACAGCTCAGAATTAACTACCAGCCTACCAAAAGTCCCCAAAGACAACAAAACTCACTAAAGATGATGAAATTTAATGTAAAATTGATTAAAACAGAGATTAACCTTTGAAATATTCTCCCTTATGCCTCCCAAAGGTTGAGAAACCATTACTTAGTATTAATTTCACAAAGGACTCTTCTTTAAACTCCACCTCCTCATTCTTCTATAAATACTTCTATAAAAGACAGTATAGGGGTTGGTCTTTTGGATACTCATCAAGTGTAAATAGCTATTGAGGCTGTTGAAGCTCTGTTTTGTAGTAGAAGAAAGATAGGCTGAGATGAGAAGTCTGAAGCTGTAAAGACCCACTGGACTTGAAGATTGTAACTAGTTTGAACATCAAATACAAGATAATTTATGGGATCCTAGTCTATGTCAACGGTGATTTGTTTCTTACTGTGATTGTTATTTTCTTTATATTTTCATTCTATCAAATTTTATCTGATGAACAACAACAAATATAGATTAGGATTTACTGTTAAGTATCGTAAATCTCACTGAATAATCTTTATCTTTATGTTTTTTGCTGAACTATGTATTTAAGGATAAATCAATAGAGTGTAATCAGTCAAAGAATGTTGGTTAGCCCATGTTTTGTTGAGTGTAGCTTGAAATATTGTCTTTAAAAGTTCTTGAAGAGTTTTCTAAGTAAAGTTGAATTAGGGAAGTATATGGTTAGCCCTGTGCTCTGGTTTCTTCTCCAAAATTTACTCTAAAAAGTTCCCTAAGAGTATTGCCAAAAGCAGGATAGGTTCAAAGTCCTTACCTGATCTTAGGTTATTCTTTGTTTATCTTTAATTTTTTCTATTGAGAATATGCTGAAAGCAGGTTAGATTCAAAGTTCATACTTGATCTTAAGCTATTCTTTGTTTTTCTTATATGTTTGCTTCTTTCACCACTTCTTAATGTTTCATTCCATAAATCAACTTAAAGAGATATGTTGACATAGATGACTTGCCCCATGGACCACTCTTGAACCTTGATGTGAAATTAAATCCTATTATAACTCCATAACCCAATGGATTTATGTTTTTCCTTGCTTATCTTATCAGTTGAACCATTCTTTCACTTACTCACACCTTCACCCTTCATACAGACTTCCTTCACCTTCATGTTATACTGCCCAACCAAAACAAACAAAACCCTTTTTCTTCATAACTAGCCTAAAAATCATACTTAAGCATAAAGAAACAACTTTGGGATACACATATATAGAGAGATCCCTCTCTGAATCTAGGATGGGTAGATCCTAAGATTCCAAAGCGGTTTTGATGTAGGCTCTACAGTGTTTGTACTTGCCAATATTGCAAACTACGAAGACCTAATAGGTTCCAGGATTTCCTAGGAAAACTCCAGACCATATGGTTAGGCCCCTATGAGATAAAAAAGGTGCATGATAATGGCACCCTCACATTAGACACCATTGATGGGTCTGCCTACTCTTTTAAAGAGAATGGATGTCGATTATGCCTCTATCACAAACTGCTTACCAGGGAGTCCCTTTTCCAATAGCTACGGGAAGATTCCACTACACAAATTCTTCCTGAGGAGGGAAACCCACCCACAACATTGGTCCAGTGAAGAATTTATTTGTTTTTTTTTTAATTGTACATAAGTTTTCCTTTTTTTTTGATTGAATTTTCTTGTATAAATTGTATATAACTTGTTTTTTCTATTTTTCCTTTGTTGTTCCCTCGAAGGAATAGTTGTTGTTCCCTTTAACGAACAACAAAAGTTCGTGTGAAGTTTCTTCTTGATGTTCCCTTTAAGGTACAATGTTGTTCCCTATAAAGGAACAATTGTTTTTCCCTCTAAGGAACATCAACGTTTGTGTGAATTTTATTTTTGCTGTCCCCTTTAAGGAACAGCTGCCATTCCCTCTAAGGAATAGTTGTTGTTCCCTCTAAGGAACAAAAATTTTGTGTGAAAATTTTCTTGTTGTTCCCTCTAAGTAACAGCTGCTCTCCCCTTTAAGGAACATCCACCGTTCCCTCTTTGGAACAACAATTCCGTTTGCAATATTTTTCTTCTTTTTGTTGTTCCCTTTAAGGAATAGAAGTTTCAGTGTGTAATTTGTCTTGTTGTTCCTTCTAAGGAACAAAAATTTTTGTATGCATTTTCTTTGTTTTTCCCTACAAGGAACAACTGTTGTTCCCTCTAAGGAACAACACCTTTTTTGTGTGTTTTTCCTTGTTGTTCCCTATAAGTAACAACACTTTTTTTGTGAGGTTTTATTTTGCTGTTTTAGCACCTTGTGAATACTTGTGTGAGAACACCTTTCTTTCATTTGCCCACTTTTTATGATCTTATATAAGGCACAAGGGTACAAATATATATGAAAGGATACAAATCTAAAGTTCACTGGAACAAGAAAATATTGAACATTATCAACTTTAAACAAGATTGCTTGGTATTGATCGAAAAAGTAAGGACACAACCATCTATATCACTTCTCTGTCCTCATTTCCATTATAAATAAAATTTATTGATTATTTGTACCATGTTGGTTCTCCCCTAAACCCTATAACTCTCTTTGTTCATTATCATCAAATAAGGTTTAGGGCATACTCTCTTCTATTGATATGTTTAGACTTCTTCTGCTATTGCTACTCCTAAGGAGTGTTGAGCCACCCTCTATGTATAAATAGGAAGTGATATATATATATATATGTTTACTAACAATTATATGATTTTATAGATGGAGGATAGGGGGTCTCATCACGAGCCAGCCTACTATGATCATAAGGAAGCAACGAAGTGGAATTCCCACTATGACCACCACACCAGGGATATGATCCAATTGATGAATGAATAAATAAAAGTCCTTGGAATAGGAGTTGTCATTACGAGCTGAATTGCCCACATTTCGCTCCTTCCTAGTGAATGGAAATGTGTTCATCGCGTTACCAAGCCAGCACATTGGTCTCTACTCTGATATCATAATACACTTCCCCTATTATACATAAAGGACCATGGTTCCAAAGGGTTGGAAAGAAACTCTATTGAGGCTATAGATGCCTGCAGGCCACAGAAGCTCTACTGATGGTATTGAAGTCATATTTCCAACATCAATAGTATTATAAGTTCCTTTTCTTATTTTTTATCTTTACTACAAAGAGATTATGTTCCTAGTTTATTTTGAACCTTTATGCATGGATATCTTTTTAAAAAATCAATCATAATAGCTTTAAGTTGAATGATGACGGTAAAGTATATTTTTGCGTCAGATGTCGTTTTTCCTTTTTCGAAATCACCTCATGGCATCTCCTTACTAATTGATTATTCTCGTATATGCATTGATTTCAACACTTTAATATCTTTAGCGATCCTTTCATAAATAGGTGTACCTTACCACCTTCATCATCCTTGTACTTTGTCACCAACATTATTTTCCTTCATTTATTCGGTCGAAGGCAACCTATCTTTTCAAAATGGGCGTGAGGAGCAACTCCCGAAGTACTTATGCATGCATGCCAACCCTTTATTTGATTATGCAGGACAATATGAAATTCCATAATAGAAAGTCTTAGATAATGGTATTTATGTTATAAAGTATCATCCTATATAACTATTATAATAACTTTTTGTTCGATCACTGGCTCTATCTATTGTTGTGTTACTTTTGTTAATTAATAGTTTGTAGAATTCAGGCAACATGGGAGGAAGAACAGTGTGTAGGGAGCCACTGATACTGGTTGTTTCTGATGCTGCCAGAGAAATTATAGCCTGAGCTGGGTGGATAGCATAATTCACATGATTTCAGCAACCCAACGAAATAATTTCCATTGAATTCCTACAAAATTTACAGAATGACCAATCTATGGTAAGGGGCTGAAAAATCACAGTATCAGATGTTGTGATTGTAGAAGTTTCTGGGTTACCAGCTAAAGGACCCATATGGACTAATAAATGATTGAAGACGCATGATTCCATTGAAGCCTTTAAGGATGAAGGACATGAGCTGATCATCAAAGGAAAAGAAGTTCGACCATTTTCCTTTGGAGAACCGTGGGGAGAACTAGCTAGAGTCTTCTAGAATTTCATTACATGTTATGGGTGAAAAGACGTGGTAAGGCCGTATCAACTTAAACTTTTAGCAGTCTTGAAACAAAAATGTTTTGTGAATTTACCTGAATATTTAAATTTCCTACTGCATGATTCTGCTGAAAGGATAAAAAAGTCCCGACACATAGAAATCATCGTAAACCGCCATTGTTTAATTAGGCTAATAGTTAGCTACAACCTCACCCAACAACAAACAAGTTGGGAAGAATTAATATTTTCCATAGAAGGGGGTTTAGCTTTGCCTATGGCTAACCCTGTTCAGAAAAGGAAGAGGATTACCCATACAACAAACATCCCCCAAAAGCACAGACATTCCGCTAGATTAAGGACAAACTTGGGAGTAGCCGAAAATCCCCAGGGCAGCAGTAGCCAACCCATAGAGTTGTCTAGTCTAGAAAATGAGCAGTATTCACAGTTGGAATGAGAGTCATAACATGAAGAGGAAATAGAGCACCCAGGTGATGAGGAAAGAAATGAATGAGAACCCCCCTCAACGCTAAATACAAGTCTCCCAAGAGATTTATTGCATGATATTGAATTGGCCCAGATCTTGGCCAATATGGTTGAATTCATACAGCCCGAAAGCTCACTCAATTTTAACATTGGAGCAACCCAGTCTGTAGATAACTTTTCCCATGATAAAAGCATACCATAAAATGTAAGTTGTGAAGTAGAAACAAGGATAGAAGCCACTCAAGAAGAGGTGAACCAACCTGGTGATATGCCTCCGGCGAACCCAGCCATGTAGGCCTAAATATGGAAAATATAGACCAAACAGAAGAAATGGAAATAGCCCAAGAAGATGAATACCAATCTGGGGACACAATTATTTTGGAGCAGAGTCAAGACGAGCAACCAGGATTGTTAAGAGTAGAAATGATCAATAGAACAGTTGTAACGCCTAAAAATTATAGGTCCAAAATTAAAAAGCTTAGGAAGGAACAACAAAAGCTGTGGAAAATAGTAAAAAGGCTCAAACAAAAAATAAGAGGGTTATTAGCAGGAAAATTCCTAGATAAAACCATAGAAACAATAAAAACAATGGTTCAAATGGAAGTAGATGAAATAAGAACTATAGGGACTCAAACAGAGCCCATACTCACTCAACACGTTAAGGAAAAACATGCAATTCTTGCAGAAGTAGCCACCCAAACATAGGTTGTACCCTCTTATGACTTAGCTATTAAAATGGAGATGATACCCTCCTCTATCACAGCTACCCAGACGGAGGCTTGGACCTCCCATAATAAAGTAACTCAGACAATAGGCATCTCTTCTTATAGCATGGATACGCAGACAACCATTCAAGTTCAAGATTTTATGACAAGCAATGACCCTAGTATATCGAATCTTCAAAGAGATTTAGCACAGGCTTGGCTTGCCATAGAATGGCTTGAACTAGAAACTATCTCCCATCAAAAATACCAAGAATTACAGAGGTAGCTTTGAGACATGAACACCTCAGAAAGAGAGACCTTCGATAAATACTGAAAGGAAGAAGAGAGGATTGAGAAAATGAACCTCAGATTAGAAAATGCCAGGAGTCAAACGGATATTATCTACTCATTTTACACTAATGTCTTGGCATGCATATATCGTGCCAATAATTATGCCCTATTTTTTCTAGAAAGTTACTTATAGTTGAAAATCAAAGCTGTCAGAGCTGGAAAAATGATAGAGTTAAAAACAATTGAGGATTTTATAAAATGGTGTAAACAACATGGGGTAAAATTTAAAAGATTGCTTTGTGAATTCTACCTACATAATTTTGTATTAGAGAAAGAAGTGGAAAAGAACCCCAACCCCTTTATGGGGGATGTGAAATTTAAATATTTTACCTCATTTGATGTTAATCAACTGAAATGGTTCAAGGCTCATAATGTGTTCCAAAGACAAGAGCATGGATTGGATCTGTGGGTCAGAGGTGAACCCAAACACCCTTTGTAGATGCTAGCCAATCATAAAAGTCTGATGACAAGGGAAGGAGTAATCAAAGTTTTGGGTTCTATTAAAAAAGAGATTATACAAAAGGGAGTAGAATACTTCCTCTCTATTCAGGAAGGCTCCTTACTTGCAACCAAGCTCAGGTGGACAGTTTCCACTAATAATGTACAAGATAGAGAGCCATTTGATTATAAAATTTTTAAGTTGGTTGCAGAACGTTTTTTCACTTAAAGCAACCTCATCTTAAGAGAAGGCCCTTATTGGCTAGGTTGTCTGTTCCATGGCCCTATCGTTTGGTATCCTACTAAAGGTTATAAAGCTATATATGAATTGCCTGAAGGACATAGAGGGCCCATCTTTGATCTCTTGGCCAAGAACCATGCCTTTAGACTGCTTTACAACATTCCTTCTCCAGCTTATTTCTTAACAACTCTACATACAAATTACTTTCTTTTCAGGAGGACATGAAATAGGGTAAGTAGGGGAGTATGTTGAGTTGTGGAAAAGGTATGCGTTTGCTATTTATCTCATCATCCTTTTCCTTTATTCTTATCATTTCTATAGCTTAATGTGTTAGTATATTAAAGAATTATGGTAAGAATGAAGGAATTATCTTCATTTACGACTTGGATAATTATTATCCTTATTTATGCAGGAAAATACAAAAAATAAGACAACTGTTGTTCTCTAACTAAGGAACAACGAAAAAAGAAACAAGCTAATGAAGGAGTGTGGCAGTTGCGGATAAGGCCAGAGCAAATCAAAAGGATTAGTGCGAGAAGGGAAAGGATTTCTAAAGTTAGAAAACTGTGTGAATCCCTAAGGATCGAGAGATCCTGAGGGATAGATTTTACCATTTATCATTTTACCCCTTACTTATTATAAAAGGCGGCGATTGTAAACAGAAGGGGGACTGGCTGTTATTATTGAAATTGTAATTCTTAATTATAGATTCTCGCTGTAGCGAAGAACATGAATATATTTTAACATTCTTTCAGCTTGATGATTAATACATAAGTGAAGTTGTTATTCCTTCTCGTTATCTGAAGTAACCAGCAGTGTACATTGGTCGCTAAGGGCCCGGCTTCCGATGGAATTCACTACTTCGTCTGTGTCATACATTTTTTATTATTTCAAGTGTGATGGCTTGATAGTATTATTGTTTTCTGTGATTCTATTTCCTTTGCTGCTCATTCTTTTCCTATGTTAACCAAATAGTTTTGTTTTATATAATTTACAGTATTGTTATTTATTTAATTTACTTCCGCTTTCATATTGAGTTTCTTAGATAATTATTTTTGTCAATGAGATCAACTGTAATGAGTATTAACTACTGCTATTAGGCTCTCAGATTGATACCGTTGTTGTTTTACTGAAGAATTCATTTGATTTAGATTCAATCAATTTCGAAGAGAAGAGTTATCACTACTGTACTCCTCATTGATATTGTTGTTACTTGAAATGCTGTAGGATTTGATTTCATTAGAGGATTGAGTTTTTGTTTAATTTCAATTAGAATTTACTTGTTGCATCTATTTACTCTTGTATTAAAAGATCTATACTACAACTTATGAAACATTACTCTTTGATTTAAATATCTGCCACATAATCTGTACACTCTTGAAATAGAAAGACTTGCCCGGATTGATAATTAATGTGAGGATAATTAGGAGTTTAAAAAGAACATGTTATCAAGCAACACCAACCTGAACGTGTTTCAACGGGCACCCTCGCATGACCCGACATGGCCCGCCCAACCGAGCAAGGGCAAGAGGGAGAAAATGGAAAACAGACCGCATAAACATGCATAAGGCACTTGAGCTGTCACAACTTAGCAAATTTAGTACGACCACCCTCAAAAGAAATGACTTGACCCGAACGCTTTTCATCGGGCGCCCTGAAATGAAATGACCTGAACCGAACACATTTCATCAAGCACCCTCACATGACACAACATGACATGCCCAACTGAACGATGGCACAAGGGATCAAATGAAAAATGGGTTGCATGAACATGCACAAGGCACCCGAGAGGTCACAACTTATAAAATTTGATACGGCCTCCGTTAAACGAAACGACCCGACCTGAAAACGTTTCATCGTGTGCCTTCACACGACATGACACGACATGCCCGACTGAACAAAGGCACAAGGGAAAAAATGGAAAATGGGTTGCGCAAACATGCACAAGGCACCCAGGTGGTCAGAACTTAGCAAATTTGATATGGCTGCCCTTAAACAAAACAACTTGACCTAAACATGTTTCATCAGACGCCCTCACGCGGTGTGACATGGTGCACCCGACCGAGTGAAGGCACTAGGGAGAAAACGAAAAAAATGCCACACGAACATGCACAGGGCACCCGAGTAGTCACAACTTAGAAAATTTGATATGACTACCCTCAAAAAAAACAACCCGACCTGAATGCATTTCATGGGGCACGCTCATAAGGCGTGACAGATCGTGCCCGACCGAACTAAGGCACAAGGGATAAAATGAAAAATGGGTTGCATGAACATGCACAAGGCACCCGTATGGTCACAACTTCACAAATTTGATACATCTTCCCTCAAATGAAATTACCAAAACCAAATGCCTTTCATCGGGCGCCCTCACATTGCACGACAGGGCACGCCCGACTAAACGAAGGCACAATGGAGAAAATGGAAAATGAGCTACATGAACATGAAAAAGGCACTCAGGCGGTCAATAATTAGAAAATTTGATACGACCACCCTCAAATGAAACAACCTGTCATGAAAGAATTTCATCGGGTTCCCTCACACAACACAACACGATATCCCTAATGAAAAGAAGGCACACAGGAGAAAACGAAAAACCACCTGCACAAACAAGCACAAGGCAACCAGGTGGTCACAACTTACCAAATTTGATGCAATCACCCTCAAATGAAATGACCTGACCCAAATTCATTTCATTGGGCACCCTCAGACGACGTGCCCGAGTGAACGAAAGCACAAGGGAGAAAATGGAAAATGGGTCGAACAAATGTGCACAAGGCACCCAAGCGATCACAAATTAGAAAATTTGATACGGCTGTCCTCAAATGAAATGAAATGACCTAAATTCATTTCATCAGGAACCCTAACAAGGTGCGCTTGACTAAATGATGGCTCAAGGGAGCAAATGGAAAACAGGCCACACGAATGTGCACAAGGCACCTGGGAAGTCACACCTTAGCAAATTTGATATAGGCCCGCTTAAGTGAAACGACCGAATGCATTTCATCGTGCGCCATCACATGGCGTGACATGGTGCACCCAATCAAATGAAGGCACAAGGGAGAAAATGGAAAACATGCTACATGAACTTGCACAAGGCACCCAGGCCATCACAACTTAGCAAATTTGATACGACCACCCTCAAATGAAATGACTTGACCCCAACGTGTTTCATTAGGTGCACATGCATGGTGTGACACGACACACCCGACTGAATGAATGCACACAACAAGACAATGTGCCATACATACCTTCTAGAAAATCATGATGAGTATAGAGAAATTTCAGCCCATACTCTCTCAATAATAATCATAGCAACAAGGACTCTTGCTGCCTCCTTGCATTATGAAAATGGAGATCATGGACCAATAATACATTGATGGACATGTGAGTTGTCTCATCAACAAAGTACAAACCAACTCCCTCATACATCATGGGGAAGTTATCCTTCCTCCCAAAACAATATACATACATGAAATACATCTCAAACATAAATACATCTGAGCACATGAGACATGTCTCAGAAAAAGGGAAATACATGGACATAAGATTTGACATATGATGTCCAAACTCTCTTCTTAACAGCCACAACAACCATGTCTTCTTCTTATGCATCCTATCGTTGAGATTCAAGGCATGAGTTAAAGTAATAGAAATTCTTGGGTAGTGACCAAACTCACCCAAAAACGACTAGTGCAGCCATGCCTCTTGCTAGCCTGTATCATAGATCTGCAAGGGCTTTGGAACCCTCTTTCTCCATACTGCCATCCATTCATCCCAATGTAGGTGATGGATCTCATTCTGCAAATGTTTGGTACCCTCCCAAGGTAGGACATCATGCTCCTCCAACCTTTGAAGAAATTTGAACTTCATGAAATGTTGAAGAGCACCTCCAATGGGATCTCTTGATGATACCTCCTCCTCATGCATGGCCTTCCAAAACCAAAGAGGCCTTGGATTTGCTGCAAGTATAAGTATCTCTTTGAGCTGTGGCATGCTCATTGAGAGAGTGTCATCTAGAGAGGAGAAATAGATTCTCATCTCAAGATGTCTACCCTTTGACATCTCTTCCTCTATGGCTCCCTAAATGAAGCTAACATCTTAATGTTCCCATGAGGAATGGGTCCTTATCTCTTCAATGCTACTCTTGAACAGCGCAGTGCAACCATGTTGCTCTAGATTAGTAGTAAGTGATGATCCTGGGTCATACAACAACATATTTCCACAATCTTCTGAAGGATTTGTTGCAATAATATAAAGTGGAAATGCAATCATACCTTGCTAGACTTTGGTAACACCTTGCATGGATGCAAGAGTTCTTTCTTTCACTGTATTGTCTCCCTCAACTGCTGATGTTGAAGGTTGCTCCTCCATGGTTGTGACACTGCTGATATAAGTCTCCTAAAGAGATGGTGAGGGCTCCTCCCTCTCTAATTGTTATTAATAAAATCTCTTGATCACTCTCTAAGTGAAATATACAAGAGTATATACTCTTGCATGACTTATTTGGTTGAACTACCAAGTGCTTGCTTCGCCCTTCATGTGCAACGCTGCAATCTATATTGTTTTTCTTTCTACCACTGGATGTAGTAGGAAGAATGTTGAAAGTATTCTTGTCCAAGTCATTGCTGAAGATGATCCATCAAAAGTAGACAATAGAAACCTATCACCCTTCATCCTTCTTGTGCTAAAAAGTGTCCTTTCTTCCTCCAGTTGAATGAACTGTGGGAAGGCTAGAGTCTCCTTGAAGGCTCTAGGTTGAGTCTTGTACTCAACAAGGTATTCACTTAGAATATGATATTCCAAGTGTCTTTCATGCTTATGGTCTTCTTCTTCATGAGAATAGGAATTTCATGGTCCTTCCTCTTCTTGAAACCCTCTAGGAGATTCTTGGCATCTCTTCTCCTTCATCAGCTTAACCTCATGGAGAGGTTCTTTCTGAATCTGAAAAGTGATGAGAGTAAAATAATCCTCTGCATCATTCTGATCTTGCTCCATCTGATGGCTAGAACTCATAGGTTGAGCCAAGAATAGGCTATGATACCACTTTAATATCCAAAAATAGGGAAAAACAGTAGTATTGGGAATATCTTAAAATATTCCAAAAATGGACTGCTTCGCAATGCATTCACAGAAAAATGCATTTCCAGAAATACAAGCCATAAAAATGAAAAACATCACTTGGATCCATGATATATATCCATCTATCATCTAATTCCAAGATGAGATCTGAAACAAAGGAAATTAGGTGAGGTAAACAGACCTCCCACACTAGTGTAGCCGAAAATCACTGAAAAGCCCATACACTGCTACTCAGAAATAATACACAAAATGGACTGCAAAGTATTATGAGGGTTTCAACTAAGAAATTATGAGAACAAGTAGATATAATCATATATTAATCAATGACACTTAATAACTGAGATCTAGTCTCCTTATACAAAATACAAGAGAACCCAGGAAGGGCTTCTTGTCATACAATCTACATATAAATGTGATGTTCAGAAAATTACTAAATAATCACTGCAACACTGAAGAATAAGAATTTATAAGGCTGAAATATTTTTGATCTGGTGTATATCCCTCAAGGGCTTCCTCCCATGAAAGGATGCACCTCTCAATCACAAGAAAACACTACAACAGAGCCACTAGACCATTCACTAAAGCTACCTCCAAAAATAACACATTCCCTAGATGGAACAACAATGGGACTGTCAGGGAAATGTGTGACCTGATGCCAGATATTTGGAATGAGCTCCAAATCTCTCCAAACAGATCTCTCAAGTGAAGGAAACCTTCCTCTAATGAGAAACTAGCTGAGAAATTGGGATTCCAATCCCTTCCACTACTACACTTTGCAGCACTGCACAATCACCTGTAGAAACTGGGTTGATGAAGTAGGTTGAAGCTTGGCCTAAAAACTTGATGTGGAAATTGAGTGAAAAATCTTCCAAGAGGCTCCTCAAGGAAAGAGGTGGGATTCCCACCCAGGAACACCCAGTGCTAAACAACACAACAACCCTGCTAAACAGCAAGAGGAAGAAAACAGTCTGAGAAAACAAAATAATAATCTAAAACATGAAGAATAATGTTTCCATCACCTTCCTTAAATGAAATGTGAGTTTTCTTGTCCTTGGCCCCACCCAATTAGGTCATTTCCATAAAGAGATTCATCTCCCTCCAAAACTGCATTATTCCTTCCTTGATCCCTGCTCCTCCACATCTGCATTGTTGACATAGTCAAAGTAGATTGAATCAACCTGATATTATCCCTGTTCACACATGAAGTTGTTTTATTAAGCTATAATGAGTGTCTCCTTTCACACTTGAAGTGTTTTTATTCCTTCTTAGGATAATTATGGGTTTTTCTACCCTTTTATTCACTAGCTAAAGATACTAATAACTCTAATGTTCCTTTTAGATTTGAAGCTAAAATTTGGGAACATTACATGCTCGTTTGTGCGGCGTGTTTGCAATTTTCTACCTTGTGTCTTCATTCGGTCGGGCGCGTCGTGTCACATCATGTGAGGGCACCCAATGAAACATATTCGGGTTGGGTGATTTCATTTGAGGGCAGCCATACCAAATTTTCTAAGTTATGACCGCCCAGGTGCCATGGCCACATTCATGCGGCCTGTTTGCTATTTTCTCCCTTGTGCCTTTGTTCAGTCAGGCGCGCCATGTCACCTAGTGTGAGGGTGCCAGATACAATGTATTCGAGTTAGGTTTCTTCATTTGAGAGTGGTCGTATAAAATTTGTTAATTTATGACTTCCCAGGTGTTTTGTGCTCATTTGTGCGACCCGTTTTCCATTTTCTCCCTTATGCCTCTGTTCAGTTGGGTGGGCCATGTCGCCCCATGTGAGGATGCCCGCTGAAATGCATTTAGGTCGATTCATTTCGTTTGAGGTCGGCTGTATCAAAATTTGATAAGTTGTGACTGTCGAGGTGCCTTGTATAAGTTCATGAGGCTCATTTTCCATTTGCTCCCATGTGCCTTCATTCGGTCGGGCAGGCATTGTAGCGCCGTGTGAGGGAGCCTGATAAAACGTGTTCGGCTTGGGTCATTTGGTTTGACGGTTACCATATCAAATTTTCTAGGTTGTGACTACCTGGGTGCCTTGTGCATGTTCATGCAGCCCATTTGTATTTTTCTCCATTGTGCCTTTGTTGGGTCGGGTGTGTCGTGTCGCGCCATGTGAGGGCACCCGATGAAACACGTTCAGGTTAGGTCATTTCGTTTGAGGGCATTCGTATCCATTTTTTTAAATTATGACTGTTTGAGTGCCTTGTGTAATTTTGTGTGGCCCATTTTCCATTTTCACCTTTGTGCCTTCACTCGGTTGGGCGCGTCATGTCGCGCCATGCACGGGCACCCGATGAAATAGGTTAGGTGATGTCGATTCATTTGAGGGCGCTCGATGAAACACGTTCAGGATGGGTCGTTTTGTTTTAGGGCAGCTGTATAAAATTTTCTAAGTTGTGACTGCCAAGGTGCCTGGTGCATGTTCGTGCGACCTGTTTGTCATTTTCTCCATTATTCCTTCGCTCAGTTGGGTGCATCATGTGAGGGCGCCCTATGAAATGCGTTCGAGTTAGGTCATTATTTTTTAGGGTGGTCGTATCAAATTTGCTAAGTTGTGACCGCCTAGTTTCCTTATTCTCGTTCATGCAACCCTTTTGTTGTTTTATACCTTGTGCTTTCTTTTTTTCAGGCAGGCCGGATCACACCGTGTGAGGGCGCCTGATGAATCACGTTCAGGTTGGGTCATTTCGTTTGAGTGCGATCGTATAAAATTTGCTAAGTCATGACCACATGGGTGCCTTGTGCATGTTCATGCAGCCCAATATTTGTCATTTTCTCCCTTGTTCCTTCATTCGGTCAAGCGTGCAAGGTGGCGCCATGTGAGGGTGCATGATGAAACGCGTTGGGGTCGGGTCATTTTGTTTAAGGGCGGTCATATAAAATTTTCTAATTTGTGACTGCCCGGGTGCCTTATGCATGTTTGTGCAACCTATCTTCCATTTTCTCCCTTGTGACTTCATTTGATCGGGCACGCCTTGTCATGGCGTGTGAGGGTTCCTGATTAAGCACGTTTGGCTCTGGTCATTTCGATTGAGGGTGGCCCTATCAAATTTTCTAAGTTCTGACTGCCTAAGTTCCTTGTCCATGTTTGTGCATCCCGTTTTTCATTTTCTCACTTGCACCTTCATTCAGTTAAGAGTGTCGTGTTGCGCAGTGTGAGGGCACCCAATAAAATGTGTTCGGGTCAGGTCATTTCTTTTGAGGGCGGCCGTGTTAAATTTGCTAACTTATGACTACCTAGGTGCCTTGTGCACGTTTGTGTAGCTCATTTTCCATTTTCTCACTTGTGCCTTCGTTCAGTCGGGCCGTGGTGTCACGTTGTGTGATGGATCACGATGAAACATGTTCGGGTGGGGTCATTTTGTTTGAGGGAAAATGTATCAAATTTGTGAACGTTCGTGCGACCCATTTTCCATTTTATCCCTTGTGCCTTCGTCCAGTTGGGCATGTCGTGTTGCACCACGTGAGAGCACTTGATGAAGCACGTTTCGGTCGAGTCATTTCATTTGAGGGAGGTCATATCATTTTTTCTAAGTTGTGACCCATCAGGTGCCTTGTGTACATTCGTGCAACATGTTTTCCATTTTCTCCCTTGTGCCTTTGTTTAGTCGGGTATGCTGTGTCACGGTGTGTGAAGGCACCCGATGAAACACGTTTGGGTCAACTCATTTTGTTTGAGATGCCCGATGAAACACGTTCAGGTCAGGTCATTTCGTTTGAGGGAGACCATATCAAATTTGCTAAATTGTGACCACCTGGGTGCCTTGTGTATGTTCGTACGACCCATTTGACTTTTTCTCCCTTGTGCCTTCATTCAGTCGGGCGTGCCCTGTCGCACCGTGTGAGGGATCCTGATGACACGTGTTCGGCTCAAGTCATTTACATTGAGGGCAGCTATTTCAAATTTGCTAAGTTGTGATCACCTAGGTGTGTTGTGCACATTTGTGCAACCCATTTTCCATTTTCTCCCTTCTGCCTTAGTTTGGTCAGGTAGGTTATGTCGTGCCGTCTGAGGCCGCCCGATAAAACACGTTCAAGTTGAGTCATTTCATTTGAGGGTGGTTGTATAAAATTTGATAAGTTGTGACCACCTAGGTGCCTTATGAACATTTGTTTGACCTATTTTCTATTTTCTCCCTTGTGCCTTCGTTCAATCGGGCGCACTATGCAAGTGTGCCCTATGAAACTCGTTCGGGCCAGGTCATTTTGTTTGAGGGTGGTCGTATCAAATTTGTTAAGCTGTGACTGCCTAGGTGCCATGTGCACATTTGTGCAGCCTGTTTTCCAATTTCTACCTTGTGCCTTTGTTTGGTTTGCCACGTAGTGTCGCGTCGTGTGAGGGCACTCGATGAAACGCAGTCGGGTTGGGTCGTTTCATTTCAGAGTGCCTGTATTAAATTTGCTAGGTTATTACCACCCAGATGCCTTGTGCATATTTGTGTGGGTCATTTTCCATTTTCTCCCTTGTGCCTTCGTTCAGTGAGGCGCGTCATCTCAGGCCTTGTGAGGGCACCTAATGAAACACATTCGGGTTGGGTCGTTTCGTTTGAGGGTGGTCGTATCAAATTTGCTAAGTTGTGATTGCACGGGTGCCTTGTGCACGTTTGTGCAACCCATTTTCCATTTTCTCCCTTGTGCCTTTGTTCATTTGATCACGCCATGTGAGGGCACCAGATGAAATGCATTTGGGTCGAGTCTTTTTGTTAGAGGGTGGTGGTATCAAATTTGCTAAGTTGTGAATGCTCAGTTACCTTGTGCATGTTCATGTGGCCCGTTTTCTATTTTCTCCCTTGTGCTTTTTTTCGATCGGGCATGCCATGTAAGGGAAGCCGATGAAACACATTATGCCATTTCGTTTGAGGGTAGTCATATCAAATTTCCTCAGTTATGAGCACTCAGGTTCCTTGTGCACGTTCGTCCGGCCTACTTGCCATTTTCTCCCTCGTGGCTTCGTTCGGTCGAGCACGTCATGTCATGTTGTGTGAGGGGGCCCAATGAAACGCGTTTGGGTTGGGTCGTTTCATTTGAGGACGGTTGTATCAAATTGGCTAAGTTGTGACTGCCTAGGTGCCATTGAAATGTTTGTGCAGCTTGGTTGCCATTTTCTCCCTTGTGCGTTCATTCGGTCAAGTGTGATGTGTCGTACTATGTAAGGGTGCCTAATGAAACACGTTCTGGTTGGGTCATTTCGTTTCAACGTGACCATATAAAATTTTATAAGTTGTGAACACCCAGGTGCATTGTGAATGTTCATGCAGCCCATTTTCCATTTGCTCCTTTCTGCCTTCGTTCGGTCGGTTGTGCCCTATCGTGCCATGTGAGGGAGCCTGATGACATGTGTTCAACTCAGGTCATTTGGTTTGAGGGTGGCTGTCTCAAATTTTCTATGTTGTGACTGCCCCGGTGCCTTGTGCATGTTTGTGCGGCCCGTTTTCCATTTGTTCCCTTTTTCCTTCATTCAGTTGGGCGCGTAGTGTCACATGGTGTGAGGGTGCCCGATGAAATGCATTTGGATTGAGTCATTTTGTTTGACGGCGACTGTATGAAATTTGCTAAGTTCTGACTACCAGAGTGCCTTGTGCACATTCACGCAGCCCATTTTTCATTTGCTCCCTTGTGCCTTCATTCAATCGCGTGCATCATGTCGCACTATGTGCAAGCGATAGATGAACTGCGCTTGGGTCGGGTCGTTTTGTTTGACGGCGGTCGTATTAAATTTGCTAAGTTGTGACCACCATAGTGCATTGTGCATGTTCGTGTGACCGATTTGTTGTTTGCTCCCTTATCCCTTTGTTCGGTCAGGCGCGCCATGTGAAGGCACCAGATGAAATGTGTTTAGGTCGGGTCCTTTCATTTGAGGGTGTTTGTATCAAATTTTATAAGTTGTGACAGCCCAGTTGTCTCGTGCATGTTCGTATGGCCCATTTGGCATTCGCTCCCTTATACCTTCGTTTGATCTGGCGGGTCGTGTCGCGCAGTGTGAGGGCACCTGATGAAATGTGTTTGAGTCAGGTCATTTCGTTTGAGGGCGGCCGTATCAAATTTTATGAGTTGTGACCATGTGGGTTCCTTGTGCACATTTGTGCGCCCCGTTTACCATTTTCTCCCTTGTGCTTTCATTTGGTCGGGTATGTTGTGTGAGCGCGCCCGATGAAACGCATTCGGTTCGAGTCATATCATTTGAGGGTAGTCGTATCAAATTTTCTAAGTTGCGACCACCCGGGTGCCTTGTGCACATTCGTGTGGGGCATTTTCTATTTTCTCCCTTGTGCCTTCGTTTGGTAAGGCGCATTGTGTCACATTTTGTGAGGTCGCCTGACAAAACGCATTCGGGTTAGGTCATTTCATTTCAAGGTGGCCGTATCAAATTTGCTAAGTTATGACCGCCAAAGTTCCTTGCGCACGTTCATCCAGCTTGTTTTCCATTTTCTTGCTTGTGCCTTTGTTCGGTCAGGCAGGTCATGCCCTGTCGTACGAGGGCACTTGATGAAATGCGTTCAGGATGGGTCATTTCGTTTGAGGGATTTCACATCAAATTTTCTAGGTTGTGACCGCCCGAGTGCCTTATGCACGTTTGTGCGCCCTATTTTTCATTTGCTCCCTTATGCCTTCGTTCAGTCAGGCAGGTTATGTCACGTCATGCCAGGGTGCCCGATAAGACAAGTTTGGGTCTGGTCATTTTTTTTTAGGGAGGAAGATGAAACCTATTTAGGTCAGGTCATTTCATTAGAGAGTGGCAGTATCAAATTTGCTAAGCTGCAACTTCCCAGGTGTCTTGTGCACATTCATGCGACCCATTTTGTTTTTTCTCCCTTGTGCCTTTGTTCAGTCGGGAGGGCTATGTTGTACCATGTGAGGGTTCCCAATGAAATTCTTCCAGGTTGGGTCATTTCTCTTGAGGGCGGCTATATCAAATTTTCTAATTTGTGACTTCCCTGGTGCCTCATGCATGTTCGTGCGACCCATTTGTCATTTGCTCCCTTATGCCTTCATTCAGTCGAGTGTGCCATGTCACGTCATGCAAGGGCACTCGATGAAAGGCGTACAAGTTGGGTCATTTCATTTGAGGGCAGCCACATCAAATTTACTAAGTTGTGACTACCCAAGTACCTTTCTCACATTCATGCAACCCGTTTGTCATTTTTTCCCTTATGCCTTTGCTCGGTCGGGTGCGTCATGTGATGACGCTCAATGAAACACGTTCGGAATCCGACTCATTGTCATTCATAAACTAGGAATATGAAGGATTACCATGTTCCCTTGCTACTAGACCCACCCTAGGGCTAGAGGGATTTCATCTGCCCATAGAGGGGATTTACCTGTACAACAACCGTGTCGCGCTATGTGAGGGTGCCCGATGAAACATGTTTGGGTTGGGTCATTTCGTTTGAGGGTGGTGGTATCAAATTTGTTAAGTTGTGACTACCTCGGTTCCTTTTGCATGTTCGTGCAAGCCATTTTTCATTTTCTCCCTCATTCCTTTGTTCGGTTGGGTGCTCCATGTCGCGTTGTGTGAGGGAACCCGATGAAACGCTTTCAAGTCACGTCATTTCATTTGAGGAAGGCCGTATCAAATTTTCTTAGTTGTGAATACATGGGTTCCTTGTGCACGTTTGAGCAACCCATTTTCATTTTCTCCCTTCTTCCTTCATTCGGTCAGGAACATCGTGTTGCACTGTGTGAGAGTGCCCAATGAAATGAATTTGGGTCGGGTCGTTTCGTTTGAGGGCAGTCGTATCAAATTTGCTTTGTTGTGACTGCCCGAGCGCCTTGTGCACTTTCATGCGGCCTATTTTTCATTTGCTCCCTTCTGCCTTCGTTTGGTCGGGCAGCCCATGTTGCATCATGTGAGGGCACCCATTCAAACGCATTCAGGTCGGGTCATTTTGTTTTAGGGCGGCCGTATCAAATTTTCTAACTTGTGGTCACTCAGTTGCCTTGTGCATGTTCGTGAAGGACATTTTTTGTTTTCTCCCTTGTGCCTTTGTTCGGTCAGGTAGGTCGTGTCATGTCGTACGACAGCACCTGATGAAACGCATTCGGGTCAGGTCCTTTCGTTTGAGGGCCGTCATATCAAATTTGCTAAGTTGTGACCTCCTAAGTGCCTTGTGCACATTCATACAACCTATTTTCCGTTTCCTCCCTTGTGCCATCGCTCAGTCAGGCACGTCGTGTCATGCTCTGTGAAGGCGCCCGATGAAACGCATCTAGGTTGAGTGGTTTCGTTTCAGGGCCGCCATATCAAATTTCCCAAGTTGTGACCACATGTGTGCCTTGTGCTCGTTCATGTGACCCATTTGCTGTTTTCTCCCTTGTGCCTTCGTTTATTCAGGCACGCCGTGTCGCATGGTGTGAGGGCACCCGATGCAACGCATTGGTGTCAGGTCATTTCATTTAAGTGCGGTCGTATCAAGTTTTCAAATTTATGACTGCCCAGGTGCCTTGTGCCTTTGTTCGGTCAGGAACACCCTCTCGTGGCATGTGAGGGAGCCCGATGAAATGCATTCGGCTCAGGTCGTTTGGCTTGAGGGCGGACATATCAATTTGCTAAGTTATCACCGACCGGGTGCCTTGTGAACATTCGTGCGGGCCGTTTGTAGTTTTATCCCTTATGCCTTCATTTGGCTGGGCATGCCATGTCATACCATGTGAGGGCACCCAATGAAATGCATTTGAATGAGGTCGTTTCATTTGAGGGCAGTTGTATCAAATTTGCTAAGTTGTGACTGCCCGGATGCCTTGTGCAAGTTCATGCAGCCGGTTTGTCATTTTCTCCTTTGTGCCTTCGTTCGGTTGGGCACGTCTTGTCACGTCATGTGAGGGTTCCCGATGAAACGTGTTTGGGTCATGTCATTTCATTTTTGGGCACCCGATGAAACATGTTCGGGTCGAGTCATTTCATTTGAGGGTGATTGTATCAAATTTGCTAATTTGTGATCGTCTGAGTGCCTTGTGCACGTTCATGCGACCCATTTGTCGTTTGCTCCCTTGTGCCTTCATTCAGTCAAGCATGTCGTGCGAGGAAGACTGATGAAATGCGTTCGAGTTGGGTCGTTTCATTTCAGGGCAGTTGTATCAAATTTTCTAAGTTGTGGCCACCAAGTTTCCTTGTGCTCATTCCTGTGACCCATTTGTCATTTTTTTGTTGTGCCTTTTTTTGGTTAGGTCGGCTGTGTCGCACCATGTGAGGGCACCCAATTAAACGCGTTCAGGTCAGGTCCTTTCGTTTCAGGGCGATCATATCAAATTTGCTAAGTTGTGACCACCTAGCTGCCTTGTGCACGTTCGTGCAGCCATTTTGTCATTTTCTTGCTTATGCCTTCATTCGGTTGGATGCACCATGTGGCACCATGTGTGGGCGCTCGATGAAGTGCATTCGGGTTGGGTCATTTCGTGTGATGGTGGTTAATCAAATTTTCTAAGTTGTGACCACCTGGGTTTCTTTTGCACGTTCATGTGACTTTGATTGATTGGGCACACTCTGTCGCACCATGTTAGGGCACCCAATGAAAAACGTTAAGCACTGGTCATTTTGTTTGATGGTGGCCCTATCAAATTTACTAAGTGCTGACTGCACGGGTGCCTTGTGCATGTTCGTGCAGCCCGTTTTCTGTTTTCTCCCTTGTGCCTTTGTTCGGTCGGGCACACCATGTCGCACGGTGTGAGGGCGCACGATAAAACACGTTCGGGTTGGTTCATTTCATTTTATGTCAGCCATATCAAATTTGCTAAGTTGTGAGCACCTGGGGTCCTTGTGCACATACGTGCAACTCGTTTTTCATTTTATCGTTTGTGCCTTCGTTCAGTCGGGTGTGTCGTGTCAAGCTATGTGAGGGTGCCTGATCAAACAGGTTCAGCTCGGGTCATTTTTTTTTAGGGTAGCCATATCAAATTTTTAACGTTGTGATTGCCTGGGTGCCTTGTGCAGGTTCGTGCGACCCATTTTCCGTTTACTCCCTTGTGCCTTCATTCGGTCGGGCGAGTCATGTCGTGTCATGTGAGGACGCCGGATGAAACACATTCCAGTCGGGTTGTTTCACTTGAGGGAGGAAATATCAAATTTGCTAAGTTGTGACCACTCAAGTGCCTTGTGCATGTTTGTGCAGTCCGTTTTCCATTTTCTCCCTTGTCCCTTCATTCGGTTGGGTGTGACATGTCGCGACGTGTGAGGACACCTGATGAAATGTGTTTGGGTAGAGTCATTTGGTTTGAGGGCACACGATTAAATGTGTTTGGGTAAGGTCATTTTGTTTGAAGGTGGCCCTAGTGCCTTGTGCATGTTCGTGTATCCTTTTTTCCATTTGCTCCCTTATGCCTTCCTTCAGTCGGGTGTGCCTTGTCGCACCGTGTGAGGGAGCCTGATGACACTCGTTCATCTCAGGTTGTTTGGTTTAAGTGGAGCCATATAAAATTTGCTAAGTTTTGACCACCAGTGTGCCTTATGTATGTTCATGCAATGTGTTTTTTGTTTACTCCTTTGTGCCTTTGTTCGATCGGGCGCGCCGTGTCGCACGTTGTGACGATGTCCGGTGAAACGCGTTCGAGTCAGGTCGTTTTGTTTGAGGGTGGTTGTATCAAATTTGCTAAGTTGTGACCGCCTAGGTGCCTTGTGCACATTTGTGCAACCCATTTGATATTTTCTCCCTTATGCCTTCATTCGGTTGAGAGGGTTGTGTCACGCTGTGCGAAGGTGCCCAATGAAACACATTCAGGTTGGGTCATTTCGTTTGAGGGCAACTGTATAAAATTTGCTAAGCTGTGACCACCCTGGTGACATGTGCATGTTCGTGTGGCCCGTTTGTCATTTGATCAGTTATGCCTTCATTCGGTTGTGCGCATCATGTTGCGTCATGTGAGGGCACCTGATGAAAGGCGTACGGGTCGGGTCATTTCATTTGAGTGCGGCCGCATCGAATTTACTAAGTTGTGACCGCCTGAGTACCTTTTGCACATTCGTGTAGCCCATTTTTCATTTGTTCCCTTGTGCCTTCGCTCGGTCGAGTGCGCCGTGTGAGTGTGCCCGATGAAACACGTTTAGAATCTGACTTATTTTTAGTCATAAATTAGGAATCCAAAGTATTACCGTGTTCCCTTGCTGCTAGACCCACCCTACATCTAGAGGGATTGCATCTTTCCGCAGAGGGGATTTACCTGCGAAACAACCATGTCGCGCTATGTGAGGGTGCCCAATGAAACACATTCGGGTTGGGTTGTTTCGTTTGAGGGCGGTGGTATCAAATTTGTTAAGTTGTGACTGCCCAAGTGCCTTGTACATGTTCATGCAAGCCATTTTTCATTTGCTCCCTTGTGCATTTTTTTGGTTGGGCACTCTGTGTCGCACTGTGTGAGGGCACTCGATGAAACGCGTTGAGGTTGGGTCATTTCATTTGAGGGAGGTCGTATCAAATTTTCTTAGTTGTGACCATTTGGGTTCCTTGTGCATGTTTGTGCGGCCCGTTTTCCATTTTCTCCCTTCTTCCTTTGTTCAGCTAGGCATGCCATGTTGCACCGTGTGAGAGTGCCAAATGAAATGCATTTGGGTTGGGTCATTTCATTTGAGGGTGCCCGATGAAATGTGTTTCGGTCGTGTCGTTTGTTTGTGGGCGGTCATATCAAATTTGCTTTGGTGTGACTACCCAAGTGCCTTGTGAAATTTCGTGTGGCCCATCTTCCATTTTCTCCTTTCTACCTTCATTTGGTCGGGCGGGCCATGTTGCATCGTGTGAGGGCACCCATTGAAATGCATTCAGGTTGGGTCATTTCGTTTTAGGGTGACCGTATCAAATTTTCTAACTTGTGGTTGCCTGGTTGGCTTGTACATGTTTGTGTACCCCATTTGTTATTTTCTCCCTTGTGCCTTCATTTGGTCGGGTGAGCTGTGTCGCATCGTGCGACAGTGCCCGATGAAATGCGTTCAAGTTGGGTCATTTAATTTGAGGGTGGCCATATCAAATTTGCTAAGTTGTGACCTCCTTGGTGTGTTGTGTACATTCGTGTGGCCCATTTTCCATTTCCTCCCTTGTGCCATCGCTTGGTCGCGCGCATCGTGTCGCATTGTGTCAAGGCACTCGATGAAACATGTTCAGGTTGATTCATTTCATTTCAGGGCAACCGTATCAAATTTCCTAAGTTCTGACCACCTGGGTGCCTTGTGCTCGTTTGTGCGACCCATTTGCCATTTTCTCCCTTGTGCCTTCATTCGATCATGTGCCCAATGTAATGCATTAGTGTCGAGTAATTTTGTTTGAGGGCAGTTTAAGTTATGATTGCCCAGGTGCCTTGTGCTCTTTCGTGTGGCCTGTTTATTGTTTGATCCCTTCTGCCTTCATTCGGTTTGGCAGGCCATGTCACACCGTGTGAGGATGCCCGATGAAATGCGTTTAGGTTGGGTCATTTTTTTTTAGGGTGGTCGTATCAAATTTTGTAATTCGTGACTGCCCAAGTACCTTATGCACGTTCATGAGGACTCCTTTCCATTTTCTCCCTTGTGTCTTCGTTCCATCGGGCATGCCTTGTTACGGCGTGTGAGGGAGGCCGATGAAACATGTTCAGCTTAGGTCATTTGGTTTGAGGGCAGCCATATCAATTTTCTAATTTATCACTGCCCGGGTGCCTTGTGAAAATTTGTGTAGCTCGTTTTGAGTTTTCTCCCTTGTGGCTTCATTTGGTTGGGCATGCCATGTCACGCCGTGTGAGGGTGCCCGATGAAACACGTTTGGGTGAGGTCATTTCCTTTGAGGGCGATTGTATCAAATTTGCTAATTTGTGATTGCCCGGGTGCCTTGTACAAGTTCGTGCAGCCCGTTTGTCGTTTTTTCCCTTGTGCCTTCGTTCAGTCAGGCATGTCGTGTGAGGGTGCCTGATGAAATGCATTCAGGTCATGTCGTTTCATTTTATGGCACCCAATGAAACAAGTTTAGGTTGAGTCATTCCATTTGAGGGTGGTCGTATCAAATTTACTAATTTGTGACCACCTGGGTGGCTTGTGCATGTTCGTGTGACCCGTTTGTCATTTTCTCCCTTGTGCCTTCATTAGGTCAGGCGCGTCGTGTGAGGGTGACCGATGAAATGCATTCAAGTTAGGTCATTTCATTTTAGGGTGGTCGTATCAAATTTTCTAAGTTTTGACTACTAAGCTTCATTTTGCTCGTTCCCGTGACCCATTTTTTTCTCCCTTGTGCCTTCTTTTGGTCGGGTCGGCTGTGTCGCACCATGTGAGGGCACCCGGTGAAACACGTTCAGGATGGTTCCTTTCGTTTGAGGGCAGTTGTATCAAATTTGTTAAGTTGTGACCACCTCGCTACCTTGTGCATGTTCATGCAGTTTTTTTGTCGTTTTCTCCCTTGTGCCTTCATTTCGTCAGGTGCGCCATGTGGTGTCGTGTGAGGGCGCCCGATGAAATGCGTTCAGGTCGGGTCATTTCATGTGACGATGGTCGTATAAAATTTGCTAAGTTGCAACCACCTGGGTTCCTTTTTAATGTTCGTGTGACCCATTTGTTTTTTTCTCCCTTGTGACTTCGTTTGATTCGGCACACTCTCTTGCACTGTGTTAGGGCGCCCAATGAAACGCGTTCAGCTCTGGTCATTTCATTTGAGGGTAGCCCTATCAAATTTGCTAAGTGTTGACTGCCTAGGTGCCTTGTGCATGTTTGTGCTGCCCGTTTTCCATTTTCTCCCTTGTGCCTTTGTTCAGTCGGGCACGACGTGTCGCAAGGTGTGAGGGAACCCGATAAAACATGTTCAGCTTGGGTCATTTCGTTTGATGGCGGGCATATCAAATTTGCTAAATTTTCACCACCTGGGGTCCTTGTGCATGTTGGTAAAACTCACATTAGGAGAATTTTGAGGTCTAAAATGGGCCTCATAAGAAAAATGTACAAAAAAAATAAACTTTATAACAACAAATAGTTTTCAAGGTGATGATGTCAACCATGGGGGATGATTCACCATTTTTTAAATAAAAGGGTAAAAATATTAAAAAATAATAAAATAATAAAACTACTATTTCAACTCGTATTTTCAACTTATCTCCCAAAATTTTTACTCAAATTTCAAGCGGGAGTACTCGTTGGATGCGAAATTTAATTCCTCATCCAAGGAGTACCCATGTTGCATACTTTCGATGAACTCTACTACATGAAAAATGAGAAATACATAAAAAAATGTGATTCTAATAACGTTTTTCTTATGTATTTATCATTTTTCGTGTAGTAGGACCCATCGAAAGTATGCAACATGGGTACTCCTTGGATGGGGAATTAAATTCCGCATCCAATGAGTACTCCCACTAAAAATTTGAGTAAAAAATTTGGGAGATAAGTTGAAAAAGTAGTTTTTCCATTTTTCCCTCTAAAATTTGATGATGTCATCAAATCTTATTTGATTTTTTCCACTATTATTTTATAATTTCCTTAGGAGGCCCATTTTAGACCTCAAAATTCCCCTAATGTTTTTCATTTTCTCACTTGTGGCTTTGTTTGAACGAGCGTGTCGTGTCCCACTATATGAGCGCGCCCGATGAAACGCATTCAGTTCAGGTCGTTTTGTTTGAGGGCAGTCGTATCAAATTTGTTAATTTGTGACCACCTGGGTGCCTTGTGTAGGTTTGGTGTGACCCATTTTATATTTGCTAGCTTTTGCCCTCATTCAGTCTAGTGCGTCATGTCACACCATGTGAGGGCACTCGATGAAACATGTTCCAGTCAGGTGGTTTCATTTGAGGGAGGACATATCAAATTTGCTAAGTTGTGACCATTCGGGTGTCTTGTGCATGTCTGTGTAGTATATTTTTTGTTTTCTCCCTTGTGCCTTATTTTTGTTGGGTGCGCCATGTCACGACGTGTGAGGGCGCCTGATGAAATGTGTTTGGGTCAGGTCATTTTGTTTGAGGGCGCTCGATGAACGCGTTCGGATAAGTTCGTTTCATTTGAGGGTGGCCAAGGTGCCTTGTGCATGTTCGTGTGACCTGTTTTCCAATTGCTCCCTCGTGCCTTTGTTTAGTCAGGTGTGCCCTGTTGCACCATGTGAGGGATCCCAATGACACGCATTCAGCTCTGGTCATTTTTTTTAGTGCAGTTGTATCAAATTTGCTAAGTTGTGACCTCCCGGGTGCCTTGTGTATGTTCATGCAACACATTTTTCTTTTGCTCCCTTGTGCCTTCGTTCGGTCAGGCGCACTGTGTCGCATGGTGTGAGGGCATCTAGTGAAATGTGTTCCGGTCAGGTTGTTTTGTTTGAGGGTGGTCGTATCAAATTTGCTAAGTTGTGACCACCCAGGTGCCTTGTGCACATTCATGTGACCCATTTGTTGTTTTATTCCTTGTGCCTTCATTCGGTCGAGAGGGCTGTGTCGCGCCATGCGAGGGTGCCCAATGAAACACGTTCAGGTTGGGTCTTTTTGTTTGAGGGAGGCTTTATCAAATTTGTTAAGTTGTGACCTCCCAAGTGCCTCGTGCACGTTCGTGCGCCCTGTTTGTCATTTACTCCCTTATGCATTCATTCAGTCAAGCCATGTCACTTCGTGTGAGGGCACCCGATGAAAGGCGTACGGGTTGGGTTAGTTCAGTTGAGGGTGACCGCATAAAATTTACTAAGTTATGACCACTCGGGTACCTTTTTCATGTTTGTGCAGGCCGTTTGTCATTTTTTCCCTTATGCCTTCACTCGGTCAGGCACGCCATGTGAGGGCGCCCGATGAAACATGTTCGAAATTCGACTCAGTTTCATTCATAAAATAGGAATAAAAAGGATTACCATGTTCCCTTGCTACTAGACCCACCCTAGGGCTAGAGGGATTGCCTCTTTCTACAGAGGGTATTTACTTGCATAACAGTTGTGTCGAGTTGTGTGAGGGCGCTGGATGAAACATGTTCAGGTCGGGTCATTTCGTTTGAGGGTGGTCGTATCAAATTTGTTAAGTTGTGATAGCCTGAGTTCCTTGTGCACGTTCGTGTGAGCCATTTTTCATTTTCTCCCTTGTGCCTTCGTTCGGTTGGGCGCACCATGTTGCACTGTGTGAGGGCACTCGATGAAACACATTCAGGTGGGGTTGTTTCGTTTGAGAGAGGTCATATCATTTAGTTGTGACCATTTAGGTTACTAGTGCATGTTTGTGCAGCCTGTTTTTCATTTTCTCCCTTCTACCTTCGTTTGGTCAGGCACCCGTGTCACACCATGTGAGAGTTCCCGATGAAATGCGTTTGGGTCAAGTCATTTTGTTTGAGGGCGCCCGATGAAACGCGTTTGGGTCGGGTCATTTTGTTTGAGGAAACTGTATCAAGTTTGATTTTTTGTGACTACCCAGGTTCCTTGTGCACTTTTGTGTGGCCCGTTTGGCATTGTCTCCCTTCTACATTCATTTGGTCGAGTGACCCATGTTGCATCGTGTGAGGGCACCCGTTGAAACGCATTAGGGTTGGGTTGTTTTATTTTAGGGTGGCCGTATCAAATTTGCTAACTTATGATTGCATAGTTTCCTTGTGCATGTTCGTGTGGCTCATTTGTTGTTTGCTCCCTAGTTCCTTCGTTTGGTCAGGTGGGCTATGTCACGTTGTGCGATGAAACTCGATGAAACGTGTTCAAGTCGAGTCATTTTGTTTTAGGGAGTTCATATAAAATTTGCTAAGTTATGACCACCAAGGTGCCTTATGCTCGTTCGTGCGACATTTTTTCCATTTTCTCCCTTATGCTTTCATTCGATCAGGCACACCATGTCTTGCATTGTGAGGGTGCCCGATGTAATGCATTGGTGTCAAGTTGTTTTGTTTTCAGGTGGTCGTATAAAATTTGCTAAGTTATGACTACCTGGGTGCCTTGTGCTCATTCGTGTGGTCCGTTTTTCATTTTCTCCCTTATACCTTCCTTTCATTGGGCGATTCGTGTCACACCGTGTGAGGATGCCCGATGAAACACGTTTAGGTTGGGTCGTTTCGTTTGAGGGTGGCCGTATCAAATTTTGTAAGTTGTGATTTCTCGAGTGCCTTGTGCATGTTCATGCAGCCTCTTTTCCATTTTCTCCCTTGTGCCTTCGTTCGATTGGGCATGCCCTATCACGATGTGTGAGGGAGCCCGATGAAACACATTCAGCTTGGGTCATTTGGTTTGAAGGCAGCCATATCAATTTGCTAAGTTATCACCGCACGTGTGCCTTGTGCATGTTCGGGCAACCCGTTTACAATTTTTACCCTTGTACCTTTGTTTTTTCGGGTGTGCTATGTCACGCCATGTGAGGGAACTCGATGAAAGGCATTCTGGTGAGGTGGTTTCGTTTGACGGTAGTCATATCAAATTTTCTAAGTTGTGATCGCCCAGGTGCCTTGTGCAAGTTTGTACGGCCCATTTTCCATTTTCTCCCTTGTGCCTTCATTCGGTTGGGCACATCGTGTCATGTCATCTGAGGGTGCCCGATGAAACGTGTTCGGGTCATTTCGTTTCATTTTAGGGCACCCAATGAAACACGTTCGGATTAGGTCATTTCATTTGAGGGTGGTCGTACCAAATTTTCTAAGTTGTGACCACCCGGGTGCCTTGTGCACGTTCGTACAACCCATTTGTTGTTTGCTCCCATGTGCCTTCGTTCATTCAGGCACGTCGTGTGATGGCACCTGATGAAACGCGTTCGAGTCCGATCGTTTCATTTGAGGGCAGTCGTATCAAATTTTCTAAGTTATGACAGCTAAGTTGCCTTCTGCTCATTCGTGTGACCCATTTTTCATTTTCTCCATTGTGTCTTCTTTTGGTCAGGCCAGCCGTGTCACACCGTGTGAGGGTTCCCGATGAAACGCATTCGAGTCGGGTCCTTTCGTTTGAGGGCAGTCATATAAAATTTGCTAATTTGTGACCACCTAGCTGCCTTGTGCACGTTCATGCAGTCTGTTTTTCATTTTCTCCCTTGTGCCTTGGTTCAGTTGGGAGCGCCATGTGGCGTCATGTGAGGGCACCCAACGAAACGCATTCGGGTTGGGTCGTTTTGTGTGATGGTGGTCATACCAAATTTGCTAATTTGTGACCACCCGAGTTCCTTTTTCACGTTCATGTGACCCATTTTTCATTTGCTCCATTGTGACTTCTTTCGATCGGGCACGCTCTCTCGCGCTGTGTGCAGGTGCCCGATGAAACGCGTTAAGCTCTATTCATTTCGTTTAAGGGTGGCCCTCTATAATTTTCTAAGTGCTTACTGCTCGGGTGCCTTGTCCATGTTCGTGCAGCCTGTTTTCCATTTTATCCCTTGTGCCTTTGTTTTGTCGGGCATGTTGTGTCGCACGGTGTGAAGGTGACTGATAAAACATGTTTGGGTTGGGTTGTTTTGTTTGATGGAGACCACATCAAATTTGCTAATTTTTGACTGCCCGAGGTCCTTGTGCACACTCGTGCAACTCATTTTTTAGTTTCTTTCTTATGCCTTCATTTGGTCGGGCGTGTCGTGTTGCGCTATGTGAGGGCACCGATGAAACGCATTCAGTTCGGGTCATTTTGTTTGACGATAGTGTTGTGTAGATTAATCCGTCTTGCGGACAAGACCGATCTCTCTAGTACTAAAAGTAACTAGCAACAAACATCCAATTATAATAATCTCTCTCTAAGTATATAAGATTCATAAAAATGCTATATAGGTGTAAGGCCTACCTTATGTCCAGCGCTTGTCTGATCTCGTTGAAGTCCTTCCTGTGCACTTGAAAGAACGTTCCTCGTGAATCTGCAGTCACAAACAAGCAAAAATATTACATAGCACCTGTATAGACATTATCATAAATCATACTCATCATAATGATCAAGGAATTTATGAAATAAACCATAAATAGACAGTTTAATGAGAGAAATGAGTATATTTGTGTTAACTTCAAATAAAGAAAACCTTTACAACCTGTGCCTTGATGTCGTGCAGGTCTTCTCTTTGAACCAAGACAGATAGAGATGAGTGATTTAACCTCACAGAAAGTCTTAGTTAACTGAGTCTGAATCTCAAAATCATTTAACTTCAAATATCTTAAGCTTGAAATCCCTTTGAGGCTACCCAAGGCCTCTTTTTATAATGGAAAAGAGGAGGTTTTATGTTCCAAATATGAAGGGATAAAATCCTCCTTCAAAGGGATTAGCTCCTTACATCAAGGGGTTAGCTCCATCAAGTGAGGGATGCATGAACCTTCTCAAAGCGTATCCATTCCCGAAAATTCCCATCTAGAATCTTCTAGAATTCATCTTAAATCCACTTTTTATCTTTACTTTCTCACCTTTTTTAGTTTTACAGAGGTCCGCACCCATGACACAAGGAACGTGCGGTATGGTTCCGCAGGCAAGCTGAACTTTAGGTGCGGGACCGTAGGAAATGAATAGAGAAAGTGTGATACCAATGTTTAGGGGATTTTTAGGAACTTTTCTCTGATTTGAAAGCTTGACATGAGGAGCTGATATGTTAGACTTGCAAAAGGAGGAAGTATGAGTAATAATGAACTCATACTCATAGTAAAATGTCAGGATGACAGTTTTTAGTGTAACAAATTTCCCCCTAAAGTGCAAAGTCTGGAATAGATGAAGATGTAGTCTGTCATATATGAAGAGTGTAGTACTTTATCATTTCAAAGATCATCTTGTGGACACCCCAGTCGGAACCTGTAAAAACATTCAATGCAAAATATATACATATATATGTCATCACTGAGGTAGGCATTCCCATACTCAGATTAAAACTAACTAGAAACTAACTCAAATCGTTCTGATACAGGAATGATTTTGAATACATCATAGTACAGATATATGTAGACACAGTATGGATGCAGCAATCTATTTATAAATAGTCTGCTATATAGATGATAACAAAATTCCTCGCAGCCTGGATGGTGGAAACTAGATCCAGGGTCTTGATTTCCGCATCTCGAACTAGTATGATTCTATCCATGTGAATAAATGTGTTGAAGTCGAACATGGTAGAAACCACTTGATTACCAGTCAATAATGTAAACTGTTAACAAGTGTGAGAGAAACCACCAGTAATGTCAATGGCTCTCAAAGTACTCAATACAATCCATGAAATGTGAATGAATGAGCTGAAGTCGAACATGTCACGGAATCATTCGATCGAAGGTCAATGATGCAACCTGTCGTCGAAGGCGAGAAACCTACCATTGAGGCATGCAGATTTCAAGGTACTGACGATTTTTGGATCAACTTCCTAGATAATGTGCTGATGTCGATAGAAAGTGATCTGTCGTAGGCAAGCCCACAACACGAAATCATAGATCAAGTCTTGAAAATATATTGGCAAGGACTGAATCAGAGATGGTAAAAAATGGATGACAGATATTTTGCAGATGAATGGTTTATTTGAACTGTTCTCTTGAACACATAACGACACTGCAGATGGCTTGGTAATAATTGACCCAAAGCTAATACCCAGAAACTGGCTGAAGACTTTCAATGTGGTTTGATTAACTGTTAGGCAAAGGAATTCCCAACCCAGGTGAATGAAAGTGTCGTGTTCAAGAGTGGTTTACTGAATTTTCGAAAAAATTTAAAATACAACAAACACGCCCATTTTTCTCTCTTTTTCCCCCACCATTTCTGGCAAGTACCTCTTTATTTTTGACAAGCTTGAGGAGGATAACATTTGCTTGGTTATAAGCTCACCCTTTGGATGAGTCCAACTTAGTTTGAAATTCTAACCCTAAGAAGGAGTGGTTCGTTCCTGTTGAAAATTAAACAGGTCCTTTACTGTTAAGTTTTAACGAGTCCAGTATAGGAGAAACTCGGTGTTTTTCAATTTTAGGGAGTCAGAAGAAAAACTTAAGAAAACTCTGTGGGTGTAATTTTTCGTAAATTTAGTCTCTCGAGCCCGAAAAAGGATAAAATAATGCGGGAGAGAACTCTATTGACCGTAATTAGTCAACGTATACCTTTTTCGTAAATAGTCCATTTCAGTCCGTAAAAGGGGTAAACTTATACTGAAAGGATGATCATTCATTTACTTTAACGAGTTCGAATAATCAAGTACTTGGCAATATTTTCATATTTAGAGAGTCTGAAAAGGGCTTAAAAGAGGACTCCATGGTTTCGCTTTTTCATAAATTTTTTGAAAGAGTCCGAAAAAGTGATAAAAGTATGCTCTTTGTTGAAAAACGATCAGTTCACCTGAAAAATCCAGTTTCTGCACAAAAACTTGAAACATTACACATACCTGTTTAAGATAAGTAAAAATGCTTTCAAAAATACCCTTTTTAAAGTGAAAAATAAATAAATTAAAAATTCATCCATCTGAAAAAACTTATAAAAAGGACTTTTTCAATTTCATTTTTACCGTTCAGTTCCAAAGTGAAAAGTAAAAAGCTTTTGGGTAAGAAATTTCCTGTGAAGATTCTGGAAAATTCGTCCATTGGAATCGAGAACCGTCAGTCCCAGGTAATCCAAAACCTCTCAATCTTGTTTTTCATCCGTTTCAAATTTGTTTTTAGGCTTTATTTTGAATTTTTGGGGCAAAAAATGGTTTAAAAATTCGCCCGCGGGGTCCGCAGGTGGGACACACGTTACCTGCTGACCCCGAATTTTTCCTATAAGGAAAAAGTCGTGGGTTCCGCACCCGGCACACATTACACATGCGGATATACGCTTTGTGTATAAAGCATGGGTGCGGTACCCGCGCGGTTGATTTTAAAACATCCATTTCTCATTTGTTTGCCAAAAATTTTCAAATAAGATTATTCTAACTTGCCTTTTTATGTATTGTAGGATTGACAAGATGCTGATCTAGCGAGAACGTGAGCATGAGGAAGTGGATGAAGCCGTAATACTTCATTTTCCCACACAACAGGCATTAAAAGCATGTGGCTTGTACAAATTTTGGGCCATCTCAGGCATGAGGGCACAAGTAGAACTCTTGACATGGTTGGTGAACAGATGGAATGTGCAGGACCAGTGCTTCTTCATTGGTGGCCACCGGCTCAAAATTGAGCTGGAGGATATATATTTCTTGACTGGTTTGTCCAAGAGGGGCGAACAATTTTCTTTGTTTGGGACTAGGCCAGGTGACCAGTCTGTTGCTAGTCTCCAACTAGAATTCTGCAATGACCAGGCAAATCCTCGGGACAAACAGATTGACATAAAACACATCATCCATCCCGAATTGAATGTTATTGTTTTTATTGTTACCAAACTATGTGGGAGTTTTGCGCTTCATGTAGCTACTGGTTCCCAAATGCGTATTGCCGTGGACTATTTTCGCGGCACCATATTTAACTGGTGTGAAGCTGTGTTGGCCAATGTAAAAGGCCAACTAACGAGAGCAAAAAATGGGAAACTGAATAACTTTGGATACGGATCCATTGTTGTTTCTTTTGCTCTGGAGAGGATCCCCATGTTAGCTCCATAGAGTATTGATGTTGATGTCGGTCGACCTCAAGAACCGAGAATGGTTCATTGGTCTGCGTTGATGGCTCATCATGCTATTGAGGGTACTGAGATTGTGCGATTTCCTCCTTCATATTTTCGTTGGCTGAATCGCAAACTTTTTGTGATAGAGGATTTTCCATATGCTGGGATAGATTTCCGTGGCGACCGAGAGATGGTTCTCCCAGCAGGGGAACAGTGGGATGAGTCAGGTATAATCATTTTTCAACGTTTGCTAAATTCTAATTTTTTTAAATTTTTTGTCGTCTTTGAAAACTAATAATCAAATTTTTTTTGAAAATAGATGTGGGTCTACAAAGACCAGCCCATCTCCAACCTTACGAAAGAAGACAACCAGTTGTGCCCGCACCAGCCTCAGCAGGCCAATCAGCGGAGATTTTGACTGATTTAGAGCATCATCTAGAGCGTTTGACTCTAGATATTCCAGAGACCAGCATAGATGACATTCCTCTCAGGCTGCAGAGATATGTGATTGGAGTTCCAGGACCTTTTAGGAGGTTCCTATGCAGGGTAGCCCGAGCAGTGGTTTCTTATCGTGATCACCATTAGTGATGGGATGATCGTGTAGACTCATATTTTTGACTCTTGTATTATCATTTTTGCCGATCATAAGGTGTTTCCAACCTATGATCGAAGACAATGTATATTTTTTGAAAACACTCCTATACTATGATATATCACTATTTTGACGGCTATCTGTGTACATATGTGAATGTTGTTTGTTTTACTGCTTTTGATTATTGAAAATTTCTATTTATCATACAGAAGCAATTGAATCTGCTAATGTATTTAAATGTCTTGGAATATGCTGATATTCAATGTAATCAAATTCACGTTCCAAGAGACGAACTCTTAAAAATAACCGTAATAACACTGGATTTCTAATGGTATAAACCCTGTTAAGCTGTAATAAAACAAGTTCAGAATCCAACCTCACAATCAAACTCTGAATTCCAAATGATATGGATTCAGACAATAACTCAATCACTGCACTATACTCGGCAATGTTATTTGTTTTTTGACCAAGTCTTACCCCATTCATGGAAACTAATTCGTCAGAGGGTGAATAGATAACCCAAGTTGCGGAAGAAATGTTCTATGTACTACGACAAGCACCATCATCAAAACCAATGTAGGTTTGAAGAGACGTCGACATCTGCAATATCAAGAGTAAAACTCAGATAAGCAGGAATAGTGACAAAAACACACTTCTAAACTAGGCACACTTTTCTAATCTAAAACACACCAGCAGTAAAGAAATCTAAACTAACAAAATATCCACACCACATTAAGCATAATATCGCTTTAGATAGAGCCCATTTCTGGGTTTATCCAAAGGGACACCGTCAAAATCTATCAACTTGTAGGCCCCTTTTGCTAACTTTCGTTTAACAATGTAAGGACCATGCCAAATAGGCACGAATTTCCCAGCTCCTAGCTTGTCGTTAGCTTGATCATAAAGTAAAACTAGGTCTCCTTCTGAAAAATTTCGAGGGGTCACATTTCTATCATACTGAGCTTTTATCCTTTTAACATGAGCCTCGTTTGCTATTGCAGCATTTCGTTGATTCTCATCTAATTGGGCTAAGTACAAGAAACTTTTCTCCTCTTCAAATGTAGCTGGAAGTAATTCTACGGCTACTTTTAGTGACGGTATTTTGCATTCAATTGGCAACACAGCTTCCAAACCGTAAACCAGTTGAAAAGGAGTGAAACCCATTGATGTTTTGACTGAGGTTCGATATGCCCAAAGAGCTAAAAATAACATGGAATGCCAATTCGTCTTGTGAATACCGATGATTCGTTTAATCATGGTGACTAAAACTTTGTTAATGGCTTCAACCAGACCATTGGCTTGCGGATAATACGGAGTGGAACTATCGTGTCGCAAGCCAATCTGGTCTGTCAGTTCAGTCATCATGACATTCCGAAAATGACTTCCATGATCCGTAATAATAGATTGAGGAACACCGAACCTAGTAATTATGTGATTAAATACGAAAGTTGCAGCAGTCTTGCCGTTAGCTAAAAATGTAGGCATCGCCTCGGCCCATTTTGTAAAATAATCTACTGCTAAGATAATATAGGCATTCCCCCCGGCCGAGTGAGGGTTACATGTAATAAAATCGATACCCCATTTCGCGAAAGGACCAACAACAATTATAGGGTAAAGAGGAGCGGGTGGCGCGCGCATTTTCCGATCAAAAATTTGATAGTTGTGGCATTTCCGAAACGCATAAATGCAATCTTTGAACAGCGTTGGCCAGAAATAACCTGCACGCAATATCTTTTGGGCTGTGGCATACCCAGACATATGACTACCACATGCTCCAGAATGGCAGTCATTTAATACCTTTTCAGCTTCTTCATGAGTTAGACAATGTCGGAAAACAGAATCTGCTCCACGTCGATAAAGTGTATCACCAATGATATTATACTGTTGGGATTGGAAGCGTATTTTCCGTCGCTGAGTTCGTGAGATGTCAGGCCGAAAATATTGGGTTTGGAGATAAACGATAATATCTCCATACCAAGGATCAAGTGTGCTGATGAGAAACAAGTATTCGTCCGCAATGGACTCTTCTGCCACTATTTCAGTATCAGTAGAGGGGAAATCGCGCATCAGTTCCGCAAATACCAAAGATTTCTTTGCCATGGATTTTTCAAATTCCAAGTCAAATTCCTGTAGGATAACTATCCATTTGGAATATTTTCCCCCTAGCAATTGTTTTGTCAAAATATACATCATAGGGTTGCAATTAGAAATTACCGTGGTTTTACGTAACAAGATGTAATGTCTAAAACGTTGGACATCTTGAACAGCTGCCAAGGCCAATTTCTCCACATGTGTGTATTTGATTTCAGTCGGATCCAGATTTCGACTAAGATAATAAATCACATGTTCATTGTGAGATTCATCTTCCTGAACTAGTACCATCCCAATTGTGGAATTGGAAGCAGCGAGGTACAAAATGTAATCTTGGTTATAGTTGGGAGGATGCAATAACGGTGCATGGGTCAACGCGTGTTTAAGTGCATCAAAAGATCGATCAGCGATCTCGTCCCAGAAGAACGGAATGTCCTGTTTCAACAACCGGGTAAAACCCTTTGTAAGCTCGGCATAGTTAGGAATAAATCTACGTAAAAAGTTTGCTTTCCCCTGCAAACTTTGGAGTTGGCGTAAAGTCGAAGGAGGAGGCAATTTAACGATGGCTTCGACCTTCGATGGATCGACGCAAATACCTGCTTTCGAGACAACAAATCCCAGTAATCGACCCGATTCTATGCAAAAAACACATTTATGCGGATTCATCCTTATCCGATAATGCCTACATCTCATGAAAATTGCTCGTAAATGAGTGGGATGGTCGGCCCTACGTAATGAATAAGCAGGTAAATCATCGAGATATGGCTGGACAATGTGCTTAATGTCATGAAATGCATAAGACATAGCCCGTTGAAAATTTGATCCAACGTTCTTTAGTCCAAAAGGTAGTTTACAATAAGCAAACGTTCCCCATGGACAAATAAAAGCTGTTTTCGGTTGATCAGCAGGGAGTATGTTTATTTGATTGTAGCCGGAAAACCCATCCATGAAGGAAAACAATTCATTGCCAGCACAATCATCTATTATTTGATCGATATAGGGAGTTGGATAATTATCTTTTAGACACGCTCGATTAATATCCCTATAATCGATACATACTCTTATCGTTCCTTGTTTTTTAGTCACAGGAACAATATTCGATACCCAATCCGTTAAGGGAATTGGATAAATGAATCTTGCTCGAAGTAATTTTTCAACTTCAGTTTTTATAGCAGCAGCTTTTCTAGGATGAATTTGACGTAATCGTTGACGAACAGGTTTAGCATCCGGGTAAGTCTTAATTTCATGAACGACGATCGATGGATCAATTCCTGGCATTTCTTCATAAGACCAGGCAAACACGTCACGGAATTCTTGAAATAGGGCTTTATAAGTACGAATTTCTTCATCTGTACAACAAGCACCTATATGAATGTTTTCAATTATTCCTGGTTTTACTGAAATGTCAATTGGAACCGTTCGAGATATATTTTCCAAATTTAACTCAGAATCAGGATTTTGCAAAGGATTTTGTGGTTCTTTAACATATTCAGCAGTAAAAATTGAAGCAAAATCATTTTCAAAATGATCTAGTTCGGGTAAAAATGAAGATCGATGATGTAGATCTTCCCATGGTAAGTCATCAACAGACAAAAATTCACGAATTTGCTCATCCATATGAACAAGTTTAGGAAATGTTGTTGTAACTGAACTAGATATAGATAGTGATTCCTCTTGGATCCCATTCATTGGATCAATTTCGGTTGAATAGGGGTTGGAAAGTGACTGTACAACTTGATACGCAATTTCAAATGGACTCAAGGGCATCATGCCATCAAATGAATCTATCTCGGATTCGGAAGGTACGATCCAAGGATCATCAAACATAATAGTGTCTGATGAAATCATATGAATATTTGCAGTAGAAGGTGATACGTTAGGAGGAGGAAAGGAAAAAGTTCCTAGTAAACCAGAATCTTTAATCAAACCTACTCCAACATCCTTATAAGGGATAGCCGTTTTACCAACATGCTGGATTGTTTCTGTAGAGGCTAGGTCGGACGAAAAATAAGTTAACTGATCTATTGTCACGATATTTCCTTGATATGGGAATTTTATAAGTCGAAAGACCGAAGAGACAACAGCAGTCATAGCATAGGACCAACTACGACCCAGAAGAAGGTTGTAATCTAGAGGGGCATCAACCACTTACACATCTAGATTAACGATGTTACCTTCGACCCTTATGGGTAAATCCTGCAAAATACAAAAAGGTTGAAAACATCGACCATCAAAAGCCTTTAGAATTGTTGGAGATTGGTTAAGTGTAGGAGATCCAAGTGATTTCCAACACTGAATTGACATAATACACATCGAAGCTCCCTCATCAATCACAGTCCGAAAAATAGGTCTGTTTTTTACTAACACTGGAATCTGGAAAGCCATTTGGTGAGGAAGACGTGGTGTACTATTTTCTAAATCGAAGATTATAAGGTTAGAATCCTGAACATCGACAGCTCCTATGGCAGACAATAATAATTTACGTTGTGCTAGACATGATTGTAGCACTTCCAAAGCCGACATTGCTGAAGGAGAAACGGCTAAGTCTTCAACAATGTTGTAATTCTGAGCAGCTCTCACATCTGGATTGAAAGCTGATTTACGAAGAACACCTTTAGCAGGCGGTTTGATTATCAAGTCTGGATTTTGTTTCTCGATCTGTAGCGGACCAGAAACAGGAGGAGGTGTAGTTGATGTATTTGCATTAGAAGACTCTGCTTCTTTGCCATCAACAGGATTCTTAGAACCGTAATCTTGCGATCGCATCGCAACCCTTACATGAGACATCATCATAACAGGCTCTTCTAAAGTAGTCGAGGAAGAACCAATCATCTTACTATCTTGAATTGGAAAAGGATCCTTCAAGATAGTAGGTTGTTGCGATCCTTTAACAAATTTTGTAACTTCGTCTCGATATGGACATTCTTTCGTGAAATGATCTTGTTCACAAATGAAGCAAGGATAGTGAGGTTTATTTTTTTCTTCATTGGATTCATCTTTATCATTTTTCTCTTTAGAATTATTTTTGTTTTTGTTCCTCCCCTTCTTTTTACCACTGTATTTTTATTTTGTCGTAGATGTTTCAACGACATGAATGTCGGCGAAAATTTCGGGAGAAGATTCTCCTTTCGGGGAATCAGGTAAAGTTATAATTGGAGAATAATTATTTGAAGACTTCTTCTTGCTTTTAGAATTGATTGTACCAATCATACCGTCAGCGGCATGAGACCCTGAAGGAGCAGCAACTATTTGACCTTGTTTTGGAAGGCCTGGGATTTTTTCATGTAGAGTACCTGACTGCGTATAAACGAGGTCAAGGTACTGAGCTTGAGAAATTACTTGCTCTTCAGTAACAACACCAGCCTTAGCTAAATCTTCAGTGATTTTGGGTAACAATGATTTAACAAACCATTCTGCCAAAATTTGATCCGGAATATAAACTTTCACCAAACGTCGTCTACGTCGCCATTCATGAATATGATCAGAAATATACGTGGACGTAGATTGTTTTAGCGAAGTTAATAATTTTGTGCCGTTGTCGTATCTGACAGGCAACTGAAAATGAGTCAAGAAAGCAGTTGCTAACTGACTGAAATTATGAAACGAGCCTCGTGGCAACTCAATGTACCATTTGGCTGCAAGACCTATGAGGGTTCTTTGGAAAAGATGTAAGCGAATCGAATCATCAATAATTGAATTAGATGCACACCAACGGTGATAAGTCATAACATGATTCGATGGATCCTCTCCTGACTTACCTTCGAATTTTGGTATATCACTGGGCAACTTATGAGGCATTGGCGGCCAGTTTTGATAATAAAAAATGGGATCATTCGTAAGGCGCGTCAAATCAGGTAAGTCCAAAGTTGCGATAAATGGTAATTGACGGTTAGGGTCACGAAATCCTTGAGAAGCCAAAGCAGATCCAGGAGGCGGATACCCAGGATAACTAGGAATCAGATTTGCATTAGGTATTGTGTAACCTCCCGGAAAACCAGGATGAACTGGACCATACTGAGGTTGTTGATAAGTATAACCAGGGTATGGTTGATATTGATAGCTTGGATTCTGTACATAGGGACCGAATTGCGGCTGTCCCTGGTACGGTTGATACATAAACTGAGGTTGACTTGTAACAACTGTACTTGTACCAGCTTGTCCTGCAGGCATCTGAACTGTAGTCTGAATGGAAGGTCCTGACTGAGGTATGGAGACTTGAGGGATTTGCACGGATACAGGGATAGAAGAAGTCGGTGCTACAGATACTTCAGAAACGGGTGTGACAGGTTGAACAGATGTTGCAGCAGTTACAACAGTTTGAGGTGGAGTCTGAGGTGTACTAGGCCCAGTTTGCTGAACTGAACTAGGTGCAGGAGTTTGAATAGCTGGCTGAACAGGTTGCTGGGTTGAACCAGAAACCAAAGGCTGGCCAGGTTGATAAGGCAACTTCACATTAGGCTGCAAAGGCTGTTGATATTGGGATGGATCCCATACCATAGTTCCGGGGTATTGTCCCATAGAAGGTTGAACGTAAGGACCAAAACCTGGTTGAACGTAGGGTTGATTAGGAAGTGGTAAAATTCCAGCTCCTTGAATAGATGGTTGACCAGAAGGCTGTTGGAAACCTTGAACTGGGTACTGACCTTGAGGTTGATAACCCTAAGGTATGTACTGAGGCTGGGGTTGATAAGGACCCTGAGGAGCATATTGTGCTTGGGGTTGACCTTGAGGAATGTACTATCCTTGAGGTTGATAACCCTGAGGTATGTACTGTCCTTGGGGTTGTCCCCCAAAATAATATGATTCCACGGTTTGTCCTGGGAAAAAGCTACCTTGAGGTTGTGCCCCGGGTGGAAACTGACTACCTTGAGGTTGCCCCCCAGGCGGTAATTGAATACCCTAAGGTTGCCCCCCAGGTGGTAACTGAGTTCCCTGAGGTTTCCCCCCAGAAGGAAACTGACTGCCTTGAGTTTGAGGATTTGGAATATTACCAGACATCATAAAAATTTGCTCTACGTTCGACGTTTCAATTTTAAGTCTATCAAGACCAGATGATAACACATTTTCGATGGGTTGAGGAGTTGCTCCCGAGAAAGTACCAGACAAAGACTGATATCCTGAAGGAACAGAAGGACCACCATGTAAAAATGATTCCAGCGTTTGAGAAAACATGGATGACTCTCCAGCCATAAAAGATGACGGATAATAACCTGTGGCTGTAGGATGAAATGGAATTCGAGGTGGATAAAAAGCAAGACCCGGATTCTCTAAAAAGTTTGTTAAAGAGAGATACCAAGGATTAGTTCGAATGGGGCTGTAGAAAATAGATTCATGCTCCCTAATATTTAACGATTGAGGGGAGTCGGGAAGAGATATGTCTTCGTCTGGATTAGTAAGTTCTTCAATAGAAATAAGTCCAGAGGGAAGATTGTCTGTAATGATATTCCTTACCCTAGGTGAACCTGGATCACTAGAAGTTGGTGTAATAAATCCTGAGGATGTTTCCAAAATAGAAGATTCAGTTTCAGGTTCAGAGATTTCAGGTTCATCAGATAATTCACCAGAAGGAGAAATACTTTCAGTAATTTCAAAAACTGAAATCGGTTCTTGAATGTATTTTGTTGTAGGTATTTGATGATCAGGATGTATAACTATATATGAACTTCCAATTTCTGCTGATCTAATTCTACTACTACTGGATGCTACCAGAGCACGAAGCCCTTCAAGTTGACTTGGTGAATATTCAGGGGGTTTCCCTTGTATTCTCCGGGATTGTCTCAGCAATTCCGCCACGATTAAAAATTATCTAATCACACGCAAACAAATAAAAATTTAAATGAAAACACCTAAAGTCTCTAAGAAAAAAACAACTGAATCATTCGCTTAAAAATCTAAGAGTTCAAACCACACACAAACAGGTAACTTTCCGTACTAAAAACACTAGTTGGTGATGAAATCCAACTTAGTAGAATTTTAACATGAAAAGGGTGGTTGGAACAGTTACCCCGACAACCTGCTTAATGAAACAGACCGGTGCAAGTTTCTCCACTATACCATCTCGAGTGAAGATAACCCTCCGGAGAGTCCAAGTGACTCTAGCCGATGTCTGTTCCAGGTACAGTGGGATCTTCCCTCCATTGTCACCTTAGGAAAGAATCCTAAAGATTATGGCCACTAAGGTTACCAACTGAAACAAATATACCTGGGGGAACAGTCTACGATCCGACACACATGCAAGGGCAGAGTAACAAAGCTCAATCCCCTTGAAGGCTCCTTGAAATAATCCAAGGTTTACCGAAAAGTGACCCCAGGCTCCTCGACAATGATCTATCCGAGGTTTACCATTGTTAATACGTGTATATATTCTATCGTTCCCAATGAGGAAGGATTGATTACCTCACTGGTTCAGATATGATCTTGTGCTTAACTCCTTTAAGAGGAGCTTCCCAGAGCATACATGCAACAATTGGAATTCTTCCTACCGCAAGATTTGTCTACTTGTTTGTTTTAGCTATCTTGGAGAGTTAATTACTCCCTACTCCAAGATACTAGCCTAAGCTATGTTGGTGATAAGAGCCCTAGAAATAAAAAGATTACTAGATGAATTTTAATTAAGCGTTACTTTTATGAGTTGTTTCTTAAGTCAATGGGTGCGGAAATGAAACTTTGGATGATGTGAAGACTCGAGTTCCAAAAAAACACTAAAATGCACCTAGAATGATAATCAATTCTTTTTCTTTCAATGAACTTCTATCTAAAGAAAGAGTTGGAGAATGCAATCCTTTTAATAAAAAATTCCTTCTTTAAACATGAAGAATGATTGAAAGAAAATACTTTGTCTTTTCAATAATGAAATAAATGATCAAAGCTCATAAGAAAAATCCTTTTCCGTTCCAAACTAAAAGTTACAAAACAATTTTCCTTCGAAAGAAAGCTACAAAAATTAAAACTACTCAAAACTACAAAATCTAATCTTTAGATCTAAAATCTAAATTGAGTAAAAGATTTAAGATTTTGAAGAATGTTTTCCTTAGTTGTTCAGCAAACTAAGAGTCTATTTGTTTAGAATAACAAACAGATTAAAAACAGTCAAAATATGTTTTTTTTTTATAAAAATGAAATTCAAAACTTTCAACCAAGTTTTTTTGAAGATTCGCAAAGAAACAAAAGGCTCAATTTCTCAATATAGGATGTTTTCACAATCAGGTCGGATTCAAAAAACAAAAAGAGATCAATGTAATCTGAGATACTGCAAATTGTCAAAAGTTCGAATCGCTACAAAGACCAAGCGGAAAAACAATCCAAACTGCAAAATCTTCTAGAAAATCATCAAAACATCAACACTGTTGGAGTTCATTCACAAAAAATTCTTGACAGAAACAATAATCAGTCTGGGCAGACACCAAAAGGCTAAATCCAAATAAAAATAAACTAGAGAAATAAATCTAGAGATTTTCTAAAAATTTTACAGGGTCCGTAGGCAACCGGTATTGACAAGTACGGTCCCGCACTGTATTCTTTACAGAAAGTGTGAACCTGCCCGCACTGTCGAAGTAAGGCAGAGTGCGGTCCTAGGAAAAATTATAGAAAAACTTAAAATATTTCTAAATTTTCAAAAACAGGGAAAATATAAATTACCCAGACAGATATGTATCAATCAAAAATCAGGAAAAAATGTTTCCTCAAATCAAAAATAAAAGAGAACCAAAAACAACAAGTTCTTCCCCAGTGGAGTCGCCATTTTGTTGTGTAGATTAATCCATCTTGCAGACAAGACCGATCTCTCTAGTACTAAAAGTAACTAGCAACAAACAGCCAATTATACTAATCTCTCTCTAAGTATATAAGATTCATAAAAATGCTATATACGTGTAAGGCCTACCTTATGTCCAGCACTTGTTTGATCTCGTTGAAGTCCTTCCCGTGCACTTGAAAGAACGTTCCTCGTGAGTCTGCAGTCACAAAAAAGCAAAAAGATTACATAGCACCTGTATAGACATTATCATAAATCATACTCATCATAATGATCAAGGAATTTATGAAATAAACCATAAATAGACAGTTTAATGAGAGAAATGAGTATATTTGTATTAACTTCAAATAAAGAAAACCTTTACAACCTGTGCCTTGATGTCGTGCAGGTCTTCCCGGGGTCTGAAGCAGTAATCTCTTCTAATTTGACGAGCATTGCACTCTTTGAACCAAGACAGATATAGATGAGTGATTTAACCTCACAGAAAGTCTTAGTTAACTGAGTCTGAATCTCAACAGCATTTAACTTCAAATATCTTAAGCTTGAACTCCCTTTGAGGCTACCCAAGGCCTCTTTTTATAATGGAAAAGAGGAGGTTTTATGTTCCAAATATGAAGGGATAGAATCCTCCTTCAAAGGGAGTAGCTCCTTACATCAAGGGGTTAGCTCCATCAAGTGAGGGATGCATGAAACTTCTCAAAGCGTATCCATTCTCGAAAATTCCCATCTAGAATCTTCTAGAATTCATCTGAAATCTACTTTTTATATTTAATTTCTCGCCTTTTTGAGTTTTATAGAGGTCCACACCCATGACACAAGGAACGTGCGGTATGGTTCTGCAGGCAAGCTGAACTTTAGGTGCGGGACCGCAGGAAATGAATAGAGAAAGTGTGATACCAATGTTTAGGGGATTTTTAGGAACTTTTCTCTAATTTGAAAGCTTGACACGAGGAGTTGATATGTTAGACTTGCAAAAGGAGGAAGTATGAGTAATAATGAACTCATACTCATAGTAAAATTTCAGGACGATAGTTTTTAGTGTAACAGATAGCCATATCAAATTTGTTAAGTCATGACCAGCTGGGTGCCTTGTGCATATTCATGCAACCCATTTTTCGTTTGCTCCCTTGTGCCTTCATTTGGTTGGGCGCGTCGTGTTGCGCGGTGTGAGGGCACCTTATGAAACACGTTCTGGTCGAGTCATTTCATTTGAGGTTAGAAATATCAAATTTGCTAAGTTGTGACCACTTGGTTTCCTTGTGCATGTTCGTATAGTCCATTTTCCGTTTGCTCCATTGTGCCTTCATTTGGTCGGGTGCATCATCTCGCGATGTGTGAGGGCGCCCGATGAAACGCGATTGGGTCGGGTCATTTTGTTTGAGGGCGCCTGATGAAACATGTTTGGGTTAGGTCCTTTCATCTGAGGGCAACTGGGGTGCCTTGTGCACGTTCATGGAGCCTATTTTCCATTTTCTCCCTTGTTCCTTCGTTTAGTCAAGTGTGCCCTATTGCACCGTGTGAGGGAGCCCGATGACACGCATTCAGCTCGGGTCATTTGGTTTGATGGTGGCCATATCAAATTTTCTAAGTTTTAACCATCTGGGTGCCTTGTGTACATTCGTGTGATGTGTTTTTTGTTTGCTCCCTTGTGCCTTCATTTAGTTGAGCGTGCCATGTCACATGGTGTGAGGGTGTCCAGTAAAACATGTTTGGTTCAGGTCATTTTGTTTGAGGGTGGCCGTGTCAAAATTTCTATGTTGTGACCACCCAGGTGCCTTGTGCACATTCGTGTAGCCTATTTTCCATTTTCTCCCTTGTGCCTTCTTTCGGTTAGGCACATCCTGTCACGTTGTGCGAGGGCACCAGATGAAACGCATTCAGGTCGGGTCATTTTTTTTAGGGTGGCCGTATCAAATTTTCTAGGTTGCGACTGCCTAGGTGCCTTGTGCACGTTCGTATGGCCTATGGCCTGTTTGCGAATTTATCCCTTGTGCCTTCGTTATGTCGGGTGCGTTGTGTGAGGGCACCCAATGAAACACGTTTGGGTTGGGTCGTTTCATTTGAGGGCGCCCGTATCAAATTTCCTAGGTTGTGACCGCCTCAGTGCCTTGTGCACATTCATGCGGCCCGTTTTCCTTTTGCTCCCTTGTGCCTTCATTCGGTCAGGCTCATCATGTGGTGCCATGTGAGGGCACCCAATGAAACGCGTTCGAGTCGATTCATTTCGTTTTAGGGTAGTCGTATCAAATTTTCTAAGTTGTGACTACCTGAGTGCCTTGTGCACGTTCGTGCAACCCATTTTCCATTTGTTCCCTTATGCCTTCGTTCACTAAATGAAATGTCTTCTGGTCGGTTCATTTCGTTTGAGGGTGGCTGTGTAAAATTTCCCAAGTTGTGAATGCCCGATTACCTTGTGCACATTTGTGTGGTCCGTTTGCCATTTTCTCCCTTGTGCCTTCATTCAGTCGAGCAGGTCATGTCGCACCGTGTGAGGGTGCCCAATGAAACACGTTCGGGTCGGGTCATTTGGTTTCAGGGCAACCGCATCAAATTTACTAAGTTGTGACCACCTAGGTGCCTTGTGCACATTCGTGTGGCCCGTTTTCCATTTTCTCCCCTATGCTTTTGTTCGGTCGAGCACACCATGTGAGGGTGCCCAATGAAATGCGTTCGGGTCATTTGGGTTTAGGGCGACTATATCAAATTTGCTAAGTTATGACCACCAGGGTACCTTGTGGATGTTCGTGCAGAATGTTTGTTTTTTTCTTTCTTATGCCTTTTTTCGGTTAGGCGCATTGTGTCGTGGAATGTATGGGTTCCCGATGAAACGCGTTCAGCTTGGGTCATTTCGTTTTAGGCATGTCATATCTAGTTTTCTAATTTGTGACCACCCGGGTGCATTTTTCACGTTCGTGTGGCCCGTTTGTTGTTTTCTCCCTTGTGCCTTGCTTCTGTCGAGCGCACCCTATCCCACCATGTGAGGGAGCATGATGACACGCATTCGACTCGGGTCATCTAGTTTTAAGGTGGTCGTATCAAATTTTCTACGTTGTGACCGCCCAAGTGCCTTGTGCACGTTCGTGTGACCCGTTTTCCATTTTCTCCCTTTTGCCTTCATTTGGTTGGGCGCGCAATGTTGTGTGGTGTGAGGGCACAAAATGAAACGTATTCAAGTTGGGTCATTTCGTTTGAGGTTAGACATATCAAATTTGCTAAGTCTTGACTGGCCGGGTGCCTTGTCCATATTTGTGTGGCCCATTTCCCATTTTCTCCCTTGTTCCTTCGTTTGGTCGGGCGTGCCATGTCGCGCTGTGTGCGGGCACTTAATGAAACACGTTCGGGTCGGGTCATTTTGTTTGAGGGTAGTCGTATGAAATTTTTTAAGTTGTGACTACCTAGGTGCATTGTGCATGTTCGTGTGGCTCATTTTCTGTTTGCCCCCTTGTGACTTCGTTCGGTCGAGCGCACCATGTGAAGGCACTGGATGAAATGTGTTCGGGTCGGGTCATTTTGTTGGAGGGTGGCCATATAAAATTTGTCAGGTTGTGAACGTATGGTTTTCTTGGGCACATTCGTGCAACCCATTTGACATTTTCTCCCTTATGCCTTCATTCAGTCAGGTTGTTTGGTCACGTAGCCTGTGTCACGCCGTGTGAGGGCACTGAATGAAACACATTTGAGTTGGGTTATTTTGTTTGAGGGCAGCCGTATAAAATTTGCTAAGTTGTGACTACCTAGGTGCCTTGTGCATGTTCATGTGTCCCGTTTACTGTTCACTCCCTTTTTCTTTTTTTTGATCGGGCATGCTATGTGAAGGTGCCCAGTGAAACGCGTTAAATTCAGGTCCTTTCGTTCGAGGGTGGCCATATCAAATTTGCTAAGATGTGACTGCTCGAGAACCTTGTGCATGTTTTTGAGGCCTGTTTACCATTTTTTCACTTATGCCTTCATTCGGTTAGGCGCGCCATGCAGCATTGTGTGAGGGCACCCGATGAAACGCGTTCGGGTCGAATTTTTTCGTTTGAGGGTAGCCGAATCAAATTGGCGAAGCTGCGACTGCCCGAGTGCCTTGTGGATGTTCGTGTGGCTCATTTTTTATTTTCTCCCTTGTGGCATCATTCGGTCGGGCGCACCATGTCGAGTCGTGTGAGGGCGCCCGATGAAACGCGTTCGGGTTGGGTCGCTTCATTTGACGGTGGTCGTATCAAATTTTCTAAGTTGTGACCACCCGGGTGCCTTGTGCACGTTCGTGCGGCCCATTTTCCAATTGCTACCTTGTAACTTTTTTTGTTCGGGCGCGTCCTGTCAGGACGTGTGAGGGAGCCTGATGAAATTTGTTCGGCTCAGGTCATTTGGTTTGAGGGTGCCATATAAATTTTGGTAATTTGTGACCACCTCGGTGCCTTGTGCACATTCGTGCAACCCATTTTCTATTTTCTCCCTTGTTCCTTCGATCGGTTAGGCACGTCATGTCGCACCGTGTGAGGGCACTTGATGAAATGCATTCAGGTCAAGGCATTTCGTTTGAGGGAAACCGTATCGAATTTGATAAGTTGTGACCGCCCGAGTGCCTTGTGCATGTTCATGTTTCTTGTTTTCTATTTTATCCCTTGTACCTTCGTTCGATCGGGTGTGCAATGTCGTGCTATTGTGAGGGCGCCCATTGAAATGCATCAGGTTATGTCATTTCGTTTGAGGGCGGCCATATCAAATTTGTTAAGTTGTGACCGCCAAGGTGCCTTGTGCATGTTCGTCCCACTCATTTGTTTTTTTTCTCACTTGTGCCTTTGTTTGTTCGGTGCATCATGTCGTGTCATGTGAGGGTACCCAATAAAATGCCTTGGGGTCAGGTCTTTTTATTTGAGGGAGCTCGTATCAAATTTTCTAAGTTGTGACTACCCAGGTGCCTTGTGCATGTTCTTGTGGCACGTTTGTTTTTTCTCCCTTGTGCCTTCATTCGCTCAGGCTCACCGTGTGAGGGCGCCCGATGAAACTCGTTCAGGTCAGCTCGTTTAGTTTGAGGGTGGCTGTATCAAATTTACTAAGTTGTGACCACCCAAGTTCCTTGTGCACATTCCTGCAGCCCATTTTTTGTTTGCTCCCTTTCTTCTTTGTTCGGTCGGGCGGGCCGTGTCATGCCGTTCCAGTGCGCCCGATGAAACACGTTCAGGTCGGGTCATTTCGTTTAAGGTAGGTTGTATCAAATTTGCTAAGTTGTGACTGCTCGGGTGCCTTGTACATGTTCGAGTGGATCATTTGTCGTTTTCTCCCTTGTGCCTTTGTTTAGTCGGGCGTGCCATATCATGCCTTGTGAGGGTTCCTGATGAAATGTTTTCGGATTGGGTCATTTCATTTGAGGTCGACCGTATCAAATTTTCTAATTTTTGACTGCCCGGGTGCCTTGTGCATGTTCGTGCAACCCTTTTGCTATTTTCTCCCTTGTGCCTTCGTTCGGTTAGGTACGCCATGTCGAGTTGTGTGAGGGCCCCAAATGAAACACATTTGGGTCGGGTCATTTCATTTGAGGGCGACCGTATCAAATTTTCCAAGATATGACTACTGGGGTGCCTTATGCTTGTTCGTGTGACCCATTTTCTATTTGCTCCCTTGTTCCTTCGTTCAGTCGGATGGGTTGTGTCGCACCGTGTGAGGACACCTGATGAAACACATTTGGGTCAGGTCATTTCGTTTTAGGGAGATCGTAACAAATTTTCTAAGTTGTGACCGCCCGAGTGCCTTGTGCTCGTTCATGAGACCCTTTTGTTGTTTACTCCCTTGTGCCCTTGTTTGGATGGGTGCATTCTATTGTGCTGTGTGAGGGCACCTGATGAAACGTGTTCGGCTCAAGTTGTTTGGTTTGAGGGTGGCCATATAAAATTTGCTAAGTTATGACCACCTGGGTGTCTTGTACATGTTCATGTGGCCCATTTTACTTTTTCTCCCTTGTGCCTTCATTCGGTCGAGCACGTTGTGTTGCGTGGTGTGAGGGTACTAGATGAAACACGTTCAGGTTGGGTCGTTTTGTTTGAGCGCGCCCATATAAAATTAGCTAAGTTTTGACTGCTTGAGTGCCTTGTGCACATTCATGCAACCTATTTTTTGTTTTCTCCCTTGTGCCTTTGTTTAGTCTGGCATGCTCTGTTGAGCCGTGTGAGGGTGCCTAATGACACGCATACGGCTCGGGTTGTTTGGTTTGAGGGCGGTTGTGTAGCTTTGTATCAAATTTGCTAAGTTGTAACCATCAGGGTGCCTTGTGCACGTTCACATGGCCCGTTTTCCATTTTCTCCCTTGTGCCTTCATTCGGTCAGGCACGCCCTGTCATGCCGTGTGAGGGTGCCCGATGAAACACATTCAGGTTGGGTCATTTCATTTGAGGGCGATCATTTTGAATTTTCTAATTTGTGACCATCCAGGTGCCTTGTGCACATTCGTGCAGTCTTTTTGTCATTTTCTCCATTGTGCCTTTGTTCGTTTGGGCGCGCCGTGTCATGCTGTGTGAGGGTACCGGATGAAACATGTTCAATTCAGGTCATTTTGTTTGAGGGCGGTCGTATCAAATTTTCTAAGTTGTGATCGCCCAGGTGCCTTGTGCAGGTCTGTGTGGCCCATTTTCTATTTTCTTGATTATGCCTTCTTTACGTCGGGTGTGCTATGGTGAGGGTGCTGGATGAAACACGTTTGGGTCGGGTTATTTCATTTGAGGGTGGTTGTATCAAATTTGCTAAGTTGTGAACATCTGGTTGCCTTGTGCACATTCGTGTGGCCCGTTTGATGTTTTCTCCCTTATGCCTTCATTTGGCCAGGCAGGTCGTGTCGCGCCATGTGAGGTAACCCAATGAAACACATTTGAGTCAAGTCATTTTGTTTGAGGGAAGCCGTATCAAATTTGCTAGGTTGTGACTGCCTGGGTGCCTTGTCCACATTCTTGCAGCCCATTTTCCATTTGCTCCCTTGTTTTTTTGCTCAGTCGGGAATGATATGTGAGGGCAGCTGATGAAATGCGTTTAGGTCGATTCATTTCGTTTAAGGGCCGTCGTATCAAATTTTCTAAGTTATGATTGCCTGGGTGCCTTGTGCATGTTTGTGCAAACCATTTGTAGTATGCTCCCTTGTGCCTTCGTTCAATAGGGCGCGCCATGTCACGTTGTGTGAGGGCACTCGATGAAATGCATTTGGGTCAAGTCGTTTAGTTTGAGGGTGGCGGTATCAAATTTGGTAAGCTGTGACTGTATGGTTACCTTGTGCATGTTCGTGTGGCCTGTTTTCCGGTTGCTCCCTTGTACTTGGGTTCATTTGAGCACACCCTATCGCGTCGTGTGAGGGATCTCAATGAAACACGTTCAGCTCAAATCATTTGGTTTGAGGGTAGCCATATCAAATTTTCTAAGTTGTGACCATGTGGTTGCCTTGTGCACATTCATGCAGCCCGTTTTCCATTTTCTCCCTTGTGCCTGTGTTCGGTTGGGCGTGCCCTATCGCACCATGTGAGGACACCCGGTGAGATGTGTTTGGGTCGAGGCATTTCTTGTGAGGGAGGCTATATCAAATTTTCTAAGTTATGACTGACCTGGTGCCTTGTGCACATTTGTTCAACTAGTTTTTTGTTTTCTCCCTTGTACCTTCGTTAAGTTGGGCATGCCATGTCATGCCGTTGTGAGGTCACTCGATGAAATGCGTTAGGTTGTGTCATTTAGTTTGAGGATGAATGTATCAAATTTTATAAGCTTTGACAGCTTGGGTGCTTTTTGCACGTTCTTGTGGCTCGTTTTTCATTTTCTCCCTCGGGCCTTCATTTCGGTCTGGTGCACCATGTCGCACTATGTGAGCGCGCCTGAAGAAATGCGTTCGGGTTGGTTCATTTTTTTCGAGGGTGGCCGTATCAAATTTTTTAAGTTGTGAAAGCTTGGGTTCCTTATGCATGTTCATGGAAGTTGTTTTCTATTTTCTCCCTTGTGTCTTTGTTTGGTCGGGCATGTCATGTCATGCTATGTGAGGGCTCCCGATGAAATGTGTTCAAGTTGGGTCATTTCATTTGAGGGAGTTCATATCAAATTTGCTAAGTTGTGACCGCTAGGGTGCCTTGTGCCTGTTCATGCAACCCATTTTTCATTTTCTCCCTTGTGTTTTCATTCGGTTGGGTGCACCATGTCATTCCATTTGAGGGCATCTGATGAAACGTGTTCAAGTCGCGTCGTTTCATTTGAGGGTGGTCATATAAATTTTCTAAGTTGTGACTGCTAGGGTGCCTTGTCCAGTTCGTGCGGCCCATTTTCCATTTTCTCCCTTGTGCCTTCATTTGATCAAGTGTGTTGTGTCACGTTGTTGTGAGGGTGCCCAATGAAACCCATTTGGGTCAGGTCATTTCTCCATTGTGCCTTCGTTCGGTCAAGAGCGTTGTGTCGTGTGGTGTGAGGGTGCCCGATGCAACACATTCTAGTTTGGTCATTTCGTTTGAGGGCGGTCGTATCAAATTTGCTAAGTTATAACTGCTCGGATGCCTTGTGCTCGTTCATGCAGCCCCTTTGCCATTTTCTCCCTTGTGCCTTTATTCAGTCAGGTGGGCCATGTCACTCTGTGTGAGGACACCAGATGAAATTTTTTTAGGTCGTGTCATTTCGATTGAGGGTGGTCATATCATATTTTTTATGTTGTGACCACTCGGGTGTCTTGTACACGTTCATGCGGCCCATTTTACATTTCCTCTCTTGTGCCTTCGTTCTATCGGGCATGCCTTGTTGTGCTCTGTGAGGGAGCTCGATGAAACATGTTTGGCTTGGGTCATATAGTTTGAGGGAAGCCATATCAAATTAGCTAGGTTGTGACCACCTAGGTGCCTTGTGCACATTCTTGCGACCCATTTACAATTTTCTCCCTTGTGCCTTCGTTTGGTCGGGCGTGCCTTGTCGCACTGTGTGAGGGCACCCGATGAAATGTTTTTGGGTAAGGTTGTTTCATTTTAGGGCGGCCATATCAAATTTTCTAAGTTGTGACTGCCCGAGTGCCTTGCGCAAGTTTGTGCAACCCATTTGCTATTTGCGCCCTTGTGCCTTCCTTCGATTGGGCACATTGTTTCATGTCACGCCATGTGAGGGTGCCCGATGAAATGTATTTGGGTCATGTCGTTTCATTTTAGGGCGCCCGATGAAACACGTTTGGGTTGGGTTGTTTCATTTGAAGGCATTCGTATCAAATTTGCTAGTTGTGACCGCTCGGGTGCCTTGTGCACATTCGTGCGACCCGTTTGTCATTTTCTCCCTTATTCCTTCGTTCGATCGGGTGCGTTGTAATATTCCTACATTAACCTAAAACTAATGGTAATATTAAAGTTTTTTTATGTCACTTAGATAGGTGAATAAGTGGGTGGGAGGACCCATGAAGCTCTTTATGGTGAATAAAACCACTTCTCATGTGAAAGTGGATCATATTTTTAGCCTAATAAAGTACCTTAAGGTGTGGAGAGGGGCCAAAAATCTTTGACTAGGTCAACCTTGACCAAATATATAGCATTGTCATGGATGAGTGGCCATCAATGAGGCACAACATAGTTTTAGATGGAGGTGCCTTGTGTGAAAGGAGTATTATCATTGGAGATGGTTTAGGGTTTGCAAGCTCTTACCTTATAAAAGGAAGGGGATGGAAACATTAGAGGGTTTTTGATGATATTATATTTTTCTAAGTATATGGTATATTTAGAAATATCTCATTCTCTTGTTGTTTAGCTGAGAATAATATTATTTAGCATTGGGTGTTCCTGATCGGGAATCCCACCTCTTTCCTTGAGAGACCTCTTGGAAGAGTTTGTGTTTTATAGTCCACTATCTGGATGAAGGCCAAGATTCTTCTTTCAACTACAACATAGATCCTATTGAGGGTTTGGTTGTCTTTTCAAGTTGCAACCAGTGGATGCTAGATATATTCAGATCTAGGCCCTTTCAGTGCTTCTTTTCAGTGGAGAAGGCTTCTATTCTAGTGGGAGGAGGGTATTGGAAATCTTGAGCTAAATTTTCAGATCTTGGCATGTGGACAAACATATTATAAACCCTAAAATGTAGTTCTGCTTCCAGACCTACGTTATACCTGTAGGTGCTCTTGCAGGGAATTTTGGCATACCATCTAGAGAGTTGGTTTTCAAGTGTTGGGGATCTGCCCTTCACTTTTGAGATCCATTGGAGGGGACCATTCTCTTGTTCATATCATATTAGATCCATCTCTAGATTTGAATATTTATGTAGACATGTAGACTTAGATCTCAGATCTATTGCTTGTACATGGTGTAATGCAAAAAACTCCGAGGGAATTTTGAAGAAGAGCCTATATAGTGTATGGATCTGTTATAGATCGAAATTTTCATGCACTTATTTTCTCTAGATCTTAAGTGTAATCAACAGTTGTTGCAGCCCAATAAATAGAGTTTTCAAGAAATTTTCAGTCTATATGTATGGTTGCAACACCTCTTTTTGAGGATTTTATTGTATTGGAGGCTTGTATTTCTTGTTATCCATCTCATTGGCCATCTTGTACATCTATTATTTTTTTGTAAATACATTTGAAAGGTCTCCATATTGGCGTCATACTTTGTCTTTGATGAACTGCTTTATTTTCTTGCAAATCTACTTTCTATTCTTGAATTCCCCATTTGGGAATATTACAGTGGTATCAAAGCATCATCTTGGCACAGCCTATGCTTTCTAAAAAAAAATATGTATTCTAGAAAAGGAGAGAATCTTACTAACAAAGAGAGGTGGTATCAAAAGAGAATACACAGAATATTTGATTACACTGATGAGAAAGAAGACAGGGGTAAAACCCCTTTATTTGGAGATATGAAAGGGAAGGAGATTTCAAGACTTCTTATTCATATTATGCATGAGCTTAGAAGAGAAATCAAGGGAATGAAGAGGGAAAGACATGAAGGTCCCTCAAGAAGATTTTCACATGAAGACAACCCTAGTTCTTCATATGATGTGTGCAAGCACTCAATTACACAATCACATCTACAACGTTATACTATGTCGAGGTTTACTGCAAGAGAAATGGAGAAGGAAGATGCACCAAAGGAGGATACTTTGAGTGATTATCTTCAAGAGTATGAATCTCAATATTGGAGATTCAAGGAGCACTTGAACTTCCAAGAGTTCTTCCAAATCAAGGAGGAGAGAAGATCCATCGAGCACAATAGAAGAAGAAGAGGTAGATTCTTTCTGCCAAATTTTGATGGATCCTCCACATGCACAGCCAAGGATTGGATAGATCAGCTAGACTCATATTTGGATCTACATCAAGTTTTAGAAAATGAATCCCTTAAAGTAGTAGCACTACATCTCAAAGGTAAATATTATGCTTAGTGGTTGCTTGAATCCTTTTCATTAAGAAATGAAAATATATCTACTTATGCAAGATTCACTAGGAGATTGGTGAAGAGATTTGATGTAAAATAATCTGAAACATCTTTGATTGAGCTAGCAAAGCATGAACATTAAAAACCCTTGCATGAGTTGGAAAGGTCTATTACGCCAACTCCACTTCAGATTTCTATTGAAGGTGATAAAAACTTGTTTGGTACCTTTCCAAGGGAAAGATCCCCATTGCAAGAAGAGATTTCTTCTCAAAAGGAAATCATGGATATTCCTCTTTGAAGGGAAGACCAAGATCTAAGGTCTCTCAGTATTGATGAGGTATTCTAAAATATTGATGGGGAGAAAGAGTATGAAGGAAGTAACAACACTATCACTTCAGAAGAAGGAACATCACCACATGGGGATGGACATGAAATTATTGCTTCAAGAGGAGGAGCTTTTTCATCTTTGAAAAAGGTTTCGAAGGAGCATCATGTGACAATAATATTGGGCAGTAAAACCTTGATCCAAGGACGAGGAGAGAGGATGGATCATCATCTAAAGATGAGGAGAATCCACTATTTTTTATTTAAAGGGGTTGATATTAATAAGAAGGAGACTGATTTGTGCAGAAAAATGAGGGACAAATTAGTCCACTAATTTATATAGTCTACTTCATATTTTGATGTCTCTTTGCATCGAGGCATTCCACCAGGGAGACCCCCTGATTGGAATATGAATAAAGTGTTCTCTCAACTTAATGTAGAATTGACATATTTAGCTAAGGGAGGAGCCTCAGGAGAAGCTAATTCAGTGATGAGAACATTTGATGGGTTCCAAGGAGAGGTGATCAATCTTCTGAGTTGGACATTTCCATATCCCACTCAGTTATCTACGTTGGGAAATGTTCATAAATATATAATGACATGAGCATGGTTTCAAATGACCACTCCATATATTTGGAGTAGCAAATGATACTTCCACACATGAGAAAGATTTCTGAATATGACAAGAGTGAATTAACACTCTTGCATGCATGGGCCAAACTATGGAAGTTTTGGAAGGAAGTGACCTTTCAAAAGGAGGATGACTTCCATGTACTTCAATCTTGTATTGGCCAAGATCAGCTGCAAGAGAGGCATAAAATATGGAGTGACAATGCCTCAACATGTGACTTTCGCATCAAGTATGTCAAAGAGGAGAGCCATGATGTGACAAGAGCTTCATTTCAGATTTCTACAATGCTGCCATTGTTGGGGAGCCTAGATCCATATTGGGAGTCCCAACTCTTGGTATAATATTCCAAGAACCTCTTCACATGTAAGGTTATTGATGGGAAAATGGAATATAGGAGGTATATAGTAGTTTATGGAGTCATTTACTTTCATGATCAGATCTATTTGACTAGAGACTCAAAGATCAAAGATAAACTACTAAATGCAGCCTATGACATATTTCTTTCTAAACCCGCTAGTTTCATTAGAACCTACCATACTATTTTGGAGGGATTCATGTGGGAAAAATCCAAAGAGGAGTTGAACTATCATATGGGGAAGTGCATGGATTATTTGGAGGGTGAGGAGAAACAAAACTCTTGGGAAGAGTTATCATCACCACTACCTTACTCATGGTGTGTGAAAGGGAGATCATCCATGAGACACCTCACTGATTTAAACCAAGTGTATGGTAAGGATTGTATTTCATAACATCATGATATATGTACTATATACTTTCATTTTATTACCATTTACATGCAGGCCATAGCTTTAAAAAGGAGTATTATTCCATATAAACTTCATGGTCAACTTTGGGCCACAAGAATTTCTGAAAATGGCCACTCCCTTGGAGGAAAAAGGGAGGTATTGTATCATTTTGGGTGCATTACAAAGGCACCAAATATCTCTCACACCTTTAGACATGGTGAAATTATATAGGAAAAAAGTAAGTGGTGGGGAAACCACTTACCATATCACTATTTTATGCAGTCAGAAGATCTATTGTGTTGGTTCCACATGTGGGACTATGATCCACCTCCATCATTGCATTTGATTGTTTATGTACTATTTTTTCTCCCATATGATGGTTTTGTTCTTATATTTGTTGGGAATATAATTGGAAGGATGACACATTGGTTGGATGTTTCCATTGGGAATGAAACTTCCCACATTTATTTATGCTTCAAGAGGAGGATGGGACATTATATGGCTAGTACATTATATCACTTGTTTCCTTATGCAAGGGGCCATATGTTTGAATTATGTCTTTGGGAGAAGCCTCTCACATGGGAGGATTTTTGGAAAGACATGTTTGTCTTGGATCATATTAAGCCAACGCCTAATATCCTCTACTATTTTCAAGCTTTCGAGAATCTTATGGCAGCAAGAAGGTGGTTGGATGGCCACTTATTGTATCATGATTAGAGACAGCAAGAAGAAGAACAGTGCTGGTCTCAATGAAGGGACTATTTTCACCATCCCATATGTGATATTAAACTTAGTCCATGCTTATTTTGGAGCCCATATGGTGATGATAATCTATTCACTATATGCATTGAGGATTGGGAAAGGAGGCTCCCTAGAACTAATGAGGGGAATCATGAGGTTCCAAGTATCTTTTGGCTTCATGAGGACTATATTATCATAGCCTAGGATCAACAACTCCAAATTTATCATAAATGGAGGGAGAGACAGTGTAATTTGAACAATATTACCTCTAATTTTCATCTATGCATCCCCTACACATTACATAAGGAGGGGATTGGTGACAGTTTCTATGAGCTACTAGGGGTGGATCACTTTGTTTGGATGATAACATGGAGATTGGAGTTTCCTATGGGGTTTGAAGTACCCAAAATTTATCATCTCTGATGCCTTAAGGATTCCAATGGACAACATATAACTCTTTCCCATACATCTCCCACCTCATGATGAAGGCTGTTTGGTTCATTCACCAAAGGAAAATTTGTCTTTTTGGGAGGAGACATATCCATTAGATATTTTGCAATGTCCTTGTAGTTGCTTGAGGACAAGCAAAAATTTAGAGGGGAGGACTATAATATTCCTACATTAGCCTACAAATAATGGGAATATTATTGTGGTTTTTTTATCACTTAGATAGATGAATAAGTGGGTGGGAGGACCCATAAAACTCTTTATGGTGAATAAAACCACTTCTCAGGTGAAAGTGAATCATATTTTTAGCCTAATAAAGTACCTAAAGGTGTGGATAGGGGCAAAAACACTTTGAATTTAATATCCCTATTTAGGGTGGGCCCTGCCACGTGTCTGGGGTCTGCCTAATGAGGGGCTATTTAGCTGCTACCCTTAGATGCTCCAGTGGGCTGTTTAGCCCACCCTTAATGTGATGGGTTGCTGCCCTCACTAACAGATGGTTATTTTTGTGTAGTGGTTGGGATTTAGTGGTATCATAGTTTAGGTCTCGAGGTCAACACTTGCGGAGCGTGGTGGGCTGTAATATCCCTGTTTAGGGCAGCCCTGTTTAGGGTGGGCCTTGCCATGTGTCTGTGGTCTGTGTAATGAGGGGCTGTTTAGTTGCTGCTCTCAGATGCTCCAGTGGGATTTTTAGCCCACCCTTAGCATTTTTGGTTTCTACCCTCACTAACATATCGGTATTTTGGTGTAGTGGCTGGGCCTTAGACTGTAATATTCCTTTTTAGGAATTGCTGCACTCTGGACAGTGAAAATGTTGTATTCGGAAAATTACGCTATAAAAACATGAAATAGGACTTGGATCCTCTTATATATATGCTATATGTGCCTTAAATACCAAAGGAAATTAGAAACAAATCATCCTAGATACATTAAATAGATCACCCCAGCTCAAAATAGCTTAAAAACACCCTAATCCCATGACTTCCAACAATAGAGTTTCTAAAGACTGCAACAACATAATTCAGATGAGGGTTTCTACATAAAATGATGAATAAATACTGATATGGAGTTTATATTAATCATATAGCCAAGAAATGAAGTTTTAACCTCTTTTATACAAGAAATAAGACAACCCAGCAAGGGTTTTCGACATTACACAAGTATAAAAGGTAATACTGCAGAAAATAACGCATTCTACTGTAACTATGTATTTTAAATGACTGAATATAACATGAAATAGCTGATAAATACATAAAATAGCCAAATTCCCTCCTCATTAGACTTTCTGGAGAGAAATAGACACCTTCTCCCCAAACACTAGCACAAAATTAAGGGATTTAACCCTGCTACTGCTGCACCTGTAAAAAAGACGTAGTTTATGGAAGTTATTGCACTGTAGATGTTAATGGTTGATTGAAATTAAGTCATATCATGATAAATTAGTTGAGAACCTTCCATTTAGATCCCTTAAAAAATCTGATCCAAGGAAGAGGATTGAATTCCCACATGATAATCCCTTGCACTAAACAGTGTTGCGACTACAGCTAAACAGCTGAAGCCTGCAAGTAGTCAAAATACCAAACATAGATGAGTACTGAATGCCTTCCTTGCTACTATCCCTTCCTTCTTATCCTTGGTGAGCCTCCTCACCTCTGACCCCAATCAGTAATGAGGTGACTTCCTTCAAAAGATTCCTCCTTCAAAACTGTGTTGTCCTTACTGGTTTCCCTCCTCATGTAGCAGCATTGTTGACCTGGTCAACTGGACATAGTCCTCCTACATTTCCTCCCTTTCACACCAAGGTGGTTTTATTTTCCTTCTGATGTTGATCCCCTTCACATTGGGATTGTTTTATTTTCATTTCAGAGATTTAGGGGTCTCCCTATCCCATTTACTCTTCTAGCTGCAAAAATGTAGTAATAATATTCCAAATAGCAATGGTTAGTTCGGAATATTACATTCCTCCCCACTCAAAAGTTTCTTTCCCTCAAGAAACAACAAATAAGGATGCTGCAAGATTTTCAATCCCTCCCAAGTTGCATCCTCATCTGGTAGATTCTTCCATCTAATCAGATATTCCTTGATCACTTTGTTTCTTAGTTTCCTTTCCCTTATGTCTAAGATTTCTTCTGGTTGAAAAATTAGGTGGCCCTCATCATGAATGGGGGGAAGGTCCATGTTGGAAACTATATCTTTCCCAATGGCCTTCTTGAGGCAAGAGACATGGAAAATGTTATGGATCTTGCTCCCCTTAGGAAGCTCCAGCTCGTATGCTACCTTACCAACACGACTGATCACCTTATATGGCCCATAGAAAAGTGGTTTTATCTTTTCAGACCCCTTCCCCTTGACTGTAGACTGTTTGTAAGGCTGAAGGCATAGATAGACTAGATCCCCTACCTCAAACTATTTCTCTACCCAACCACGATCCGCATAAATCTTATGCTGGTTCTATGCTGTAGCAATTTTATCTTTAAGGGCTCTAAGTATGTCCTAATTCTCCTGAATCCATTCCACAGGATGATCCTCGAAATGATAAAGTACTTCACTCTTCATATATGACAGACTTCATCTTTATCTATTCCAGACTTCGCACTTTAAGGGGCAATATGTTACACTAAAAAATGTCACCTTGACATTCTGCTGACTGTATGAGATCATTAACACTCATACATGCCTCCTCTGCAAGTCTTACAACCTTTAATCCTCATGTCAAGCCCTAAAACAGGAGGAAAAACCCTAAAAATCTCTGAAACTTTGGGTACGCATGTAACATGAAGCCTGCATGCGTTCCTGGCTTGGGTACGTAGGTAATGCATGGCTTACCTACGTTCTAGAATGCAGTTTTCCTTTGGAATGCCTGCGTACCCCCTCCAAACTCAAAAGGCGAGAGAGTAAAGTTAAAAAGTTGGTTTGAGGTCAATTCTAGAAGGTTCTAGATGAGATTTTTTAGGGATGAGTACGCTTTGATAAGGTGCATGTATGCCTCACCTTAAGGAACTAATCCTTTGATGTGAGGAGTCTCTCCCTTTGAAGGAGGATTCTATCCCTTCAAAGGTGGAATCCTAACCTCCTCATATGCTCTATAAAAGGAGGCATTGGGTAGCCTCAAATGGTTAGATTTTGGAGATTGAGGATTAGAGTTCAAGCTTTATGTGTGATTGAGTTGAAGTGCTGTTGAGATTTAGACTTCTTTCTGCTGAGCTTTTGAGAGGAAAGATCACATACCTCTATGTGCTCCTGGAGGAAGAGTGCAAGAATTATCAAAGTAGAGGAGACTCCTGCTTCGGACCCCGGGAAGGCCTTTTCAAACATCAAGGCTAAGGTTGTAAGGTTCTTCTGTTATTTTAAGATTAATACAATCAAGTTTTGTTTTTCTCAATAAATTGTCATTCGATTGTTTATTTCAATAAGCTGTCGTTTGATCATTTATTTCATAGATTCCTTGATCACTATGATAGGTATGTTTTATAATTATTTGTTATACAAGTGCTATTTAATATTTGCTTGTTTGTGATTGCAGGTCGACAAAAGACGACACTTTCTTGCGATGAAAGAACTCTTGTTGCGACGGAAGGATTATTGTTGCGACGAAAGAACTCTTGTTGCGACGAAATAACTCTTGTTGCGATGGAAGGATTATTGATGCGATGGAAGCTTTACGACCACAAATAAGCATTTGGATCTAAGGTATGATCGACACCTTCATAGCATTTATTTGTAAAACAAATATATTTAGAGAAAGACAAACTTAGTTGTTTGTTTGTTGCTAGATTATCTTCTGACACTAGGGAGATCGGTCTTGTCCGCAAGAACGATTTATCCGGCCAACAAATTGGCAACTCCACTGGGGAAAGAACTTGTTGTTTTTGGTTCTCTTTTATTTTTATTTGAGGAAAAAAATTTCCTGGTTTTTGATTGATGGATATCTGCCTGGGTAGCTTAGGTTTTCTCTGTTTCTAAAAATTTTGAAATCTTTTACGCTTTTCTTGAACTTTTCTGGGGACCGCACTTTGTTCTTTTGCACAGTGCGGGCAGTTTCGCACTTTCCTTGAGTAAACAGTGCGGGACCACACTTGTTACTTCTGGAAGCCTGCGGACCCTGTTAAAATTTTGGAAAAAATCCAGATTTCTTTTTTCCAGTTTAGTTTAGATTTGATTTAGGATTCTTAGCATCTACCCAGATCTGTATTTTTCTGTCAAAAATCTCTTGTTTCTGAATTTCTTTCAGCAATTTTTCATCTCATCAATCTCCATTAAGTTAATTGGGTGTTTTGAGTCTCTTTTTTGAGAAATTATTAATTTGATTTCCTTTGGTCATTACTTGGAGGTTTGTCTCAGTCTTTTCACAATTTTTCATCTTTTTTCTTTTGTTTTTGCAAAAAAGGGGGCTAAATTGTGTATGAGTGTTAATCGCCTTTGAGTGTTTTTTGATCTTTGGAACTCTCACCCGATTTTCTTGACTTGCGCTTGATTGGTTCTTAGATTACATTAGAATCATCTTGTGTTTGAGAATTCTCTTGCATAGATCACATTTTCATAATTAGAATTCTCATTTTCAGAATATCAATGAAAATGTGCATAGATTACATTTGCATACTTTTCAAGTGAATTGTGCATAAATTACAACTGCATAGTTTACATTCTGAAAAATCAATCGTAAATTTAGATCAGTTTTCTTTGATTTGAATTTAGATGTTTTTATTCTTGTTTTAAAAACACAAAAAACACAAAAAAAAAAAAATTGGGATTGATTTGCATTAGTTTTTCTTGATGAAATTAGTGCATTAGAGAATTTGTTATATTTTCTCTTAGTGATCAATTTTTGCATTGTTGGAAGTGAATGGAAACTCTCTCCTTACTTTAGTTAGGATTCATCAAATTGAAAATATTACATTATCATATTCGATTGCATTCAGTTTTGGTTCGGGTCATAACACCATTGGTTTCATATCCATTTACCCTTTTGAGTAATAACAACCTAAATAACACAGCGCTTAATTAAAATTCATCTAGTAATTTTTACATTTTTAGGGCTCTTTCCACCAATCTAGCTCAGGATTAGTGCTTTGGAATAGGTTGTAGTTAAATTTCGAAAGCAACAAAAGCAAACAAGTAGATAAATCTTGCGGTAGGAAATAAATCCAATTGTAATTGGTACAATCTGGGAAGCTTTTCTTAAAGAAGTCAATCACGAGATCATGTCCGAACCTTTGAGACAATCAATTCTGTTTCATCGGGAAAGATAGAAGATTTTGAGCGCATTACAAACGGTAAACCTCAGATTAACCATTTTTGAGGAGCCTGGGGTCACTTGTCGGTAAACCTTGGATTGACCATGTCGAGGAACCTTTAAGGGGATTGAGCTTTGTTACTCTTCCCTTGTGCGTGGAATCAGATCATAGAATGTTCCCCCAGTTGTATTTGTTACTGTTGGTAACCTTAGTGTCCATAAGCTTAAGATTATTTCCTAAGGTGACGGTGAAGGAAAGATTTCACTATACCTGGAGCAGACATCGACTAGACTCACTTGGACTCTCTAGGGGGTTCTTTTCACTCGAGATGGTTTTATGAAGAAACTTGTGCCATTCTGTTTCATTAATCAGGTTGTCGGGGTAACTGTTCCAACCGCCGTTTCTGTATTAAATTCTATGATGTTGGATTTCATAACCAACTAGTGTTTTTGGTATGGGAAGTTACTGTTTGTGTGTGGTTTGACTCCTAGATTTGTTAGCGTGTGTTAATTTTTTTGCTTTTACTTTTAGATACCATAGGTGTGAACAGTGAAGTGTTAATTTTAGTTTTAAATTGTTAATAAAATTAACTGAAGTTGAATATAATGGCAACTGTTCCAGACTTTACCAACCAAGGAACCCCTCTTAATGAGAATCATAGTACTTTTCCTTGCTTTGGAAATGTTGTTCTTCCTTATATGGCTACTTTCTCACTACCTGGATTTACAATAGGTTTACCGATATGGTTATTTTCAACTTCGTTGGCCCTGAATACTCCAATTGTTCCACCTCAAGCGGATGCTTCACCTCAACAGAGTTCACCATCTCAACATCACCAACCTTCTGTTGACCCTTTACCTTCTTTGCCTAATATTTCTTCCTCCATTTCTTCCTCTTCGCTTGGTAAAAGCCTTGACGCTAGTAACCAGGTGATGAATAAGAAGAAAGGGAAGAAGAAGAAGAAGAAGAAGAAGAAGCAAGATAAGAAAGAAGTCAACCAACCAACCATGGTTGTAAGTGTTAGTTGTGTTGAGGAAACCTCCAACATGCATCGTAAACCCAAATACCCTTGTAGGCTTTGTAAGGGTGACCACTTCCTTATCAATTGTCCTGGTTCTCCAAAGGTCTTGGAAGTATGGTCAGAAAAATATCATCAACTTTCTGTTGATCCATCAACCAGTGATAGTCAGTTTTCTAGGAAAAAGGGTAAAGTTAGGTTTCCTTGTAAGTTATGCAAAGGGAGTCATCAAACTCACATTTTCCCTCACATGGATGAAGCCTCAAAATTATTGGAAAACCTTACTGTTCCACAACAAGAATTTCCAACCGATTACCGTAAAATTTCTCCCAACCTACTGTCAACTGATGGAGTGATTGATCTAATTGCAAGTACAGTCAATCCCACTCTTCCATTGGAGAGTGAAACTCATATCACTCAGGTTGATTATCCATTAGTTGATCAAGTGGTTGAATCGATTTCAAATTCAGTTGATCCCATTCTCCCTGTAGAGAGTGAACTTCATACTGCTCAGGTTCTTCTTGTTATGTCATATTCTTCTACGATGAGGGGCATTTCACATGTTTCTACAAAAACCTCTCCAAGTACTGAGGTCTTTTCCTTTGATTGGAATAGACTGATAGAACCTCATCTTCCTTCCTCCATCCCTTTCCAAATCATTTTGAAGTTGGGTGGTAGGGACATACACCACACACAGGTAGATGAAGGTGCTTCTGTTAGTATTTTATCCTCAACTACTTGGAAAGCTTTGGGTTCCCCTCAGCTTGTGCCTATTATGCAGAATCTGAAAGCTTTTAACATAACCATTAGTGAACCTTTACGGATCCTTCCTAAGTTTTCTATTAATTTGGAAGGTAAAACTGTCTGTATTGATCTTATGGTAGTTCGAGGCCCCCTGCATTTCAATTTACTCCTTGGGTGAGACTATGTTTATGCAATGAAAGTTATTGTATTGACACTCTTTCGCGTGATGTCTTTCCCTCAGAATGGCAATATTGTGACTGTAGACCAGCTTTCGTTCCTTAGTCTTGATTCGACTACCAATAATCTGACATCCCTAAATTTTCCTCATACGCAAGTGGTATCCACCCTCCACGGGTTGATTATGTGGCAACTGGTCCCATGTTTTCAATTACCAATGTAAGTGAGCCTCTCATTTTTTTCTCGTCTTCCTTTGACTTAGATCTGGTAATGGACATGGAAAAATCTATGGGATTATTTGAACGCGGTGTTCTTATCCCGTTTGAGGCCCTTGACAATTTTTCCTTCCAGATAACTATTCTTCCTTCTGATGAAGAGCTCTTGGAAGCCATGATCAAGTAGATACGAGGATAGTTTCTTTTACTGTGTCAACCTCATTAAAAAATGAAACATGTTGTGGTGAGGATAGTTCCTTTTACTGTGTCAACCTCGTTAAAAGATGAATCAGTGAGTCTCAGGATAGTTCCTTTTACTGTGTCAACCTCATTAAAAAATGAATCAGTGAGTCTGAGGAAAGTTCCTTTTACTGTGTCAACCTCATTAAAAAATGAATCAGTGAGTATGAGGACAACTCTTTTACTGTTTCAACTTTGTTAAAAAATGAATCAGTGAGTCTGAGGAAAGTTCCTTTTACTATGTCAACCTCGTTAAAAAATGAATCAGTGAGTTCGAGGATAGTTCCTTTTACTGTGTCAGCCTCATTAAAAAATGAATCAGTGAGTCAGAGGATAGTTCCTGTTACTGAGTCAACCTCTTTTAAAAATGAATCAGTCAGTGTGAGGATAACTCCTTTTAATGTGTCAACCTCGTTAAAAAATGAATCAGTCGGCGATGAGGAAAGTTCTTTTCCTGTGTCAAACTCATTAAAAAATGAATCAGTAGGTAGATTGATAGATTAGAAATAAGTAGATACGAGGATAGTTTATTTTACTGAGTCAACCTCGTTAAAAAATGAATCAGGTATGAGGACAGTTCTTTTCCTGTGTCAACCTCGTTAAAAAATGAATAAGTTAGTCAGAGGATAATTCCTGTTACTGAGTCAACCTAGTTAAAAAATGAATTAGGTATGAGGACAGTTCTTTTCCTATTTCAACCTCATTAAAAAATGAATCAGTAGGTTATATAGGTAGATTGTAGAAAGTAGATACGAGGATAGTTTCTTTTACGGTGTCAACCTTGTTAAAAAAATGAAACATGTAGAAGAGGAAAGTTCCTTTTACGGTGTCAACCTCGTTAAAAAAATGAAACATGTAGAAGATGAAAGTTCCTTTTACTGTGTCAACCTCGTTAAAAAATGAGACATGTTTCCATGAGCATAGTTCTTTTCCTGTGTTAAGCTCGTTAAAAAATGAAACAAATCCTCCCCTAATTGAGTCGAGTCTTTGACTAGATCTCGTAAATGTTAAGTCATATATTTAGGTTATTTATTTTAGTTTTTTGCGTAATTTTCTTACAGTTTTAGGTCAGGTATTTCATATGATCTCGTAAATGAACCTTCATTCCATCTAGCTATTAATTACCAGCAGTGTACTTAATTTAATGAAATGAAGCTGGGGGGCATGCGCTCTAGCAGTTACGCTTAGGGGGCATCAAGCACAGTTTTCTCTCTATTTCAAACTTTTGTAAAAATGAAACCAGTCTGAAGCATAGTTTCTCTCTATTTCAAGATTTTGTAAAAATGAAACATATTTTGACTCAATTTCGGTTATTTTTGAGACTCGTTAAACTCATGAAAATATCGAGATTATTTTGCTATCTTTCATTCTCGTAAAACACATGAAAATGCCAAGTTCTTTCTGTCTTTTCCTGCTCGTTAATTGAAATTCAGCCACATGAGTACATTTTTATCCCTTTTTCGAACTCATTAAAACCTATAAAAAAGTGAAAACCATGAGTACATTTTTATCCCTTTTTCGAACTCGTTAAAACTTACCGAAAAAGCAAAAAATTTGGAGTCCTCTTTTAAGCCCTTTTCAGACTCTCTAAATATGAAAAGATTGCCGAGCACTTGATTATTTGAACTCGTTAAAATAAATGAATGATCGTCCCTTCAGTATAAGTTTACCCCTTTTACGGACTAAAATGGACTATTTACGAAAAAGGTATACGTTGAGTAATTACGGTCAATAGAGTTCTCTCCCGCATTATTTTATCCTTTTTCGGGCTCGAGAGACAAAATTTACGAAAAATTACACCCATGGAGTTTTCTTAAGTTTTTTCTTCTAACTCCCTAAAATTGAAAAACACCGAGTTTCTCCTATACTGGACTCGTTAAAATTTAACAGTAAAGGACCTGTTCAATTTTAAACAGGAACAAACCACTCCTTCTTAGGGTTTGAATCTTAAACTAAGTTGGACTCATCTGAAGGATGAGCTTATAAACAAGAAAATGTTATCCTCCTCAAGCTTGTCAAAAATAAAGAGGTACTTGCCAAAAATGGTGGGGGAAAAGAGAGAAAAATGGACTTGTTTGTTGTATTTTGATTTTTCAAAAATCCAGTTAACCACTCTTGAACACGACACTTTTTGTTCACTGGGTTGGGAAATCCTTTGCCTAAACAACTAATCAAACCACATTAAAATATTTCAGTCGATTTCTGGGTATTAGCTTTGGGTCAATTGTCACCAAACCATCTGTAGTGTCGTTATGTGTTCAAGAGGACAGTTTAAACAAACCATTCATCTGCAAAATATCTGTCATACATTTTGACCATCCCTGAGTCAGTCCTTGCCAATATATTTCTTCAAAACTTTATCTATGATTTCGTGTTGTGGGCTTGCCTACGATGGATCACTTTCTATCGACGACAGTTCATTATCTAGGAAGTTGATCCAGAAATCGTCAGTACCTTGGAATCTGCATGCCTCAATGGTAGGTTTCTCGCCTTCGACGACAGGTTGCATCATTGACCTTCGATCGAATGATTCCGTGACATGTTCAACTTCAGCTCATTCATTCACATTTCATGGATTGTACTGAGTACTTTGAGATCCATTGGCATTAATGGTGGTTACTCTCATACTTGTTAACAGTTTACATTATTGACTGGTAATCAAGTGTTTTCTACCATGTTCGACTTCGACACATTCATTCACATGGATAGAATCGTACTGGTTCGAGAAGCAAAAATCAAGACCCTGGATCTAGTTTCCACCATCCAGGCTACGAGGAATTTTTTTTATTCATTTATATAGTGGACTATTCATAAAATGATGGATGCGTCCATGTTGTGTCTACACTATTGATCTAATATTAAAATCATTTCTGTATCAGAACAAGTTTAGTTAGTTTTTGATATGAGTATGGGAATGCCTACCTCAGTGATGATATGTTTACATATATATGTTTTGCATTGAATGTTTTTACAGGTTCTGACCGGGGTGTCCACAGGATGATCCTCGAAATGATAAAATACTTCACTCTTCATATATGACAGACTTCATCTTTATCTATTCCAGACTTCACAGTTTAGGGGGCAATCTGTTACACTAAAAACTGGCACCTTGAAATTCTGATGACTGTATGAGATATTAACACTCATACATGCCTCCTCTGCAAGTCTTACAACCTTTACTCCTCATTTCAAGCCCTAAAATAGGAGGAAAAACCCTAAAAATCTCTGAAACTTTGGGTATGCATGTAACATGAAGCCTGCCTGCATTCCTGGCTTGGGTACACAGGTAATGCATGGCTTACCTGCGTTCTAGAATGCAGTTTTCCTTTGGAATTCCTACGTACCCCCTCGAAACTCAAAGGGCGAGAAAGTAAAGTTAAAAATTTGGTTTGAGGTCAATTCTAGAAGGTTCTAGATGATATTTTTTAGGGATGAGTACGCTTTGATAAGGTGCATGTATCCCTCATCTTAAGGAACTAATCCCTTGATATGAGGAGTCTATCCCTTTAATGGAGGATTCTATCCCTTCAAAGTTGAAATCCTAAACTCCTCATCTGCTCTATAAAAGGAGGCATTAGGTAGTCTCAAATGGTTAGATTTTGGAGATGGAGAATTGGAGTGGAAGCTTTATGTGTGATTGAGTTGAAGTGCTATTGAGATTTAGTATTCTTTCTGCTGAGCTTTTGAGAGGAAATATCACATACCTCTTTGTGCTCCTAAAGGAAGAGTGAAAGACTTATCAAAGTATAGGAGACTCCCGCTTAGGACCCCGGGAAGGCCTTGCAAACATCAAGGCTAAGGTTGTAAGGTTCTTTTGTTATTTTAAGATTAATACAATCAAGTTTTGTTTTTCTCAATAAATTGTCATTCGATTGTTTATTTCAATAAGCTGTCATATGATCGTTTATTTTATAGATTCCTTGATCACTATGATAGGTATGTTTTATGATTATTTGTTATACAGGTGCTATTTAATATTTGCTTGTTTGTGATTGCAGGTCGACGAAAGACGACACTTTCTTGCGACGAAAGAATTCTTGTTGCGATGGAAGGATTATTGTTGCGACGAAAGAACTCTTGTTACGACGGAAGAACTCTTGTTGCGATGAAAGGATTTTGATGCAGCGGAAGCACTACGACTGAAAATAAGAATTTGAATCTAAGGTAGGATCGACACCTTTATAACATTTATTTGTAAAAAAAATATATTTAGAGAAAGACAAACTTAGTTTCTCGTTTTTTGCTAGATTGTCTTCTGACACTAGGAAGATTGGTCTTGTCTGCAAGAACAATTTATCTGGCCAACACTACCCCAAGTGGAGCCAACATAGCCAAGCCTTCTGCTGCCCTGCAACATAGTTTCTCAAGTAGCCTTCTATCCACTTGTTCACTGCCTCAGTCTGTCCATCGATTTGTGGGTGATAGCTAGTGCTTGGTGTCAAATCAGTGCCCACTAACCAGAAAAGTTCTTGGAAAAATCCACCCATGAAGCAGCTGTGGCGATCACTCACTATGGTGCTTGGGAGACCATGGAGTCTAAATGCATCTCTGAAGAATATATCAAGTACCTATGAAGTAGTATAATGTGCAGAAATTGCAAAGAAATGAGAGTACTTTGTTAGTCTATCAACAACTACAAAGATATAATTATTACCCTGCACTAGAGGTAGGCCGATGATGAAGTCCATAGAGATGCTCTCCCACTTCCCATCTAGAATAGGTAGTGGCTGCAACAGCCCACCAGGGAGGGTGTGCTCTCCCTTGCTCTGCTAAAAAACTTTGCACTCCTTGAAATTTTGGAGCACATCATCCTTGAGACCCTTCCATGAGAATCTCTCCCTTATGGCCCTATAAGTATTTTTGAAGCCTTCAGGCTCTGCAAGTGGGGAATCATGTGATGCTTGTAAGATCTTCTCCTTGAACTTGGAATTCTTAGCCAAGAATATCTGGCCTCGGTAATAGATGACATCATCCATCACCCTATACCTCTCATCCAGTACCACTCCATCAAGTATATCACATGCAAAATCATCATTGGAATACTCAACCAAAAGTTTAGCCTTCCAAACTGCATCCATGACCCTCAAGGACAGCGTTGTAGGTCTCCTGGATATAGCATCAGTCACTACATTTCTCTTCCCCTTGACATATTCTATGTCAAAGTCATTTTCTTGGACTTTTCTCACCCACTTCTGTTGTCTTTCTTGGAGTTGATTAAGTTCAAGAAAGAATCTAAGGATGTTATGGTCAGTCTTCACCCTGAATTTATTCCCCAGCAAGTACTACCAGAATTTGGCTAATGCATGCATGATAGGAAACATTTCTTTATCATAGATGGGGTATAACCTTTCATGTGGAAGTAGTTTCATGCTTTCAAAGGCTATAGGATTCCCTCCTTGCATTAATACTACTCAAATCCCTTCACCTGATGCATCACATTCTAGAACAAAAGGTTGAAAAAAATCAGGTAAAACTAATACGGGGTAGCTACTCATTACCTCTTTCAGCTTATCAAAATCCCTTTGTGCTATAGGTGTCCAACTGAAAGCACCCTTCCTGTTCAAGTCTGTGAGTGGTGCTACTAGTTATGAGAACCCTTTAACAAACTTCCAGTAACAAGTACATATGCCTACAAATCCCTGGATTTCTCTGACATTCCTGGGCTCAGGCCAATCTCTGATAACCTGGATCTTCTCCTCATGAACCCTCACTCCATCCACTCCAATGTTGTGACCCAGATAAATTATCTCTGTGATTCCAAACTCACATTTGGAGAGCTTAGCATATAATTACTGCTCCTTGGGAATATGTTAAACTGTCTCAATATGCTACAAATTCTCTTCCCAAGTGTGACTGTAGATGAGAATATCATCAAAGAAAACCAATACAAACTTCCTCAAATGATGACGGAAGATGTGGTTCATGCAAGATTGGAAATTTTCCAGGGAATTGGTAAATCCAAAGGGCATCACCAAGAATTCAAAATTCCCATAGTGACACCTGAACGTCGTCTTGAAGATATCTTGATCTGTCACCTTTATTTGATGATACCCAGATCTCAAATAAATCTTGGAAAAGTATTTAGATCCCCTCATCTCATCCATTAGCTCATCGATCTTGGGTATGGGGTACCTATTATTCATGGTCTTCTTGTTCGATGTCCTATAATCGATGCAAATCCTCAATGCACCATCCTTCTTCTTTACCAAGACCACTAAAGAAGCAAAAGGACTGGTACTGGGCCTGATATGTCCTAGAGCCAACAACTCTTGGATAGCCCTCTCAATATCATCTCTATACTCCTTAGGAGGCCTATAAGGAGTGGTGATTACTGCTTGGATCCCCTGATCCAACTCAATAGTGTGTTCAAACCCCTGGTCAGGAGGCCTCCCTAGTGGAATATCTCCAAACACTGTAGAATACCGGTCCAAAAGAGTTTGTACATCTGGATGTACTGGTGAATCATTGCCCCCTGCTTCTGATAGATGTAGTTCTACTGCCCATTATACATCTCCTCTATGCAGATATACCTCCATATTGTGTGCTGAAACAATTTGAGGGGGTTATGTGTTTATACCCCTGATCTTCTAATGCTTACCATTCTTCCCTTCTATCCATTCCATCTCCAAAGTTTTCCAATTAGTGGTAACTCTCCCAAGAGTGATCAACCACTGGACCCCCAATATGACATTGGTGTCTGGAATATCAACCAAAAAGAAGTGGTTTGTTAAATTGTAGGTCCCCATGGTGATGGATAGTGTCGGAACATATTTGGCACATTTTATGGTTCTAGCCCCTAGAACCATAACTGAGAATCCCTCAAACTCCTCCATGTGGATTCCTCTCCTTTGTACTAGTTGTGCATCAATGAAATTATGAGTAGCTCCACTATCAATTAGAATTGAAACTCTTTGCCCCATAATATTATCTCTTACCCTCAAGGTCAGATATTTTGGGACCCCTGTTAATGTTGTAATAGCTCCCCCTCTTGGAGCAAAGTCTTCTATTGATGGTACATCGTTGGCCTCCTCCCCCTCCTCGGAGAAGGTCTAAATAGAATTTGTCTTCCCTGAAACAAGTTCATGGTTTGGAACTCATGGCTTTCGATATGCAAGACAAGATCCCTCCTTCCTTAATTTCTTCAAGTCATGATTAAGGATTGTCTCCTTGGGCCTTGAAGAAGTCTCATGTTGCAGCAATGTTCTTGCTTTGGGCAAAGTATCTTGCAAGTTTCTAGCTCTCTCCATAGCTTCAAGGAGAGTGGATATTTTAGTGGATTTGACCAACCCATGCAATGATTCAGCCATCCCATCAAAAAACATGCATACCTTCTTGCTCATAGTGAGGTTGGATACCATCACTGAAAGCTGCAAATATTCAGCAATATAATCTTCAAGATCTCCCTCCTGTTTGAGCTTGGTTAACTTGACAAAATGGGCTTCCATATCTTTTGGATAAAATATATCTATTAGTCTCTTTGTAAATAATGAGTATGAGGTGTTGTGATCATTTCCAAGTGTGGTTAACCCATGAAACCACCATTCATGAGCCTCCCCTTCTAAGTGCAATGCAACTATCTTGATGGCTTCTATTTTAGAAACCTTGTTGAGCTGGAAGTAAGTGTCCAACTTCTCCACCCAAGCCTTGGGTGTGAACTTAGGTGTTCCATATTATGTAGGTAATAATAACCTCCCCATACTTCACTGTAGGTATGATCCCTACATAAAACTTCCCTTCTTTTGATGAGGATTAACTCTCCTCCCGTCCTTCAATTAACAAAACTCGTGAAAGCTCAAGTGTTCTTTGAACCTTTGAGATTGGGATTCATATTCCTAAAAATAATTAACTAAGTTTTCCTCCTTATCCTCTCCAAATATGAATGAAGGCATGGTAGAGTGTTGTGGTGCAGTTGAATGCTCCATGCCATATGAAGTGCTGGTGCTTGTCTCATGGAAAAACCCTTTAGAATCCCCTTTATGCCTCATATCATTGAGGTCTCTTGAAATGTTGCACATGGTATTAAGATATTTGAAATATATTCCTCCTCCGTATTGTAAAAATATTATCCCCACAAGCTAAGCTAAGAGAAAAGCTCTGATACCACTGTAATATTCCTTTTTAGGAATTATTGCACTCTAGACAGTGACAATGCTTTATTTATAGAATTATGCTATAAAAACATGAAATAGGACTTGGATCCTATTATATATGCTATATGTGCCTTACATACCAAAGGGAATCAGAAATAAATCATCCTAGATACATTAAACAGATCTCTCCATCTCAAAATAGCTTAAAAACACCCCAATCCCATGACTTCCAACAATAGAATTTATGAAGACTGCAAAAGCATAAATCACATGAGGTTTTCTACATAAAATTATGAGTAAATACTGATATGGAGTTTATATTAATCATATATCCAAGAAATGGAGGTTTAACCACTTTTATACAAGAAATAAGACAACCTGGCAAGGGTTTCCAGCATTACACAAGTATAAAAGGCAGTACTGCAGAAATAATGCAGTCTACTGCAACTATGTATTTTAAATGACTGAATATAAAATGAAATATTTGATAAATACATAAAATTTCCAAATTCCCTCCTCATTAGACTTTCCAAAGAGAAATAGACACCTTCTCCTCAAACATTAGCACACAATCAAGGGATTTAACCTTGCTACTATTTCACCTGCAGAAAAGACACAGTTTCTGGAAGTGACTACACTGTAGATGTTAATGGCTGATTGAAATTAATTTAGATGATGAAAAATTAGCTTAGAACCTTCCATTTATATCCCTTAAAGAAGATGATCCAAGGAAGAGGTTGGAATTCCCGCATGAGAATCCCTTGCACTAAACAGTGCTGCAACTACAGCTAAATAGCTGAAGCTTGCAAGTAGTCAAAAGACCAAAAATAGATGAATACTGAATGTCTTCCTCACTTCTATCCCTTTCTTCTTATCCTTGGTGAGCCTCCTCACCCCTAACCCCACTCATTAATGAGGTGACTTCCTTCAAAATATTCCTCCTTCAAAACTGCGTTGTCCTTATTGGTTTCCCTCCTCATGTAGCAGTGTTGTTAACCTGGTCAACTAGACCTAGTCCTCCTACATTGCCTCCCTTTCACACCAAGGTGGATTTATTTGCCTTCTTATACTGATCCCCTTTCACATTTGGATTGTTTTATTTCCATTTTAGACATTTACGGGTCTCCCTATCGTATTTATTCTTCTAGCTGCAAAAATGGAGTAAATATAATATTCCAACTAGCAATGGCTAATTGGGAATATTACATTGACTGGGTCAACCTTGAAAAAATCTACAACGCTATCATGGAGGAGTGGCCATCAATGAGGCACAACGCAGTTTTAGATGCAGGTGCCTTGTGTGAAAGGAGTATTATTATTGGAGGTGGTTTAGGGTTTGCAAGTTGTTGTCTTATAAAAGGAAGGGGATGGCAACATTAGAGGGTTGCTGATGATATTATACTTTTCTGAGTATATGGTCTATTTAGACATATCTTATTCTATTGCTTTTTAGATGAGAATAATGTTGTTTAGCATTGGGTGTTCCTGATCGGGAATCCCACCTCTTTCCTTAAGAGGCCTCTTGGAAGAGTTTGTATTGCATATTCCACTATCTGGATGAAGGTCGAGATTATTCTTTCAACTACAACATAGATCTTGTTGAGGGTTTGGTTGTCTTTGAAAGATGCAGCAAGTGGAGGCTAGATTTGTTCAAATCTATGCCATTTTAGTGCTCCTCTTCAGTGGAGAAGGCTTCTATTCCATTGGGAGGAGGGTATTATAGATCTTGAGCTACATTTTCAAATCTTGGCATGTGGCCAAACATATTCTAAAACCTACAGCGTAGTTTTTCTTCCAGATCTGTCTTATTCCTATAGGTGTTGTTGCAGGGAATTTTGGCATACCATCTAGAGAGTTGGTTTTCAAGTGTTGGGGATCTGCCCTTCACTTTGGAGATCCATTGGAGGGGATCACTATATTTTTCATATCAGATAAGATCCATTTCTAGATATGAATATTTTTGTAGACCTGCAGACTTACATCTCAGATCTATAGCTTGTACATGGTGAAATGCTAAAAACCCCAAGGGAATTCTGAAGAAGAGCGTATATAGTGTGTGGATCAGTTATAGATCTGAATGTTCATGCACTTATTTGCTCTAGATCTGAAGTGTAATCAACAGCTATTATAGGCCAATTAAATAATGTTGTCAAGCAATTTCCAGTCTATATGTATGGTTGGAGCACCTATTTTAAAGGATTTTCTTCTAATGAAGGATTGTATTTCCTGTTATACATCTCATGCGCCATCTTGTACATATATTTTGCTGTTGTAAATACATTTGAAAGGTCTCCATATTGGTCTCCTACTTTTTCTTTTATGAAATAATTTATTTTATTGCAAATCTAATTTCTATTGTTGCATTCCCCATTTGGGAATATTACAGATGTCTTGTGAGGGCGCCCAATGAAACTCATTTGGGTCGGGTCGTTTCGTTTGAGGGAAACCATATCAAATTTTCTAAGTTGTGACAACTTGGTTTCCTTGTCCTCGTTCATGCGACCCATTTGTCATTTTCTCCCTTCTGCCTTCTTTTGGTCGAGCAAGCCGTTTTGCCCTATGTGAGGGAGCCTGATGAATCGCAGTCAGGTCGGGTCATTTTGTTTTAGTGTGGTCATGTCAAATTTGTTAAGTTGTGACCACCCATGTGCCTTGTGCACATTTTTTTAGCCTGTTTTTCATTTTCTCCCTTGTGCCTTCGTTCGGTCGAGTGTGCAATGTGGTGTCGTGTGAGGGTGTCCGATGAAACGTGTTCAGGTCGGGTCATTTCGTTTGAGGGTGTTCGTATCAAATTTGCTAAGTTATGACTACCCAAGTGCCTTATGCGTGTTCATGCAACCCATTTTCTGTTTTCTCCCTTATGATTTTTCTTGGTCAGGCATGCCTTGTCGCGTCATGTGAGGGTGCCTGATGAAATGTGTTCATCTATGGTCATTTCATTTAAGGGAAGCCGTATCAAATTTCCTAAGCTATGACTGCCCAGGTGGCTTGTGCATTTTTGTGTGGCCCATTTGTCGTTTTCTCAGTTTCGCCTTCATTGGGTTAGGCATGTCATGTCACGCGGTGTCAGGACGACCGATAAAACACGTTCAGGTCAGGTCATTTTGTTTAAGGGTGACCGTATCAAATTTGCTATGTTTTGACTACCTGGGTGCCTTGTGCATGATCGTGTAGCTCATTTTCCATTTTCTCCCATGTGCCATCGTTATGTCGGGCGCATTGTGTCGTGTTGTGTGAGGGCGCCTGATAAAACACGTTCAGGTCGGGTCATTTTTTTTTAGGGCAGCCATATCAAATTTTTTAATTTGTGACTTCTTGGGTGCCTTATGCACGTTCATGTGACCTATTTTCTATTTTCTCCCTTGTGCTTTCGTCCGATTGGGCGTGTCATGTCGCACCGTGTGAGAGCGCCTGATGAAACGCATTCTGGTCAGGTTGTTTCATTTGAGGGAGGTCGTATTAAATTTGTTAAGTTGTGACTGCTCGAGTGCCTTATGCATGTTCATGCAACCCATTTTCTATTTTCTCCCTTGTGCCTTCGTTCGGTCAGGTGCACCCTGTCGTGCCGTGTGAGGGAGGCCGATCACATGCGTTCGGCTCAGGTCATTTGGTTTGAGGGCAAGCATCTCAAATTTGCTAAGTTGTGACTAATGGGGTGCCTTGTACATGTTTGTGTTGTGCTTTTGTCATTTTCTCCCTTGTACCTTTGTTTGGTTGGGCGCGCCAGGTTGCACGATGTGAGAGCGCCTGATTTAATGAATTTGGTTCGGGTCGTTTCGTTTGAGGGTGGCCATATAAAATTTGAAAATTTCTTACCACATAGGTTTATTTTGCACATTCATGCAACCTGTTTATCATTTTCTCCCTTGTGCCTTTGTTTGGTCAGGTGCGTCATGTCGCGCCATGCGAGGGCGACAGACGAAACGTGCTTAGGTCAGGTCATTTTGTTTGAGTGCGATCGTATAAAATTTGCTAAGTTGTTACCGTAGCAAGTGCCTTATGCACGTTCTTTCAACTCGTTTACCAATTTATCCATTGTTCCTTCATTTTTTCAAGTGTATCGTTTCATGCTGTGTAATATTCCCATTTTTGGTGACACCTACGACAAGGCCAGATTGGTCTTCTAGAGTTAGGAGAAGACAGGTCACAGGTACAGATTAGTGTTATCAGTGGGCTCAGGGGCTTTTTGGAGGATTTTTGAGGATTTTGCATGGTTTCCGGAGGCATTTTCTTGCTATATTCCATCATCCGAGCAGTTTGGATTTCATTCCGATGCATTTTGATAACTTTAAAAAATTTGAGTTATTTATGGCCTTAACTCAGCTAATTATGCTCAAGGTGGCATTCTGGGAGGAATACATGATGGAACACGTTAGTGTAATATATCATTGGAAATGAGATGAAAATACCTACATGGTGGGATGGTTAGACACATATTTCAATGACCGGAGGAGGTGTGGTAGCTGATTTACACTTTTCTGCATTAAAAAGGAATAATTTAATAAAAGGGAAAAGTGCTCCATGAACAAAATAATAATAAAATAATGCTCTAGAAGGCTCCAAGGGATCTATAAAAGAAAGGGAGGATACCATTGGGAGATATCTTTGTAGTAGATCATTTTCTTGTGTACGAGAGGTTTGAGGACATGGTTCTCTACTTTAGTCGTAGCCCCAGGACAGAAACCCTTGGGTGATTTGTGAGTGTTAGACGGAAACCCAACTCTCTTGAGGAAACTTCATTCAGAATTTTCATAGAGCTTCAGTGATATTTGGGTGAGGATCATTCAGATATTCAATAGGAGCTTCAGTGGATTCAGTGGTAGCTGTTGCCGGAGGGAGAGTGCAACAGTCCAGTTTTGGAGGCCAGTGTAGTGCAGCAGCTGCAACAGATTTTCTTGAGGCCAGTTGTATTTCATTTCTCTCAGCTATCTTTAATTTTAGCTTGTAACCCCAGTGATATTATAATAAATATGAGCTATATTTCTGAATTATGGTGTTATGGATTTTCATGTACTTGTGTATGGAAATTTCTGTTGATTTTTCGGTGTAATTTGTGGTTTTAGTAAACTTCTAAAATTTTAGTTAAAATATCCCATTTGGGATATTACAGTGATATTAGAGCGTCGAACTTGGCTCACCCATGGGGTTGATTTGAAAATCCTAAATCAAGGGTATTATTTGCAGCTATTATTGTTCGAGGGTTATTCATCTATTTTGCCAGAGTCAGTGTTCCATGTAGTGGGCAAAGAAGACATATATGCCAGAACCAAAAACTGTTACAGAGCAGCTTCAAGAGTTTGCTTGTTAACATATTCAGATTCAATTTATTGCATATCTGAATTCCTTATACACAGTGTTAGAATACCAAGTAGAAGCTCCAATCAGAATCGAGCCCCATTCTAAAATTACAATCGGTGCAGAAATCTCAATTGGTGGAGATAGTAGCAGTGGCTGAGGGCCGCATTATTTTAGGACTGCTAGGCAGAGTTAGTGAAGAGTGTGTTGGCTTTACCAAATACAAAAAATGTGGGAATAGGGCTGAGTAGTGATTGAATGGAGCCAAAAAACAAAAAAAATCATGGATTGGAATTAAACGAGACCACTTCTTCCCAGACAATTAAAATACAAGTGACATGGGAGCAAGTCACAACAGTCAGAATCGGTTTCATGAAAGACTGAATTTGCTGAGATCCTATCTTCCCTCATGGATCAAATCCACAATGGTAAGAAAAATTATGTCATTTCGAGATCGTATCCTCCGTTGATAAGGGGCCATGTCAAAAGCCAAACTATATCGTACGTAGTGAAGATGGAAATTTTTCCTGAAGGAGCTCGAATTTTTTTTATTTGACGCCAAGAAGCATCCTAAATATATTTTTACGGTAAAACAATATTATGAAATTTTGGAGACCTCTTCGAAAAGCAGAGGGACGCCAATGCTAGGGTTGAGTGTCACTATGGCCAATGTATTATGTGAAACTGACAGACATTTAATATATATTTTGGGATGACAAATTCAGTAGAGCCGAGCTGGCAGATGCCAAAACTCTGGGTATTATTGCCATTGTAAAATTTATTTGGGGGTTGTGTGCATACCATAGCGCATATGGGCAAATCAATTTCCATGGATTGATATCGCTAGCAATTGTGTGAGCAAGGAATTCCTTGATTTATCCAGGCTGAGTCCCCTTGGCAGCCAATCAAGTTGCGGGTCAAATTACCACTTCAAAACCAAGACTGTGGGGCAAACACAAGTCCGCGTGATGGATTCAGGTCACTGTGCCGAGCAAGAAGGCAATTAACGGTTTCACTCCTGGGCCACCTTACAGTTGTTAATACTGCACGAGATAAGTGTAGCGGCCAAAATTGTATTTCCGAGGGCTAGAAATTTAATTCCTGACCGAGCCATCAGAGTGTAGAGGTCGAGTTTACTATTTTAAGTCCTCAATATACATTTTGAATTCTTTCATACGAGATAGAGTCTACCTTTACAAGGCCGAGAGCTATTTTTCATAAGCATATTGAAGCCAGGATGATATTAAGATGAACAGATAAGGGTCAAATTCTATCCTGAGATCTCTCTTGGGAAAACGTTGATTTTGTTTTCCACTCCATTTGTAAGGTCAGATTCCTCGAGGGAAAGATGAATTGTGTCTAGAGGGTCGGGCTGTTGTACGTGTGGGAAAGACTTCTACAGCAAAGAGACAAAGCGACAGGGGTATTTCAGTGATATGTTGTGCTAAATATTGAGGTTTTCTGGGCGAGTGGATATTTTCCAGAATTTTTTGGAAAGCAAGTTGATTTGGGCAGACCTAAGCATCATCTTCATTAATTTTGTATATATTGAGAAAATCAAATTTTGGCTACATTTATTAGTGATTGGCAAGGCCTAAGGCTAAAATTTCTTTATCTACTATAGTTTGGTTGCACCACCATAGGCTTTTTCATGTGTTATAAGGCTGAATTCACGAGTGCCATTAGTGAAACAAATTCCTGAAGTGGCTGAATATTTCCACAAGATGGCATATGGTCTTTCTATCATTATTCAAGAAGGATGACTACTGGTTATGGAGCTTGTATGTTAAAAGACTGGTGTCACCTACAGTAGATTGGAACTCCTTTATAACTGGAGCAAAGATTGCATTCATTGCCTAAGATCTGATATTCCTTGGAGGAAGAAACCACCATTTCTCAAGTTGCATAAGGCACTGATTTTCAAGCTGAAGAGACACCACTTTGTCACGCCAGGTTCGTCTAACCTGTTATATTTTAGTATGGTTGCACAATGATCTTGTTGTTTTCAATACAATAAAATTATGTAGTAAACTTGGGTGCAATTTTGAGCCATTAAATGTGAGAATGATGGAATTCATCTTGGAAGGCCTATTATTCACTTTATACATCTGTTTGAAGCTAAAAAATATACAGTATTGCATAACTGAATTGTTTGATGAAAATTTCCACATAAAACATTACGACAAATTCAGAAATTTATTGAGAACATTGAGGGTTTCTTAATAAAGAACTTTACAGCATGCTGACAACCATGTATTGTCAAAAGTCAGTTGCTACTTGTCCATGAGATCATAATTATGTCGCTGATGTGAGAAGGCCAGAGTGAGCTAGTCATCATTGTTTGAACCATGGAGGAATTCCTAAACAACTTGAGAAAAATAAAGATTGGTTCCTTAAACCACCATGCATCAAAAGACCTGAAAACCAAGAAAAACAACAGACCTTTTTCAAGAGGAATTTATTCCATCCTTCAAAAGGGATAGCCAAAATATTTGCAGGAAGAATTGGGTTTGGTCATAGAGTCTTTGCACTTGGGACAGATTTGAAACACATGAAGATGACATGGAGAGTTTTTTCCAAACTTGATGAACTTAATGAACTTCTATCCAAAATAAACCAAGAAGAAGGGAAGAAACTGATTTGGGCTCTAAAACCATCTATGCTTGCTCTTATACAGCCCAAATTATTGGAGGAACCTTATGAAGGGGTCACACTTCCAGTTGCAGCTTGCCTCTGTAACGTCATGAAGTTGACCACACCTATAGCTCCATATAATGATGATGTTATGAGGAGGATTATGAGATTGATTATAGAGACTTTTCAGGATTTGGACAATAGTACAGGCTCTACCTTCGGGAAGAAGCTTGAGATTTTATGGGGTATGGCCACATTCAAGAGTTATGTCATCATGTTTGACCTTGAGTGTGATGACTTGATTTTGCATACGTTTCAATGCTTCTTCATCATTAGGAGACATCATCCTGACACCTTCATAACACACATGCAGTCCATCTTGTCATCATGTATGAGAGACCATGAGACCATTGGCCGAAAGCTGCAGACTAGGCTGTTGAGCATTTGGAGGAGAGAGCAGTTGGTCTCACCTGCTGCTTACGGGCTAGCCCAAGGGCTGGTTGAGAAGAATATTGGGCTATTCAGGAGACAGTTGACCAAGGAGGAGCTGCTCCATTTTGGTGGATCATGTTGTAGAAATAAGCTAAGAAGGAAGGGACTTTGCTTCATCTCCAAAGGACCTTGGGGGCCTAATCACTCATGTTTGAGAGATGCAGATGATGTGGCAGAGACAGGATAGGAGGACATCCCTTTCGTATGCTAGGATGAGGACTCTTCGTTAGATGAGTCCACAGGATCAGTTGAGGACGCTTTTGGGGAGCGAGAGCCATCATGTAGAGATGATGACAATATATCAGAGTTGTGTTCCAGTGTGCAGGGTGAGCAGTCATAGGACTCCATGGGAGATACTCTGGGTGATGAGCCACTTGTGGTGATTCAGCCAGAGTAGCATATGATGGAGCCTGAGTCGGCAGAGGAGGACACTATTCACATCAGGCATGATATTCCTTTGGGGGAGAGCTAGATGGGTGCCCACATTGAGCCGATGAGGGATATGTGTCTAACATTGGGGTCAGCCATTGAGGTGGAGCAGTCAGATGCATTGACATCGAGTGCGGTGATGGAAGTTGTAGATCCACATCCTCTGGAGGTGTTGGAGGTTGATGGGATTGTTTCGCAGGGGGCCAGTAGACAACGAGAGCATGACATTCCTGATCAGGAGTGGGAGGAGCTATTGGATATGGTGGAGCATTCATATGTGGGTCAACACAGGGATGAGGCGCAGATAGGTGTACACGCAGTCAGCAGAGCTGCAGAATTTTTAGTGAGTAGCACTCTCCAGGAGTACATCGATGGGGTTTGCAACATATCTTGCCCCCTTTGGCCCATTATAGAGAGATGGTCTTCCTTCTACATGCAGCTTCCATTGGAAGATAGGGCAGAGTAGTGGGAGTTGATTACAGGCTGGCGGCAACACTCTGGGCATGTTCCGTGTGCAGTTGTTGCTACATTGGATTCTTCTTCCAGGATGGACTAGCGGGAGATGATGATTTGGTACCCTCTTGATGGTATGGTATTCTTCATAGGGAGCACATTAGAGCAGGGGCCCTCAGACATAGTAGATGTTACAGATTCCAGTTGGCAGGAGGGCATAGAACGTTGTTTCTTTAACACTCCATCCTAATTTCAAGAGATCAGGATCAACATGGGATTGATTCAGGACTTGGATTGGAGAGAGGTGATGAGTTGGTACATATTTGATGGGACATCTTACACAATCACAGATACAATGCAGCAGGAGTCATGGTCTCCACCTCTTAGAGCATCATTCATAGCCAGAGGCAGTGCACAGTCCAAGCTGTGGGACTTGGGTGATGATTGGCCAGGGTGGCGATGGGATCCAGAAGGATTTTTTGTTGACTGGGATAGAGAGAGATCAGTTTGGGATCTCGGCATTGAGGGGTCTATTCCGAGAGGTTTGACACAGGTGCATAGCAGCCCCCAGATGTTGGTATGGGATTGAGGCATTGGGATTGAGATGCGGCAGGCCAACAAAGTGGCCCACATATTTTGATTTCTTGAGGGCAAGCAATTTTGGGGTGGAAGGTCTGTAATATTCCCATTTTTGGTGACACCTACGACAGGGCCAGATTGGTCCTCCAGAGTTAGGAGCAGATAGGTCACATGTACAGATTGGTGTTATCAACAGGCTCAGGGGCTTTTTGGAGGAGTTTTGAGGAGTTTTCATGGTGTCCAGAGGCATTCACTTGATATACTCCATCATCCAAGAAGTTTGGCTTTCGTTCCGATGCATTCTGATAAATTTCATAAATTTGAGTTATTTATGGGCTTAACTTAGCTAATTATGCTCAAGGTGGCATTCCGGGAGGAATTCATGATGTAACCCCTTAGTGTAATAGCTCATTGGAACCGGGACGAGAATACCTACATGGTGGGATAGTTAGACACAGATTTCAGTGATCGGAGGAGGCATGGTAGCTGATTTACACCTTTCTGCATTAAAAAGGAATATTTTAATAAAAGGGAAAAATGCTCCATGAATAAAATAATAATAAAATAATGCTCTAGAAGGCTCCAAGGGATCTTTAAAAGAAAGGGAGGAGGCCATTGGGAGATATATTTGGAGTAGATCATTTGCTTTTGTACGAGAGGTTTGAGGACGTGGTTCTCTACTTCAGCCATAGCCCCAGGATGGAAACCCTCGGGTGATTTGTGAGTGTTGGACAGAAACCCAACTCTCTTAAGGAAAATTCATTCAGAATTTTCATAGAGCTTCAGTGATATTGGGGTGAGGATCATTCATATATTCAACGGGAGCTTCAGTGGATTCAATGGTAGCTGTTGCCAGAGGGAGAGTGCAGCAGTCTAGTTTTGGAGGCCAGCGCAGTGCAGCAGTTGCAACAGATTTTCTTGAGGCCAGTTGTATTTCATTTCTCTCAGCTATATTTCATTTAAGCTAGTAACCCTCATGATAATATAATAAATCTGAGCTATATTTCTGCATTATGGTGTTATGGATTTTCATGTACTTATGTATGGAAATTTCTTTTGATTTTTCGGTGTAATTTGGGGTTTTAGTAAACTTCTGCAATTTTAGTTAAAATAGCCCATTAGGGATATTACATGCTATGTGAGAGCGCTCGATGAAACGTGTTTAGGTTAGGTCATTTCATTTTAGGTTTTTCATGTCAAATTTGCTAAGTTGTGACCGCCCGTGTGCCTTCTGCACATTTTTTTCGGCCCATTTTTTGTTTTCTCCCTTGTGCCTTTGTTTGGGCCAGTGCGCCATGTGAGGGCAGTAGATGAAACATGTTTGGTTTGGGTAATTTTGTTAGAGGGTTGTTGTATCGAATTTTCTAAGTTGTGAATGCCCAGTTACCTAGTGCATTTTAATGCGGCTCGTTTTCCGTTTTCTCCCTTGTGCTTTCATTCAGTTGGGCACGCCGTGTGAGGGCACTCGATGAAATGCCTTCAACTCATTTTGTTTGAGGGTGGTCGTATCAAGTTTTCTAAGTTATGACTGCTTGAGTGCCTTGTGCACGTTCGTGTGGCCCATTTTCCTTTTCTCCCTTATGCCTTCGTTTGGTTGGGTGCATCATGTCGCGTTGTGTGAGGGCGCCCGATGAAATGCGTTCAGGTTGGGTCGTTTCATTTGAGGGCAGATATATCAAATTTGATAAGTTGTGACCACTCGGGTGCCTTGTGCATATTTGTGTGGTCCCGGTTGCCGTTTTCTCCCTTGTGCCTTCGTTCGGCCAGGCGCGCCATTTCGCATAGTGTAAGGGTGCCCGATGAAACGCATTCAGGTTGGGTCATTTCATTTCAGTGCGACCATATCAAATTTTCTAATTTGTGACCACCCAGGTGCATTGTGCACGTTTGTGTGGCACGTTTGTCATTTTCTCCCTTCTCCCTTCTTTCACTTGTGCACACCCTGTCATGCCATGTGAGGGAGCCCAATGACATGTGTTTGACTCGAGTTGTTTGGTGTGAGGGTGGCTATATCAAATTTTCTATGATGTGACCACCTGGTGCCTTGTGCACGTTCATGGGACCTGTTTGCCTTTTCTCCCTTTTTCCTTCGTTTATTCGGGTGCGCGGTGTGAGGGCACCCAATGAAACACATTTTGGTCAGGTCATTTCATTTGACGTTGGCCGTATCAAACTTGCTAAGTTGTGATTGCCTGGGTGCCTTGTGCACATTCATGCAACCCGTTTTCCATTTTCTCCCTTTTGCCTTTGTTTGCTCAGGCGCATCATGTCGCGCCATATGTGAGAGGTCAGGTCATTTTGTTGGAGGGTGGTCATATCAAATTTTCTAAGTTGTGACTACCCGGGTGCATTGTGCACGTTCATGCATCCCATTTTATGTTTTATCCCTTGTGCCTTCATTCGGTCAGGTGCACCATGTGAAGGCACGTTGTGTGAGGGCGCCCAATGAAAATAATTTGGTTCGGGTCGTTTCATTTCAGGGTGGTCGTATCAAGTTTACTAAGTTGTGACCGCTCAAGTGCCTTGTGCACATTTTTGCAGCCCATTTTCTATTTTCTCCCTTATGCGTTCGTTCGCTCGGGTGCACTATGTGGTGTTGTGTGAGGGCGCTCGATGAAACGAGTTTGGGTCGGGTCGTTTCATTTGAGGGAGGCCATATAAAATTTGCTAAGTTGTGATCATCTGAGTGCCTTGTGCATGTTCGTGGAGTTAGTTTTCCATTTTCTCCCTCATGCCTTCGTTCGGTTGGGTGCGCCGTGTAATGTCGTGTGAGGGCGCCCGATGAAACGCGTTCGGGTTGAGTCATTTCATTTGACGACATCCATATAATATTTGCTAAGTTGCGACTACCCGGGTGCCTTCTGCAGGTTCGTGTGGCCCATTTTCCATTTGATACATTGTGCATTCATTCGGTAGGGCATGCCCTGTCGCGCCATGTGAGTGAGCCCAATGAAACACGTTCAACTTAGGTAATTTGGTTTGAGGGTGGCCATTTCAAATTTGCAAATTTGTGACCACCCAAGTACCCTGTGCACATTCGTAAGGATGGTTTTCCTTTTCTCCCTTGTGGCTTCGTTCGGCCGAGCGCGTCATGTCGCTCCGTGTGAAGGCACCTGATGAAATGCATTTAGGTCAGGGCATTTCGTTTGAGGGCACCCATATCAAATTTGCTAAGTTCTGACCACCCGAGTGCCTTATGCACATTCATGTGGCCCATTTTTTGTTTGCTCCCTTCTGCCTTTGTTTTCTCGGGCGCGTCGTGTCACGTTGTTGTGAGGGCACCTGATGAAATGTGTATGTTTGTGTCATTTTGTTTGAGGGCGGTCGTATCAAATTTGCTAAGTTGCAACTGCCAGGGTGCCTTCTACACATTCATGTGGCCCATTTTCCATTTTCTCCCTTGTGCCTTCGTTCGGTCAGGTGCATCGTGTCGCGCCGTGTGAGGGTGCCCAATGAAACGCATTAGGGTTGTCTATTTTTGTTTTAGGGAGGCCATATAAAATTTGCTAATTTGTGACCACCCGAGTGCCTTGTGCATGTTATTGTGGCATGTTTTTTGTCTGTTCCCTTGTGCCTTAGTTCGGTAGAGCACCCCGTGTTGCGTCGTGTGAGGGCACCCGATGAAACGCATTCGGGTCAGGTCATTTCTTTTGAGGGTAGTCGTATCAAATTTCCTTGTGCACATTCATGCTGCCCATTTTCCATTTGCTTACTTGTACGTTCATTCGATTGGGTAAGCCGTGTCACACCGTGCTAGGGCGCCCGATGAAACACGTTCTAGTTGGGTCGTTTTGTTTGAGGGAGGCCGTATCAAATTTTTTAATTTTTGACCACCTGGGTGCCTTGTACATCTTCGCACGACCCATTTGTTATTTTCTCCCTTGTGCCTTCATTCTGTCGGGCGCATCGTGTCGCACCGTGCGAGTGTGTCCAGTGAGATGTTTGGGTCAGGTCATTTCATTTGTGGGGGATCATACCTAGGTGCCTTGTGTAGGTTCATACGGCCCATTTTCTGTTTGCTACCTTGTGCCTTCATTTTGTCGGGCGCACCTTTTTTAGAGCACTGGATGAAATGCATTCTGGTCTGGTCGTTTCATTTGAGGGTGGTCGTATCAAATTTTCTAAGTTGTGAATGCCTGGTTGCCTTGTGCATGTTCACGCTACCAGTTTGACGATTGCTCCCTTATTCCTTCCTTCGGTCGAGCAGGACATGTCACACCATGTGAGGGCTCCCAATGAAATGTGTTCAAGTCGGGTCATTTCGTTTGAGGGAAGTTGTATCATATCTGCTAAGTTTTGACTGCCCGGGTGCCTTATGCATGATCGTGCGGCCCATTTTCCATTTCCTCCCTTGTGTTTTCATTCAGTCAGGCATGATGTGTGAGGGCACCCGATGAAACGTGTTTGCGTCGAATTGTTTTATTTGAGGGCAGTCGTATCAAATTTTCTAAGTTATGACAGCCCGAGTGCCTTGTGCATGTTCATGCGACCCATTATCCATATGCTCCCTTGTGTCTTCATTCGGTCAGGCACGCAGTGTCATTCCATGTGAGGGTTCCCGATGAAACGCATTCGGGTTGGGCCATTTCATTTGAGGGAATCTGTATCAAATTTCTAAGTTGTGACTACCTGGGTGCCACGTGCATGTTCATTCGACCCATTTTTTGGTTTCTCCCTTGTGCCTACATTCGTTCGGGTGCACCATGTGAGGGAGCCCGATGAAACACGTTCGGCTCAGGTCATTTCGTTTAAGGGTGGCCATACTAAATTTGCTAAGTTGTGACCGTTAGGGTGCCTTGTGCACGTTCATGTGCCCTGTTTGTCGTTTTCTCCCTTGTGCCTTCATTTGGTTTGGTACACTATGTCGCGCAGTGTGAGGGTGCCCGATGAAATGCATTCAGGTCAGGTCATTTCGTTTGAGGGTAGTCATATCAAATTTGTTAAGTTATGACCACTCGGGTGCCTTATGCACATTTGTGTGTCCCATTTTCTGCTTTATCCCTATTTCCTTTGCTCAGTTGGGCAGGCTCGTGCTATTTGAGGGCACCCGTTGAAACACTTTCGAGTTGAGTCGTTTCGTTTGAGGGTGGTCCTATCAAATTCGCTAAGTTGTGAATTTTCGGGTGCCTTGTGCATGTTCGTGCTATCTGTTTGGAATTTTCTCCATTGTGCCTTCATTCGGTTGGGCACGTCATGTCGTGCAATGCTAGGGCACCTGATAAAACGCGTTCAGGTTGGGTCATTTCGTTTGAGGGCAGCCGTATCAAATTTTCTAAGTTGTGACTGCCAAGGTGCCTTGTGGACATTCATGTCACCCATTTTCTATTTTCTCCCTTGTTTCTTCGTTTGGTCGAGCACCCCGTGTTGCGCCATATGAGGGTGCTCGATGAAACATGTTTGGGTCACGTCGTTTCTTTTGAGGGTGCCCATACCAAATTTTCTAAGTTGTGATCACCTAGTTTCCTTGTGCACATTCGTGCAACCCATTTTCTATTTGCTCCCTTGTGCCCTCATTCAGTCGGGCACACCGTGTCGCACCATGTGAGGTTTTCCAATGAAACACATTTGGGTTGGTTCCTTTTGTTTGAGGGCGATCGTATAAAATTTTCTAAGTTGTGACCACCCGGGTGCTTTGTGCATGTTTGTGCTACCCATTTTCTGTCTACTGCCTTATGCCTTCATTTGGTCGGGCGCGTCGTGTCGTGCTGTGTGAGGGCATCTGATGAAACACGTTTGGGTCAGGTTATTTTTTTTTAAGGGCGACCATATCAAATTTGCTAATTTGTGGCTGCTCGGTTGCCTTTTGCATGTTCATGCAGCCTGTTTGTCATTTTCTCCCTTGTGCCTTCATTTGGTCGGGTGCACCATGTTACACTGTGTGAGGGCACCCGATGAAACATGTTTGCGTCAGGTCATTTCGCTTGAGGATGGCCGTATCAAATTTGCTAAGTTGTGACTTCTCGGGTGCCTTGTGCACGTTCGTATGGCCCGTTCCTTGTTTTCTCCCTTGTGCCTTCGTTCAGTCGGAGGGGGGCATATCGCGTTGTGTGAGGGCACCCAATGAAACGTGTTCAAGTCATTTCATTTGCGGGACGTGTTAGAAAATTATATATTATGGAGCAATGCAACACATAAAATATGCGGAAAATACAAGCAGACAAAAAACACATAAAACCAAAGAGACACAGATATACGTGGTTCACCCAGTTTGGGCTACGTCCACCCCGAACAGCCAGTCCTTCCTTTCTATTATCCAGCAAAATGAAAAACAAAACCTACAGCAGATCCACTGTAATATCCTCTGTTCTTTCTCACAGTCTCCCCCTCTGTTTCTCGCTCCGAGAATACACATACATACAATACACAGCCGCAATACAATACCCTCATAAAAGCGAGGGGTTGCCTTCTAGGTCAAAAAACCCTAATCTAAACATAACTTCTACCGTCAGATCATTTGCCTAATGAATGGCCCAGATTGACTAGAAATTACTAAACTTTTACAAGGCAATTTTACATCTGTTTTTAGCTTCGGGGGCGCTGTGTTGCCACCCCTTTTAAGGTACAGGGGTCCAATGTTGTGATACAAAGTAAACAACATAATCAGGCTCCACACCCAACAATCTCCCACTTGGAGAATGATTGTAGCAACTCCACCGCTGCTTCATTTGCTGGACAATGACTCCTCTTTGAACTTGGCTGTTTCTCATCTTCATCGTCATCCTTGAAGAACAATTGAAATTGACATGTTCTCAGTTTCTCCCTGGTTACAAATTTTGTTAGCATATCTGCAGGATTCTGGCTAGTGTGTATCTTTTCTAGCTTCAACTCTCCATCTTCCAATACTGACCGTATGAAATGGTACTTGAGATGTATGTGTTTAGTCCTGGAATGAAATGCTGAGTTCTTTGTAAGATGAATAACACTTTGGCTATCACTGTATAGTGTGCCCATATCATGATTATTACCCAATTCATCCATAAACCTTTGTAACCAAATCATTTCTTTACTAGCCTCTGTAGCAGCAACATATAAACCTGTTGTTGAAAGTGCAACAACACTTTAGTTTTATTTTTGAAGCAAGCCGACATGCGATACCACATACAATGAATACATATCTGTAGTGCTCCTCCTGTTATCTCTGTCACCTGCCATATCTGCATCAACATATCCCTGTAGATCAATGTTTGAACCACCAAAGCATAATGCTTGATTTGTGGTACCTCTCAAATATCTGAGAATCCATTTTACTGCCATCCAATTTTATTTTCCTGAATTATTCATGTACCTGCTTACAACTCCCATTGCATGTGAAATATTAGGCCTTGTGCAGACCATTGCATACATTAAGCTTCCAACTTCTGATGCATATGGAACTTTAGACATATAGTCCATTTCTTCTTGGGTCTTGGGGCACATCTCCTTACTAAGTTTGAAATGGCTAGCGAAAGGTGTACTAACTGGTTTTGCATTCTGCATATTAAATCTTTTCAACACCTTCTCTATGTACTCATTCTGAGACAGTGTTAATTTGTGATTTTTCTTGTCTCTAGTTATCCTCATACCAAGGATTTGTTTTGCAGCTCCCAAATCCTTCATTGCAAATGAATTTGACAATTTTATTTTGAGCACATTTATTTCCTGCATGTTAGACCCTGCAACAAGCATGTCATCCACATACAATAACAATATAATATAGCTGCCATCCTTTTTCCTTTTTAGATAAACAAAATTATTAGAGTGACATCTAGTATAACCTTGTTCAGACATGAACTTGTCAAATTTTAGATACCACTATCTTGGAGCCTGTTTTAAACCATACAAGCTCTTCTTTAACCTGCACACCAATTTTTCTTTCCCTTTTACCTCATATCCTTCTGGTTGCTGCATGTATATCTCTTCCTCCAAATCTCCATGGAGAAATGTTGTCTTTACATCTAACTTTTCAAGATGTAAATCTTCCGCTGCTACAAGACTTAAAACAGTTCTGATTGAATTCATCTTAACAACAGGAGAAAATATTTCATCAAAATCAATACCTTTCTTTTGTGCAAACCCCTTCACCACAAGTCTATCTTTGTACCTCTGTTTTCCTCCATATTCTTCCTTCAGCCTGTAAACCCATTTATTCTACAAATTAGTTTTACCTGCAGGCAACCTGACTAAGTCCCAAGTCTGGTTATGCATTAAGGAGTCCATCTCTTCTTCCATGGCTAGCTCCCACTTCTTTCTGCTTTCAACCTGCATTGCTTCTTCATAACATTCAGGTTCACCAGAATCAGTCAACAATAAATAATTTAATGAAGGAGAGTATCGTTCAGGGGGTCTACTTATCCTGGTAGATCTTCTAACACCACTTTCAGGTGTTTGAGGTGCCTGTTGCTGTTGTGGTGGTTGTTGCTGCTGTGGTTGTTGATTATTATTATTTTCAAGCACCTTTACTTTTTCAGTTATCTCATCAAGAACCGTGTATTCCTTGCTTTCTTTTTCTTGTTTCTTTTCCTGCAACTGATTCTTATACAAGACATTTTCATTGAATATTACATCTCTGCTCCTAATGATTTTGTGATTTTCATAATCATATAAGCGATATCCAAAATCATTAACACCATATCCAATAAAGGTACATTTCTTTGATTTTGCCTCAAGCTTTATTCTATTTTCTTTATTAATATGGACAAAGGCCTCACAACCAAAAGGCTTTAAAAAAGAGTAGTTTACCTTTTTACCTGTCCATGCTTCCTCTAGAATACCACCATTCAAGGAACTTGAAGGCCCTCTGTTTATTAGATAAACAACAGTATCTACAGCATCTGCCCAAAATTGTAAAGGCAATCCCACATGCAATCTCATGCACCTTGCACGCTCCATGATTGTTATGTTCATCCTTTCTGACACACCATTTTCTTGTGGTGTTCTTGGAACTGTCTTCTCTCTACGAATTCCATGCTCTGAACAGTACCTATCAAACTCTTTGCTGCAATACTCACCTCCATTGTCTGATCTGAGACACTTCAACTTCTTTCCTTTCTCAATCTCAACCAAAGCTTTCCATTTCTTGAAAGTATCAAATACATCAGATTTATTCTGAATACAATAAATCCATGTTTTTCTAGTTGCATCATAAATAAAAGTAACATAATAACGAGAGCCACCGAGAGATGATACCTGAGCAGGTCCCCATACATCTGTATGCACAAGCTCCAATTTTTCGCTCTTCTTTTCTTTCCCAACTCTGAGAAATCTGACTCTCTTTTGTTTTCCATAAATGCAATTCTCATAGAAATCCAAATCAACATTCTTCAAACCTGGCAGAAAATTTCTTGAGTGAAGAATTTTCATCCCCTTCTCACTCATGTGTCCGAGCCTATGATGCCATAATGCTGCATCTGCTCCTTTGGAAGTTAAAGCATTAACAGAGTTAGAAATACCATTGCATAAATACAATGTACCAACCTTTTCGCCTTTTGCTATTACCGGGGCTCCTTTGGTGACCTTCCAAGTTTTATCTGTGAAAGTTGTCACACAACCTTCACTGCCTAACTGCCCTGTTGAAATCAGATTTTTCTTCAGATCTGGAACATGCCTTACCTCCTTTATTAGCCATTGGTTTCCATTCTGTTGTTTTACAAGAACTTTACCCATTCCAACAATTTTACAGGGTTTATCATCACCCAAACGAACTTGTCCAAAATCTCCTTGAACATAGTCATGAAAATATTTCTTATCGGGTGTGGCATGGAATGAAGCCCCTGAATCTACAACCCAAGAATCAGTAACATTTTCGAAAGAAAGAATCAAAGCATCTTGTAACACATCACCTGTCACATTTTCTTCATGATTGTTTTCTTGCTGTGTGTCTCCTTCTTTTCCCTTCCGAGATCTACAATCTTTCTTTAGGTGTCCTTTCTTTCTGCAATTCCAGCACACTATTCCTGATCTGGACTTGGATCTGCCTTTCCTTGATTTACTGTGGTATCCCAAGCTCTTTCCTCTTTCCATTATTCTTCCCCTAGACTCTGCACTCAAAGCATTACCCGATATCTCACCAGATATTTTCCGTTGCATTTCCTCGCTAAGGATAGCACCAACAACATCATCAAACTTTAAAGTACTAGATCTAGAGACAGAGTTACTAAAGGCCATAACTAAACCATTCTAGCTTTCTAGTAATGAGCACAAGAATAACAGAGCTCTAACTTCATCATCAAATTTTACCCCTACAGAACTTAACTCACTGGTAACTGTATTAAATTCATTTAAACGGTCTGCAACAGATCCACCTTCCGACATCTTCATATTAAATAGTCGTTTCATAAGAAATACATTGTTAGAGGCGGAGGGTTTTTCATATAGTTTCACCAACGTCTGCATCAAACCATCTGTTGTTGTTTCCTTCGAAATATTGAAGGCGATTGATGCTTCAAGGCACAACCGTAATGTTCCGAGTGCCTTTCTATCAAGAATGTTCCATTCCACGTCTGTCATGGTTGCCAGCTTCTTTGTTTTGCCTCTCAATGGTAGGTATAGATCTTTCTGATACAGATAATCTTCCATCTACATCTTCCACAGCAGGAATTTTTGGTCCTTAAATCTTTCGACCCTAAACTTACCATCGTTCTCCATTGCTCCCACTCGAACCAGGAACCCTTCTTTCCTGCGAGTTTATCAGCCAAATATACCTTCGGCTCTGATACCAGTTGTTAGAAAATTATATATTATGGAGCAATGAAACACATAAAATATGCGGAAAATACAAGAACAAAAAAAACACATAAAACCAGAGAGACACAGATATACGTGGTTCACCCAGTTTGGGCTACATCCACCCCGAACAGCTAGTCCTTCCTTTCTATTATCTAGAAAAATGAAAAACAAAACCTACAGCAGATCCGCTGTAATATCCTTTGTTCTTTCTCACAGTCTCCCCCTCTGTTTCTCACTCTGAGAATACACATACATACAATACACAGCCGCAATATAATACCCTCATAAAAGCGAGGGGTTTCATTCTAGGGCAAAAAACCCTAATCTAAACATAACTTCTACCATCAGATCATTTGCGTAATGAACGGCCAAGATTGACTAGAAATTACTATACTTTTACAAGGAAATTTTACATCTGTTTTTAGCTTCGGGGGCTTTGCCCCCGAAAAATTTCCTCCAGGGGGGGGGCTCTGAAAAGCGCTACTGCCCCCCCTAGACCCCCCATGGCAGCGATTAATTACGGGTGGCGTTGCCACCCCTTTTAAGGTACAGGGGTCCAATGTTGTGATACAAAGTAAACAAGATAATTAGGCTCCACACCCAATAGGAGGTTGTATCAAATTTGGTAAGTTATGATTGCCTGGGTACCTTGTACACGCTCAAGCGGCCCATTTTCCATTTTCTCCCTTGTGCATTGATTCAGTTGCGCACGTCATGTCTTGCCATGCGAGGGAACCTGATGAAAAGCATTTGGGTCGGGTCATTTCATCTGAGGGCAGCCGTATCAAATTTTGTAAGTTGTGACCGTCGGGGTGCCTTGTGCACGTTCGTATGACCCGTTTGTTGTTTTCTCCCTTGTGCCTTCATTCAGTTTGGTGTGTCATGTTCTGTTGTGTGAAGGCACCCAATGAAACACGTTTGGGTCAGTTTGTTTTGTTTGAGGGCGGTCATATAAAATTTTCTAAATTAGGAATACCCCGGTGCCTTGTTCTTATTCGTGCACCCCGTTTTCCATTTGCTCCCTTGTGCTTTTGTTCTATCAGGTAGGTTGTGTCGTGCCATCTGAGGATGCCCGATCAAACGAATTCAGGTCAAGTCGTTTCGTATGAGGGCGACCGTATAAAATTTTCTAAGTTGTGACCACCTGGGTGCCTTGTACTCATTTGTGTGCCGAATTTTCCATTTTCTCCCTCGTGCCTTTGTTCCGTTAGGCATGACTTGTCATGCTGTGTGAGGGCACCCAATAAAACGTGTTCGACTCAGGCCATTTTGATTGAGGGTGACCGTATTAAATTTTCTAAGTTATGACTGCCTATGTGCTTTGTGGACATTCGTGTGGCCCATTTTCCATTTTCTCCCTTGTGCCTTCGTTCGGTCAGGCATGTCATCTTGCGCAGTGTGAGGGCACCAGATGAAACATGTCCAGGTCATTTCATTCGAGGGCAGTCATATTTGATTTTCTAAGTTGTGACCGCCCAAGTGCCTTGTGCATATTCGTGCAGCCTATTTTATCCCTTATGCCTTCATTCGGTCAGGTGCACCATGTTGCATCATACGAGGGCACCCGGTGACACATGTTTGGGTTGGTTGTTTCGTTTGAGTGTGATCGTATCAAATTTGCTAATTTGTGACCACCTAGGTGCCTTGTGCACATTCATGTGGCCTGTTTTTCATTTTATCCCTTGTGCCCTCGTTCGGTTGGGCGCACCATGTCACGTCGTTTGAGAGTACCCGATGAAACGTGTTCAGGTCAGTTAGTTTTGTTTGAGGGTGATTGTATTAATTTTTTTAAGTTGTTACCGCCTAGGTTCCTTGTACACGTTCGTGTGGCTCATTTTCCTTTTTCTCTCTTCTGTCTTTGTTTGGTCGGGCACGCCCTGTGACAACGCCATATGAAAAGCCTTCGGGTCGTGTTGTTTCGTTTGACGATGCCTAATGAAATGCGTTCAAGTTGGGTTGTTTCATTTGAGGGCAGTCATATCAAATTTTCTATCTTGTGACTGCCCAAGTGCCTTGTACACGTTCGTGTCACCTATTTTTCATTTGATCCCTTGTGCCTTTGTTCGGTCTGGCGCATCATGTGAGGGTGCTCGATGAAACACATTTGGGTTGGGTCATTTCGTATGAGGGTGGTTGTATCAAATTTGCTAAGTTCCGACTGCCTAGTTTCCTTCTTCTCGTTCTTGTGGCCTGTTTGTCATTTTCTCCCTTGTGCCTTCTTTTTGTCGGGTAGGTTATGTCTCATCGTGTGAGGGCACCTGATGAAATTCGTTTGGGTCGCGTTGTTTCATTTGAGGGAAGTGGTATCAAATTTTCTAACTTGTGACCACTCGGGTGCCTTGTGAAAGTTCGTGCACCCTGTTTTCCATTTTCCCTTGTGCCTTCATTCGGTCGGGCACACCATGTGGTGCCGTGTGAGGGCGCCCGATGAAACGCGTTCGATTCGGGTCATTTTGTATGAGGGCGATCGTATAAAATTTGTTAATTTGTGACTGCCCGGGTGCCTTATGCACGTTCTTGCAACCCATTTTCCATTTTTTCCCCTGTGTCTTCATTTGGTCAAGTGTGACCTATCACACCGTGTGAGGACACCCGATGAAAAACATTTAGCTCTAGTCTTTTCATTTGAGGACGACCCCATCAAATTTTCTAAGTTGTGACTACACGGGTGCCTTGTGCATGTTCGTGTAGCCCGTTTGCCATTTACACCTTTGTGCCTTCATTTGGTTGGGCGCGTCGTGTCGCGCAGTGTGAGGGTGCCCAATGAAATGCGTTTGGGTCATGTCATTTCATTTTAGGGCACCCGATGAAACACGTTCAGGTTGGGTCATTTTGTTTGTGGGCGACCGTATCAAATTTGAAAAGTTGTGACTACTCGGGTGCCTTGAGCACATTTGTGCATCCCATTTTTCATTTTCTCCCTTGTGCCTTCGTTCGGTCAGGCACGTCGTGTGAGGGCGCCCAATGAAACACGTTCGGGTCAGGTCGTTTCGTTTGGGGGCAGCCATATCAAATTTTCTAAGTTGTGACCTCCAGGTTCCATTGTGCTTGTTCGTGCAGCCCATTTTTCATTTTCTCTCTTGTGCCTTCTTTTGGTTGGGCTGGTCCTGTTGCACCGTGTGAGGGTGCCCAATGAAACGTGTTCGAGTTGGGTCCTTTCATTTGAGGGCGGTCGTATCAAATTTGCTAAGTTGTGACCACTTGGGTGCCTTATGCACGTTCATGCAGCCTGTTTTTCATTTTCTCCCTTGTGCCTTTGTTCGGTCGGGCGCACAATGTGGCGCCATGTGAGGGTGCCCGATGAAACGCATTTGGGTCGAGTCCTTTCGTTTGAGGGTAGTCGTATCAAATTTGCTAAGTTGTGACCACCCAAGTTCCTTGTGCATGTTTGTGCGACCTGTTTTCCATTTTCTCCCTTGTGCCTTCTTTCAGTCAGGCACGCCATGTTGCATCATGTGAGGGCACCCGATGAAACGCATTTAGGTAGGGTTGTTTTGTTTGAGGGCGACCATATAAAATTTGCTAAATTGTGACCGCCCAGGTGCCTTGTGCACATTCGTGCAACCCATTTTCTATTTTCTCGCTTGTGCCTTCATTCGGTCGGACGGGTCGTGTCATGCCATGTGAGGGCGACCGATGAAATGTGTCTGGGTCATTTCGTTTGCAGGAGGCTGTATCAAATTTGCTAAGTTGTGACTACCTGGGTGCCTTATACATGTTCGAGCGGCCCATTTTCCATTTTCTCCCTTGTCCATTCATTCGGTCGGGCGCGCTGTATCGTGTCGTATGAGGGCACCAGATGAAATGCATTTGAGTCGGGTCATTTCGTTTGAGGGTGGCCGTATCAAATTTTCTAAGTTGTGACCACCCGGGTGCCTTGTGCACATTCGTACTACCCATTTTTTGTTTTCTCCCTTGTGACTTCATTCGGTTTGGTGCATCGTGTCGCGTCATGTGAGGGCGCCTAATGAAACGTGTTTAGGTCATGTCTTTTTGTTTGAGGGCGACCGTATCAAATTTGCTAAGTTAGGACTGCTTAGGTGCCTTAAGCACATTTGTGTGGCCCATTTTCCATTTTCTCCCTTGTGCCTTCGTTCAATTGGGCGCATCGTGTTGTGCGGTGTGAGGGCACCAGATGAAACGCATTTAGGTAAGGTCGTTTCATTTTAGGGCAACCATATCAAATTTTCTAAGTTGTGATTGCCCGAGTTACTTGTGCACGTTTTTGTGGCCCATTTTTCGTTTGCTCCCTTGTGCCTTCATTCAGTCAGGTGGATCGTGTCATGTGTCATGCGAGGGTGCCTGATGAAATGCATTCGGGTTGGGTCGTTTTGTTTGAGGGAGACCATATCAAATTTGCTATGTTGTGACCACCTGGGTGCCTTTTACACATTTGAGCGACCCGTTTCCCATTTTATCCCTTTGGCCTTCATTCGGTCGGGTGCACCATGTCGCGTCATGCGACGACGCCTGATGAAACATGTTCAAGTCGGGTCATTTCGTTTGAGGGTGGTGATATCAAATTTTCTAAGCTGTGACTGCCCGGGTGCCTTGTGCACGTTTGTGCATCCTTTTTTTCGATTAATCCCTTGTGCCTTTGTTCACTTGGGCACACTGTGTCACGTCATGTGAGGTTGCCCGATTAAACTCGTTCGGGTCAGGTCATTTCATTTGAGGGTGACTATATCAATTTTTTTAAGTTGTTACTGCTCGGGTTCCTTATACAGGTCTGTGCGGCTCATTTTTCATTTGCTCCCTTGTGCCTTTGTTCAGTCGAGTATGCTGTATGATGGTGCCCAATGAAATTCGTTCGAGTCATGTTGTTTCATTTAACGATGCCTGATGAAATGCGTTCGGGTTGGGTCGTTTCGTTTCAGGGTAGTCGTATCAAATTTCCTAGGTTGTGACCACTCATGTGCCTTATGCACGTTTGTGCGACCCATTTTCCCTTTGATCCCTTGTGCCTTCGTTCGATTGGGCGCATCATGTGAGGGTGCCCGATAAAATGAATTCGAGTTAGGTTGTTTCATTTTAGGGTGGTTGTATCAAATTTTATAAGTTGTGACTACCCGGTTGCCTTCTGATCGTTCATGCGGCCTGTTTTTCGTTTTCTCCCTTGTGCCTTCTTTTCGTCGGGTAGGTTGTGTCTCACCATGTGAGGGCACCCGATGAAACACGTTCAGGTCAGGTCATTTTGTTTAAGGGAAGTCGTATCAAATTTACTAAGTTGTGACTGCCCGTCTGCCTTATGCACTTTCGTGTACCCCATTTTCCATTTTCTCCCTTAGGCCTTCATTCAGTCGAGCGCGCCATGTGGCGCCATGTTAGGGCGCCTGATGAAATGCATTCGAGTTGGGTCATTTTATTTAAGGGTGACTGTATCAAATTTTATATGTTGTGACCACCCGGGTTCCTTGTGCTCGTTCTCATGACCCGTTTGCCATTTTCTCCCTTGTGCCTTCATTTGGTCAGGTGTAACCTGTCACGCCGTGAGATGGCGCCCAATGAAAAACACTCGACTCTGGTCGTTTTGATTGAGGGAGGAAATATCTGTTAGGTTCCTATGATTTGGAAGATTGGAAAGACATAATACACAAGGTAACATCAAACCAGTCTTTGGAGTCCTAGGACCTAGCCTTCCTGGACTCGGAGAGGGCTCTCTCCATTTTATGCAAAGGATGTGAACTTGTTTTCTTTTAGGGTTTGATTTTAGGCTAGTTTTTAAGTGTAGGGTTTGTTTATTTGTTTTGGTTGGGTAAGATGATCAAGTATATTAGGTGGAGTGAGGAAATATTCAAGTCATTGGGTTGTGGAGTCAATAAATTCATTTATGCCCAAGAGACCATGCAAGGCCCAAGGCACAAAAGATCTCATGAAATAAATAAAAAAATAACTCCTAGCACCTAAATTTGGAGTGATTTGCCTAAAAAGACACTAAAATATTATTTTTCCATTAATGAGTGTCTTTTGTTGACATGAAAGCCAAAAATGCATAGTGAGGTCTGAACGCATAGCGCCTGCACGAGAGAAACTTGGTCCACTTGCAACCAAGTTTTGATGACCTTTGCGATGTCAGAATTGGCTCCGTGATGGCCCGTTAGCAATACTCCTCAGTATAATTTCTAAAAATTCACTTGGTTTTCTTATTAGACTCCATTTACCTATCCAAAAAGGAAAACTCCCAAAACTTCTCTAGGCACACCGCCAGGCCTGAAAATGAGGCAAAAAGGTGAAAAATGAGGTGTTTTTTAGCCTTTTGAGGGACCAAAATGTTCCAAATGCTCTGAAATTTGGTGAGCATGTTATACGTGAGGTGAGGAGATTCCAAAAATGCAAATTTCTCCTCCTAAGGATGCCTTAGGTGAAACCATAGCACCAAGGGTGTTGCGCTTAAAGGCCTCAAAATTTGCAAAAAACCAAAATTTGTCAAAAATTTCCCAAAATTGGTGGATGTCTTCCTCATGGGGTTTGGGAGGCCTATAGAGAAGCTTGAGACAAAATTCCAAGGTTTTCTTGGTATTTTTCCAACTTGAGTGATTTTATTTCATCCAGGGCTCTTTTGAGCTTGGCCCTTGGAATTTGATTTTGTTTGGTCAGGCACGCTGTGTGAGGGCGCCCAATGAAAATAATTTGGTTCGGGTCGTTTCATTTCAGGGTGGTCGTATCAAGTTTACTAAGTTGTGACCGCTCAAGTGCCTTGTGCACATTTGTGCAGCCCATTTTCTATTTTCTCCCTTATGCGTTCGTTCGCTCGGGTGCACTATGTGGTGTTGTGTGAGGGCGCTCGATGAAACGAGTTTGGGTTGGGTCATTTCGTTTGAGGGAGGCCATATAAAATTTGCTAAGTTGTGATCATCTGAGTGCCTTGTGCATGTTCTTGGAGTTTGTTTTCCATTTGCTCCCTTATGCCTTCGTTCGGTCAGGGTGCACCGTGTAATGTCGTGTGAGGGCGCCCGATGAAACGCGTTTGGGTTGAGTCATTTCATTTGAGGGCATCCATATAATATTTGCTAAGTTGCGACTGCCCAGGTGCCTTGTGCAGGTTCATGTGGCCCATTTTCCATTTGATACACTGTGCATTCATTTGGTAGGGCATGCCCTGTCACGCCATGTGAGGGAGCCCAATGAAACACGTTCAGCTTAGGTAATTTGGTTTGAGGGTGGCCATTTCAAATTTGCAAATTTGTGACGACCCAAGTACCCTGTGCACATTCGTATGGATGGTTTTCCTTTTCTCCCTTGTGGCTTCGTTTGGCCGAGCGCGTCATGTCGCTCCGTGTGAAGGCACCTGATGAAATGCATTTAGGTCAGGGCATTTCGTTTGAGGGCACCCATATCAAATTTGCTAAGTTATGACCACCCGAGTGCCTTATTTTCTCGGGCGCGTCGTGTCACGTTGTTGTGAGGGCGCCTGATGAAATGTGTATGTTTGTGTCATTTTGTTTGAGGGCGGTCATATCAAATTTGCTAAGTTGCAACTACCAGGGTGCCTTCTACACATTCATGTGGCCCATTTTCCATTTTCTCCCTTGTGCCTTCGTTCGGTCAGGCGCACCGTGTCGCGTCGTGTGAGGGTGCCCAATGAAACGCATTAGGGTTGTCTATTTTTGTTTTAGGGAGGCCATATAAAATTTGCTAATTTGTGACCACCCGAGTGCATTGTGCATGTTATTGTGGCATGTTTTTTGTCTGTTCCCTTGTGCCTTAGTTCGGTAGAGCACCCCGTGTTGCGTCGTGTGAGGGCACCCGATGAAACGCATTCGGGTTAGGTCATTTCTTTTGAGGGTAGTCGTATCAAATTTCCTTGTGCACATTCATGCTACCCATTTTCCATTTGCTTACTTGTACATTCATTCGATTGGGTGAGCCGTGTCACACCGTGCCACGGCGCCCGATGAAACACGTTCGAGTTGGGTCGTTTTGTTTGAGGGAGGCCGTATCAAATTTTTTAATTTTTGACCACCTGGGTGCCTTGTACATCTTCATGCGACCCATTTGTTATTTTCTCCCTTGTGCCTTCATTCTGTCGGGCGCATCGTGTCGCACCGTGCGAGTGTGTCCAGTGAGATGTTTGGGTCAGGTCATTTCATTTGTGGGCGATCATACCTGGGTGCCTTGTGTAGGTTCATACGGCCCATTTTCTGTTTGCTACCTTGTGCCTTCATTCTGTCGGGCGCACCTTTTTTAGAGCACCAGACGAAATGCATTCTGGTCTGGTCGTTTCATTTGAGGGTGGTCGTATCAAATTTTCTAAGTTGTAAATGCCTGGTTGCCTTGTGCATGTTCACGCTACCAGTTTGACGTTTTCTCCCTTATTCCTTCCTTCGGTCGAGCAGGACGTGTCACACCATGTGAGGGCTCCCAATGAAATGTGTTCAAGTTGGGTCATTTCGTTTGAGGGGATTTGTATCATATTTGCTAAGTTTTGGCTGCCCGGGTGCCTTATGCATGATCGTGCGGCCCATTTTCCATTTCCTCCCTTGTGTTTTCATTCAGTCAGGCATGATGTGTGAGGGCACCCGATGAAACGTGTTTGCGTCGAATTGTTTCATTTGAGGGCAGTCATATCACATTTTCTAAGTTATGACAGCCCGAGTGCCTTGTGCATGTTCATTCAACCCATTATCCATATGCTCCCCTGTGTCTTCATTCGGTCAGGCGCGCAGTGTCATTCCATGTGAGGGTTCCCGATGAAACACATTCGGGTTGGGTCATTTCATTTGAGGGAATCTGTATCAAATTTCTAAGTTGTGACTACCTGGGTGCCTTGTGCATGTTCATTCGACCCATTTTTTGGTTTCTCCCTTGTGCCTACATTCGTTCGGGTGCACCATGTGAGGGAGCCCGATGAAACACGTTCGGCTCAGGTCATTTCGTTTAAGGGTGGCCATACTAAATTTGCTAAGTTGTGACCGTTAGGGTGCCTTGTGCACGTTCATGTGCCCTGTTTGTCATTTTCTCCCTTTTGCCTTCATTTGGTTTGGTACACTATGTCGCGTAGTGTGAGGGTGCCCGATGAAATGCATTCAGGTCGGGTCATTTCGTTTGAGGGTAGTCATATCAAATTTGTTAAGTTATGACCACTGGGGTGCCTTATGCACGTTTGTGTGTCCCATTTTCTGCTTTATCCCTGTTGCCTTTGCTCAGTTGGGCAGGCTCGTGCTATGTGAGGGCACCCATTGAAACACATTCGAGTTGAGTCGTTTCGTTTGAGGGTGGTCCTATCAAATTCGCTAAGTTGTGAATGTTCGGGTGCCTTGTGCATGTTCGTGCTATCTGTTTGGAATTTTCTCCATTGTGCCTTCATTCGGTTGGGCACGTCATGTCGCGCAATGCTAGGGCACCTGAGTAAATGCGTTCAGGTTGGGTCATTTCGTTTGAGGGCAGCCGTATCAAATTTTTTAAGTTGTGACTGCCGAGGTGCCTTGTGGACATTCATGTCACCCATTTGCTATTTTCTCCCTTGTTCCTTTGTTTGGTCGAGCACCCCATGTTGCGCCATATGAGGGTGCTTGATGAAACATGTTTGGGTCACGTCGTCTCTTTTGAGGGTGCCCATACCAAATTTTCTAAGTTGTGATCACCTAGTTTCCTTGTGCACATTCGTGCAACCCATTTTCTATTTGCTCCCTTGTGCCCTCATTCAGTCGGGCACACCGTGTCGCGCCATGTGAGGTTTTCCAATGAAACACATTTGGGTTGGTTCCTTTTGTTTGAGGGCAATCGTATAAAATTTTCTAAGTTGTGACTACCCGGGTGCTTTTTGCACATTTGTGCGACCCATTTTTTGTCTACTCCCTTATGCCTTCATTTGGTCGGGCGCGTCGTGTCGTGCTGTGTGAGGGCGTCTGATGAAACACGTTTGGGTCAGGTTATTTTTTTTAAGGGTGACCATATCAAATTTGCTAATTTGTGGCTGCTCGGGTGCCTTTTGCATGTTCATGCAGCCATTTGTCATTTTCTCCCTTGTGCCTTCATTTGGTCGGGTGTACCGTGTTACACTGTGTGAGGGCACCCGATGAAACATGTTTGGGTCGGGTCATTTCGCTTGAGGGTGGCCGTATCAAATTTGCTAAGTTGTTACTTCTCAGGTGCCTTGTGCACGTTCGTATGGCCTTTTCCTTGTTTTCTCCCTTGTGCACGTTCGTATGGCCTGTTCCTTGTTTTCTCCCTTGTGCATTCGTTCAGTTGGAGGGGGGCATATCGCGTTGTGTGAGGGCACCCAACTAAACCTGTTCAGGTCATTTCGTTTGCGGGATGTGTTAGAAAATTATATATTATGGAGCAATGAAACACACAAATATGCGGAAAATACAAGCAGACAAAAAACACATAAAACCAAAGAGACACAGATATACGTGGTTCACCCAGTTTGGGCTATGTCCACCCCGAACAGCCAGTCCTTCCTTTCTATTATCTAGCAAAATGAAAAACAAAACCTACAGCAGATCCACTGTAATATCCTTTGTTCTTTCTCACAGTCTCCCCCTCTATTTCTCGCTCCAAGAATACACATACATACAATACACAGCCGTGATACAATACCCTCATAAAAGTGAGGGGTTGCTTTCTAGGTCAAAAAACCCTAATCTAAACATAACTTCTACCGTCAGATCATTTTCCTAATGAATGGCCCAGATTGACTAGAAATTACTAAACTTTTACAAGGCAATTTTACATCTGTTTTTAGCTTCGGGGGTGCTGTGTTGCCACCCCTTTTAAGGTATAGGGGTCCAATGTTGTGATACAAAGTAAACAAGATAATCAAGCTCCACACCCAACAATCTCCCACTTGGAGACTAATTGTAGCAACTCCATTGTTGCTTCATTTGTTGGACAATGACTCCTCTTTGGACCTGGCTATTCCTCATCTTCATCGTCATCCTTGAAGACCAATTGAAACTGAGCACATTCTCAGTTTCTCCCTGGTTACAACTTTTGTTAGCATATCTGCAGGATTCTGGCTAGTGTGTATCTTTTCCAGCTTCAACTCTCCATCTTCCAATACTGACCATATGAAATGGTACTTGAGATGTATGTGTTTAGTCTTGGAATGAAATGCTGAGTTCTTTGCAAGATGAATAACACTTTGGATATCACTGTATAGTGTGCCCATATCATGCTTCCTACCCAATTCATCCATAAACCTTTGTAACCAAATCATTTCTTTTCTAGCCTGCAGCAAGCAAACATACTCGGCCATTGTTGTTGAAAGTGCAACAACACTTTGGATTTTGAAGCAAACGACATTTGTTTTACACCTCTGATAGTGCATCCTGTAGTGATCCTCCTGTTATCTCTGTCACCTGCCATATCTGCATCAACATATCCCTGTAGAGAAATGTTTGAACCACCAAAGCATAATGCTTGATTTGTTGTACCTCTCAAATATCCGAGAATCCATTTTACTACCATCTAATGTTATTTTCCTAGATTGTTCATGTACCTTCTTACAACTCCCATTGCATATGAAATATCAGGCCTTGTGCAGACCATTGCATACATTAACCTTCCAACTGCTGATGCATATGGAACTTTAGACATATAATCCATGTCTTCTTGGCTCTTTGGGCACATCTCCTTACTAAGTTTGAAATGGCTAGCAAAAGGTGTACTAACTGGTTTTGCATTCTGCATATTAAATCTTTTCAACACCTTCTCTATGTACTCATTCTGAGACAGTGTTAATTTGAGATTTTTCTTGTCTCTAGTTATCCTCATACCAAGGATTTGTTTTGCAGCTCCCAAATCCTTCATTGCAAATGAATTTTCCAATTTTATTTTGAGCACATTTATTTCCTACATGTTAGACCCTGCAACAAGCATGTCATCCACATACAATAACAATATAATATAGCTGCCATTATTTTTCCTTTTTAGATAAACACAATGATTAGAGTGACATCTAGTATAACCTTGTTCAGACATGAACTTGTCAAATTTTAGATACCACTGTCTTGGAGCCTGTTTTAAACCATACAAGCTCTTCTTTAACCTGCACACCAATTTTTCTTTCCCTTTTACCTCATATCCTTCTGGTTGCTGCATGTATATCTCTTCCTCCAAATATCCATGGAGAAATTTTGTCTTTACATCTAACTGTTCAAGATCTAAATCTTCTACTGCTACAAGACTTAAAATAGTTCTGATTGAATTCATTTTAACAACAGGAGAAAATATTTCATCAAAATCAATGCCTTTATTCTATGCAAACCCCTTCACCACAAGTCTAGCTTTGTACCTCTGTTTTCCTCCATCTTCTTCCTTCAGCCTATAAACCCATTTATTCTGCAATGTAGTTTTACCTGCAGGAAACCTATCTAAGTCCCAAGTCTGGTTATGCATTAAGGAGTCCATCTCTTCTTCCATGGCTAGCTCCCACTTCTTCCTGCGTTCAACTTGCATTGCTTCTTCATAACATTCAGGTTCACCAGAATCAGTCAACAATAAATAATATAATGAAGGAGAGTATCGTTCAGGGGGTCTACTTATCTTGGTAGATCTTCTAACACCACTTTCAGGTGTTTGAGGTGCCTGTTGCTGTTGTGGTGGTTGCTGCTGCTGTGGTTGTTGATTATTATTATTTTCAGGCACCTTTACTTTTTCAGTTATCTCATCAAGAACCATGTATTCCTTGCTTTCTTTTTCCTGTTTCTTTTCCTGCAGCTGATTCTTATACAAGACCTTTTCATTGAATATTATGTCTCTGCTCCTAATTATTTTGTGATTTTCATAATCATATAAGTGATAACCAAAATCATTAGCACCATATCTAATAAAGGTACATTTCTTTGATTTTTCCTCAAGCTTTGTTCTATTTTCTTTATTAATATGGACAAAGGCCTCACAACCAAAAGGCTTTAAAAAGAGTAGTTTACCTTTTTACCTATCCATCCTTCCTCTGGAATACCACCATCCAAGGAACTTGAAGGCCCTCTGTTTATTAGATAAATAGAAGTATCTACAGCATCTGCCCAAAATTGTAAAGGCAATCCTGCATGCAATCTCATGCACCTTGCACGCTCCATGATTGTTCTGTTCATCCTTTCCGACACACCATTTTCTTGTGGTGTTCTTGGAACTGTCTTCTCTCTGCGAATTCCATGCTCTAAACAGTACCTATCAAACTCTTTGCTGCAATATTCACCTCCATTTTCTGATCTGAGACTCTTCAACTTCTTTCCTGTCTCAATATCAACCAAAGCTTTCCATTTCTTGAAAGTATCAAATACATCAGATTTATTCTGAATACAATAAATCCATTTTTTTCTAGTTGCATCATTAATAAAAGTAACATAATAACGAGAGCCACCGAGAGATGATACCTGAGCAGGTCCTGATACATCTGTATGCACAAGCTCCAATTTTTCGCTCTTCTTTTCTTTCCCAACTCTAAGAAATCTGACTCTCTTCTGTTTTCCATAAACGCAATTCTCACAGAAATCCAAATCAACATTCTTCAACCCTGGTAGAAAATTTCTTGAGTGAAGAATTTTCATCCTCTTCTCACTCTTGTGTCCGAGCCTATGATGCCATAATGTTGCATCTGCTCCTTTGGAAGTTAAAGCATTAACAGAGTTAGAAATACCATTGCATAAATATAATGTACCAACCTTTTCACCTTTTTCTATTACCAGGGCTCCTTTGGTGACCTTCTAAGTTTTATCTGTGAAAGTTGTCACACAACCTTCACTGCCTAACTGCCCTGTTGAAATCAGATTTTTATTCAGATCTAGAACATGCCTTACCTCCTTTATTAGCCATTGGTTTCCATTCTTTTGTTTTACAAGAAATTTACCCATTCCAACAATTTTACAGGGTTTATCATCACCCAAACGAACTTGTCCAAAATATCCTTGAACATAGTCATGAAAATATTTCTTATCAGGTGTGGCATGGAATGAAGCCCCTGAATCTACAACCCAAGGATCAGTAACATTTTTGAAAGAAAGAATGAAAGCATCTTGTAACACATCACCTGTCACATTTGCTTCATGATTGTTTTCTTGTTGTGTGTCTCCTTCTTTTCCCTTCCGAGATCTACAATCTTTCTTTAGGTGTCCTTTCTTTCCGCAATTCCAGCACACTATTCCTGATCTAGACTTGGATCTGCCTTTCCTTGATTTACTGTGATATCCCGAGCTCTTTCCTCTTTCCATTATTCTTCCCCTAGACTCTGCACTCAAAGCATTACCCGATGTCTCACTGGATCTTTTCCGTTGCATTTCCTCACTAAGGATAGCACCAACAACATCATCAAACTTTAAAGTACTAGATCTAGAGACAGAGTTACTAAAGGCCATAACTAAACCATTCCAGCTTTCTGGTAATGAGCACAAGAATAATAGAGCTATAACTTCATCATCAAATTTTACCCCTACAGAACTTAACTCACTGGTAACTGTATTAAATTCATTTAAATGGTCTGCAACAGATCCACCTTCCGACATCTTCATATTAAATAATCGTTTCATAAGAAACACCTTGTTTGAGGCTGAGGGTTTTTCATATAGTTTCACCAACGTCTGCATCAAACCCTCTGTTGTTGTTTCCTTCGAAATATTGAAGGCGACTGATGCTTCAAGGCACAACTGTACTGTTCCGAGTGCCTTTCTATCAAGAATGTTCCATTCCACGTCTGTCATGGTTGCGGGCTTCTTTTTTTTGCCTCTCAATGGTAGGTATAGATCTTTCTGATATAGATAATCTTCCATCTACATCTTCCACAGCAGGAAGTTTTGGTTGTTAAATCTCTCGACCCTAAACTTACCATCGTCCGCCATTGCTCCCACTCGAACCAGGAACCCTTCTTTCCTGCGAGTTTATCAACCAAATATACCTTAGGCTCTGATACCAGTTGTTAGAAAATTATATATTATGGAGCAATGAAACACATAAAATATTCAGAAAATACAAGAACACAAAAAACACATAAAACCAGAGAGACACAGATATACGTGGTTCACCCAGTTTGGGCTACGTCCACCCCGAACAGCTAGTCCTTCCTTTCTATTATCTAGAAAAATGAAAAACAAAACCTACAGCAGATCCGCTGTAATATCCTTTGTTCTTTCTCACAGTCTCCCCCTCTGTTTCTCACTCCGAGAATACACATACATACAATACACAGCCGCAATATAATACCCTCATAAAAGCGAGGGGTTGCATTCTAGGGCAAAAAACCCTAATCTAAACATAACTTCTACCATCAGATCATTTGCTTAATGAATGGCCAAGATTGACTAGAAATTACTATACTTTTACAAGGAAATTTTACATCTGTTTTTAGCTTCGGGGGCATTGCCCCTGAAAAATCCCCGCAAGGGGGGGGCTCCGAAAAGCGCTGCTACCCCCCCTAGACCCCCCACGGCAACGATTAATTACGGGCGGCGTTGCCACCCCTTTTAAGGTATAGGGGTCCAATGTTGTGATACAAAGTAAACAAGATAATCAGGCTCCACACCCAACAGGAGGTTGTATCAAATTTGGTAAGTTATGATTGCCTGGGTACCTTGTACACGCTCAAGCGGCCCATTTTCCATTTTCTCCCTTGTGCATTGATTCGGTTGCGCACGTCGTGTCGTGCCATGCAAGGGCACCCGAGAAAAGCATTTGGGTCGGGTCATTTCATCTGAGTGCAGCCTATCAAATTTTGTAAGTTGTGACCGTTGAGGTGCCTTGTGCACGTTCGTATGACCTGTTTGTTGTTTTCTCCCTTGTGCCTTCATTCAGTTTGGTGTGTCATGTTGCGTTGTGTGAAGGCGCCCAATGAAACACGTTTGGGTCAGTTTGTTTTGTTTGAGGGCGGTCGTATAAAATTTTCTAAATTAAGAATACCCCGATGCCTTGTTCTTATTCGTGCACCCCGTTTTCCATTTGCTCCCTTGTGCTTTTGTTCTATCAGGCAGGTTGTGCCGCACCATCTGAGGATGCCCGATCAAACGCGTTCAGGTCAAGTCGTTTCATATGAGGGCGACCGTATAAAATTTTCTAAGTTGTGACCACCTGGGTGCCTTGTACTCATTTGTGTGCCGAATTTTCCATTTTCTCCCTCGTGCCTTTGTTCCGTTAGGCATGCTTTGTCATGCTGTGTGAGGGCACCCAATGAAACGTGTTCGACTCAGGCCATTTTGATTGAGGGTGACCGTATTAAATTTTCTAAGTTATGACTGCCTATGTGCCTTGTGGACATTCGTGTGCCCCATTTTCCATTTTCTCCCTTGTGCCTTCGTTCGGTCGGGCATGTCATCTTGTGCACTGTGAGGGCACCAGATGAAACATGTCCATGTCATTTCATTCGAGGGCAGCCATATCCGATTTTCTAAGTTGTGACTGCCCAAGTGCCTTGTGCATATTCGTGCAGCCTCTTTACTGTTTTCTCCCTCATGCAGTCATTCGGTCGTGCATGCCGTGTCGCACCATTATGAGGGCACCCGATGAAATGCGTTAGGGTCGCTCCATTTTTTTTTAGGGCCTTCGTATCAAATTTTCTAATTTGTGATCTCCTGAGTTCCTTGTGCACGTTTTTCCAGCCTGTTTTTCATTTTCTCCCTTGTGCCTTCTTTCAGTCAGGCGCACTATTTCGTGTCATGTGAGGGTACCAGATGAAACCCGTTTGGTTTGGGTCTTTTAGTTTGAGGGAGGTCGTATCAAATTTGTTAAGTTGTGATTGCCTAGGTACCGTGTGCACATTTGTGTGCCCTTTTTTTTTTTTCACCCTTGTGCCTTCATTTGGTCGTGCCATTTGAGGGTGCCCGATGAAACACGTTCATGTCAGGTCATTTCATTTGAGGGAAACCATATAAAATTTGCTAAGTTGTGATCACCTGAGTTCCTTGTGCACATTCATGTAGCCCATTTTCCATTTTCTCCCTTGTTCCTTCTTTTGGTCGGGCGGGCCGTGTCGTGCGTCGTGTGAGGGTGCCGGATGAAATGCATTAGGGTCAGATCATTTCGCATGAGGGAGGCCATATCAAATTTGCTAAGTTGTGACCACCCGGGTGCCTTTTACACGTTCGAGTAGCTAGTTTCCTATTTTATCCCTAGTGCCTTCATTTGGTCAGGTGCACCATGTTGCATCATGCGAGGGCACCCGATGACACATGTTTGGGTTGGTTGTTTCGTTTGAGTGCGATCGTATCAAATTTGCTAAGTTGTGACCACCTAGGTGCCTTGTGCACATTCATGTGGCCTGTTTTTCATTTTATCCCTTGTGCCCTCGTTCGGTTGGGCGCACCATGTCACGTCGTTTGAGAGTACCCGATGAAACGTGTTCAGGTCAGTTAGTTTTGTTTGAGGGTGATTGTATTAATTTTTTAAAGTTGTTATCGCCTAGGTTCCTTGTACACGTTCGTGTGGCTCATTTTCCTTTTTCTCTCTTCTGTCTTTGTTCAGTCGGGCACGCCCTGTGACAACGCCATATGAAAATCCTTCGGGTCGTGTTGTTTCGTTTGACGATGCCTAATGAAATGCGTTCAAGTTGGGTTGTTTCATTTCAGGGCAGTCATATCAAATTTTCTATCTTGTGACTGCCCAAGTGCCTTGTACATGTTCGTGTCACCTGTTTTTCATTTGATCCCTTGTGCCTTTGTTCGGTCTGGCACATCATGTGAGGGTGCTCGATGAAACACATTTGGTTTGGGTCATTTCATATGAGGGTGGTTGTATCAAATTTGATAAGTTCCGACTACCTAGTTTCCTTCTTCTCGTTCTTGTGGCCTGTTTGTCATTTTCTCCCTTGTGCCTTCTTTTTGTCGGGTAGGTTATGTCTCATCGTGTGAGGGCACCTGATGAAATTCGTTTGGGTCGCGTTGTTTCATTTGAGGGAAGTGGTATCAAATTTTCTAACTTGTGACCACTCGGGTGCCTTGTGAAAGTTCGTGCACCCTGTTTTCCATTTTCCCTTGTGCCTTCATTCGGTCGGGCACACCATGTGGTGCCGTGTGAGGGCGCCCGATGAAACGCGTTCGATTCGGGTCATTTTGTATGAGGGCGATCGTATAAAATTTGTTAATTTGTGACTGCCCGGGTGCCTTATGCACGTTCTTGCAACCCATTTTCCATTTTTTCCCCTGTGTCTTCATTTGGTCAAGTGTGACCTATCACACCGTGTGAGGACACCCGATGAAAAACATTTAGCTCTAGTCTTTTCATTTGAGGACGACCCCATCAAATTTTCTAAGTTGTGACTACACGGGTGCCTTGTGCATGTTCGTGTAGCCCGTTTGCCATTTACACCTTTGTGCCTTCATTTGGTTGGGCGCGTCGTGTCGCGCAGTGTGAGGGTGCCCAATGAAATGCGTTTGGGTCATGTCATTTCATTTTAGGGCACCCGATGAAACACGTTCAGGTTGGGTCATTTTGTTTGTGGGCGACCGTATCAAATTTGAAAAGTTGTGACTACTCGGGTGCCTTGAGCACATTTGTGCATCCCATTTTTCATTTTCTCCCTTGTGCCTTCGTTCGGTCAGGCACGTCGTGTGAGGGCGCCCAATGAAACACGTTCGGGTCAGGTCGTTTCGTTTGGGGGCAGCCATATCAAATTTTCTAAGTTGTGACCTCCAGGTTCCATTGTGCTTGTTCGTGCAGCCCATTTTTCATTTTCTCTCTTGTGCCTTCTTTTGGTTGGGCTGGTCCTGTTGCACCGTGTGAGGGTGCCCAATGAAACGTGTTCGAGTTGGGTCCTTTCATTTGAGGGCGGTCGTATCAAATTTGCTAAGTTGTGACCACTTGGGTGCCTTATGCACGTTCATGCAGCCTGTTTTTCATTTTCTCCCTTGTGCCTTTGTTCGGTCGGGCGCACAATGTGGCGCCATGTGAGGGTGCCCGATGAAACGCATTTGGGTCGAGTCCTTTCGTTTGAGGGTAGTCGTATCAAATTTTCTAAGTTGTGACCACCCAAGTTCCTTGTGCATGTTTGTGCGACCTGTTTTCCATTTTCTCCCTTGCGCCTTCTTTCAGTCAGGCACGCCATGTTGCATCATGTGAGGGCACCCGATGAAACGCATTTAGGTAGGGTTGTTTTGTTTGAGGGCGACCATATAAAATTTGCTAATTTGTGACCGCCCAGGTGCCTTGTGCACATTCGTGCAACCCATTTTCTATTTTCTCGCTTGTGCCTTCATTCGGTCGGACGGGTCGTGTCATGCCATGTGAGGGCGACCGATGAAATGTGTCTGGGTCATTTCGTTTGCGGGAGGCTGTATCAAATTTGCTAAGTTGTGACTGCCTGGGTGCCTTATACACGTTCGAGCGGCCCATTTTCCATTTTCTCCCTTGTCCATTCATTCGGTCGGGCGCGCTGTGTCGTGTCGTATGAGGGCACCAGATGAAATGCATTTGAGTCGGGTCATTTCGTTCGAGGGTGGCCGTATCAAATTTTCTAAGTTGTGACCACCCGGGTGCCTTGTGCACATTCGTACTACCCATTTTTTGTTTTCTCCCTTGTGACTTCATTCGGTTTGGTGCATCGTGTCGCGTCATGTGAGGGCGCCTAATGAAACGTGTTTAGGTCATGTCTTTTTGTTTGAGGGCGACCGTATCAAATTTGCTAAGTTAGGACTGCTTAGGTGCCTTAAGCACATTTGTGTGGCCCATTTTCCATTTTCTCCCTTGTGCCTTCGTTCAATTGGGCGCATCGTGTTGTGCGGTGTGAGGGCAACAGATGAAACACATTTAGGTAAGGTCGTTTCATTTTAGGGCAACCATATCAAATTTTCTAAGTTGTGATTGCCTGAGTTACTTGTGCACGTTTTTGTGGCCCATTTTTCGTTTGATACCTTGTGACTTCATTCAGTCAGGTGGATCGTGTCATGTGTCATGCGAGGCTGCCTGATGAAATGCATTCGGGTTGGGTCGTTTTGTTTGAGGGAGACCATATCAAATTTGCTATGTTGTGACCACCTGGGTGCCTTTTACACATTTGAGCGACCCGTTTCCAATTTTATCCCTTTGGCCTTCATTCGGTCGGGTGCACCATGTCACGCTGTGCGACGATGCCTGATGAAACATGTTCAAGTCGGGTCATTTCGTTTGAGGGTGGTGATATCAAATTTTCTAAGCTGTGACTGCCCGGGTGCCTTGTGCACGTTTGTGCATCCTTTCTTTCGATTAATCCCTTGTGCCTTTGTTCACTTGGGCACACTGTGTCACGTTGTGCGAGGTTGCCCGATTAAACTCGTTCGGGTCAGGTCATTTCATTTGAGGGTGACTATATCAATTTTTTTAAGTTGTTACTGCTCGGGTTCCTTATACAGGTATGTGCGGCTCATTTTTCATTTGCTCCCTTGTGCATTTGTTCAGTCGAGTATGCTGTATGATGGTGCCAAATGAAATTCGTTCGAGTCATGTTGTTTCATTTAACGATGCCTGATGAAATGCGTTCGGGTTGGGTCGTTTCGTTTCAGGGTAGTCGTATCAAATTTCCTAGGTTGTGACCACTCATGTGCCTTATGCACGTTTGTGCGACCCATTTTCCCTTTGATCCCTTGTGCCTTCGTTCGATTGGGCGCATCATGTGAGGGTGCCCGATAAAATGCATTCGAGTTAGGTTGTTTCATTTTAGGGTGGTTGTATCAAATTTTATAAGTTGTGACTACCCAGTTGCCTTCTGATCGTTCATGCGGCCTGTTTTTCGTTTTCTCCCTTGTGCCTTCTTTTCGTCGGGTAGGTTGTGTCTCACCATGTGAGGGCACCCGATGAAACACGTTCAGGTCAGGTCATTTTTTTTTAGGGAAGTCGTATCAAATTTACTAAGTTGTGACTGCCCGTCTGCCTTATGCACTTTCGTGTACCCCATTTTCCATTTTCTCCCTTAGGCCTTCATTCAGTCGAGCGCGCCATGTGGCGCCATGTTAGGGCGCCTGATGAAATGCATTCGAGTTGGGTCATTTTATTTAAGGGTGACTGTATCAAATTTTCTATGTTGTGACCACCCAGGTTCCTTGTGCTCGTTCTCATGACCCGTTTGCCATTTTCTCCCTTGTGCCTTCATTTGGTCAGGTGTAACCTGTCACGCCGTGAGATGGCGCCCGATGAAAAACACTCGACTCTGGTCGTTTTGTTTGAGGGAGGAAATATCTGTTAGGTTCCTATGATTTGGAAGATTGGAAAGACATAATACACAAGGTAACATCAAACCAGTCTTTGGAGTCCTAGGACCTAGCCTTCCTGGACTCGGAGAGGGCTCTCTCCATTTTATGCAAAGGATGTGAACTTGTTTTCTTTTAGGGTTTGATTTTAGGCTAGTTTTTAAGTGTAGGGTTTGTTTATTTGTTTTGGTTGGGTAAGATGATCAAGTATATTAGGTGGAGTGAGGAAATATTCAAGTCATTGGGTTGTGGAGTCAATAAAATTCATTTATGCCCAAGAGACCATGCAAGGCCCAAGGCACAAAAGATCTCATGAAATAAATAAAAAAATAACTCCTAGCACCTAAATTTGGAGTGATTTGCCTAAAAAGACACTAAAATATTATTTTTCCATTAATGAGTGTCTTTTGTTGACATGAAAGCCAAAAATGCATAGTGAGGTCTGAACGCATAGCGCCTGCACGAGAGAAACTTGGTCCACTTGCAACCAAGTTTTGATGACCTTTGCGATGTCAGAATTGGCTCCGTGATGGCCCGTTAGCAATACTCCTCAGTATAATTTCTAAAAATTCACTTGGTTTTCTTATTAGACTCCATTTACCTATCCAAAAAGGAAAACTCCCAAAACTTCTCTAGGCACACCGCCAGGCCTGAAAATGAGGCAAAAAGGTGAAAAATGAGGTGTTTTTTAGCCTTTTGAGGGACCAAAATGTTCCAAATGCTCTGAAATTTGGTGAGAATGTTATACGTGAGGTGAGGAGATTCCAAAAATGCAAATTTCTCCTCCTAAGGATGCCTTACGTGAAACCGTAGCACTAAGGGTGTTGCGCTTAAAGGCCTCAAAATTTGCAAAAAACCAAAATTTGTCAAAAATTTCCCAAAATTGGTGGATGTCTTCCTCATGGGGTTTGGGAGGCCTATAGAGAAGCTTGAGACAAAATTCCAAGGTTTTCTTGGTATTTTTCCAACTTGAGTGATTTTATTTCATCGAGGGCTCTTTTGAGGTTGGCCCTTGCAATTTGATTTTGCAATGCATAGCGCTTGGTCATCTTCTTTTGTAGGCCAAGGTCCCTCTTTGCCTTCCTCAACTGATTGTTTTAATATTTATAATATTCAATGTTATACATTTCCATGCCAAGGCATATCTCTAGATCTTTGATCTCAACATCCTTGCTTTGGAGCAAGATGCTAGTGACCTTTTCCTTATCTTCATTTTGTCTGTCAAGGTCAATGATGTCAAATCCTTGTTCAAGCTCATGCTCACCTTTCTTACCTTTATTCACCTTTTTTTTGCCTTTATCTAGCTTCCTGGGAGAAGAGGGAGGCATAGCCCCTTTCCTTTTAGAGGCAGCAAACACATGCCTTTCTCCTCTTTGGTATGTCAATGAAAGAGGTTTGAATGTAAGCATTTGGGTGTCTTCATCATGGCTGCCATCATTTGTATCCATGTCTTCCTCTTCATTACCTTGACTGATACCTCCTTCCTCATTTACCTCATCTTGATTTGCATTCACATCCATGTTTTCAACCTCATTTATGACCTCTATGTTTCCAACATCATCACTGCGCTTATCACTACTAGGAACCTCACTGTTTTTACTATCATTGTGGCTCTAAGTTTTAATATTGTCTCTAGCATCATCATCATCATTATGAAGCTCACTTTTTTCACTATTTTCATGACTATTTTGATCAATGCCAACATCATATTTATCATCATCCTCATTATTCTTGTTCTCCTCTGTTTTTTCACTGCTTTCTTCATTTTCATTTTGCTCGTCGTTGTAGCTGCTTGCCTCATGATTGTTGTGACCTTCATTTTCATTATCAACCTCTTCATTTTATTCACTATTTTTATTACTGTCATGAATGTGAGCCTCACTATTTTAACTTTCATTAGGGCTCTTAGTATCACTGTTGTCCTTAGGATCATCCTCTATTTCTTTGTCACTTGCCTCATCTTCATTACTGCTTAATTCATTTTCAGTGTCAGCTTCATTTCTTTCATTGTTATCATCTCCCTCTGTTTCTATGTTTTCTTATTGTTGTTGGCTTGACTCATCATGACCCTCATCTTAATTTTGGTTTGATTCATTTTCACACTCACCCTCATGGTCACTTTCTTGTTCACTACCACTTCCTTCTTGATCTGATGTATTAGGAGAAGATGAGGAAGGGAGGTTTTCTTGAGGAGAGGATACTTGTGTAGTTGATGAGACATGATCAGTCGGAGGTGATGGAGGAGTAGAGGGAGGAGGATGAGATGATGAGGGTAAATTTGGTTGATGATGGGGCTATGGGCTTGTGAATATTTCATGAGCAACGAACACCTCCCAAGGTATGCCTTTTTGCTCCAACTGATGTAGCACCACCATCTTGATCAAGGAGTGGTGGAACAAACTCTGCATTTGCTGGGAATAATTTCTCCTTCAGACAATAGAAGACATCTTATCGATACTCCTATATATGTAGTAGGGTAAATGAAGCATTTTAACCCTAGTAAAATGCATGAGTAATCTGATATGGTAGGAGTAGAGTCTAGAGTACCTTCCTTCATAGGTAAAATATTTCATGATGACCCCCATCAAGGGTGCATACCTCTCTAGCAAGTGTGAGAAAGGAAAAATAGTCTTGCAACCTTATTTGTACCTAGGTTTTAGAAATGGCTCATAGCAGCTCATGTACAACTTTTTTCTTTTGAACCATTTTTCACCAACATCAGGTATACCTATAGCACTAGAAATGGCATTTGATGAGAGTTCAAAGGTCACACCTGCAAAGCTTGATTGTTTTTTATGTAGGTTAAGAATGAATGATTTTCACACCTTGTGAGCTCTAGGTAATTTTCTATTTTCTATTTGTTGGAGCTTGTGAGCTCCAACAAGCTCACACCTTGTGAGCTCTGGGTAATTTTCTATTTGTTGGACCCTTTCACAAAACTGGAAACACCCTACATTTTGAAAGCACGTGAGAATTGTGGGAGAGGTGGTAAGCTCCACAGTGTCTTGGATTTCAAACCTATTAACCTTTCCACCTCTATGCTTTTGCCTCATAGGTACTTGGCCTCCTTCACTGCTAACACTCCCTCCTTTTCTTGATATTATAATTACTACTGCCTTTAAACAAGCCTAGGCCTACTTGTGAAACTTGATAGGGTGAGTGAAATTGAGTAATGGTGAAAGGAATATTTTTGCAAGTGAGTGAGAGGGAGGTGTAGGTGTATGAATGATCTCCTTTGAGATTTTATGGACGATTAACTTGAAATCACTGTAATTACCCTAATTGACACCCTTCTTGACTGATAAATTCTTGCTTGGAGGTCAAAATAGAGTGTTTTCCATTAGGACTTAGGTATTCTAGTCATTGGTGTTTGGTTAATTCCTTTAATCATCCAATCATCAAATTCACTTCAAAGATAAGGAAGAGAACATCCACCTACCAAATTTCTATGCTTTTGGGAGTCTTTGATGCAGCTTGGAGGTGCTCTTTTGCCATTTTTTGGAAATTTGTAGGTGGAGGAGGGCTTCTAGCTTAGGCATAGCCCCTTAATGTGATGTTGGGTCCCTTCTAACCTAGGTTCAGTGCCTGAGCATGCTTTTGGGTGTTAGGCCTCCGGAGTGCAGCGCATGCATGCATGCAGGCCTGTTGGGCTCTCCCTAAGCGCAGCGCTGAACGTCTTTTTGGCTATCGGGCTCTCCCTAAGAGCATCTTTGAATGTGATTTTGTGTCTGCTGGGCATTTCTGGGCGAACGGATAGCACCCGCCTGAACGCGTAGCACATTCCCTTGAACAAGAAGAAAAATGTAAATTTAACCTATAAAACTTCACAAATGTGTAGTGATGGGTGTTGTAAGCGTAGCGCCTGCACGAATGTGTAGCGCCGGGCAACTTTTCCAATGTTTCACTAAAACTTCTCCTATTTTCCTTTTGGATGCTCTAGCTATCTTTGTATCTGCATAATGAGTTTAATGAAAGGTAAAAAAGGCACTTTATAGTCTAGAGAGATACATTGAATTTAGAAAAACCCAATTTGTTAATGTTTTTAGTCTCTTTATCTTTCACTAACTTTTTGACATTTGTTGTGAAGGTGACTTGAAAAACATTTAAGTAGATCCTTTTCCTCTTGGTGGAAGCTTGCTGGAGAAATCAAATGGTCCTTATTTAGCCTTGAGGGTCCGTTTCACTCATTTTTACGTAGAATAAAAAAAAAACTTCCTTCTCTATTATTTTGAAACCTAACACATCTCTTTAGCTCATTCAATTATGGTAAGCTCTTTTAAAACATTTTTGAAAGACTTGTCCTTACCTTAGCACTGTCAAAACCTTTTTTCTTGCATTGTGAAGTTGAAGTGATGTTTTTACCCCTTTTGACATTTCTGAGTGTGGGTGACCTGAAAGCATGGTTTCTTCCCTTCTCACTGATTTTATTGAGGCATGATAAGTCCATCTTTGAAAAATACCATAGTCTTCACAATCATGTATGCTATCTCCTCTTTTGGCCACTTCTGATTTTCAAGTGCCATGACATACTGATGTAGCCTTTTTATATGTTTCTTGGTGTTTGACACATCCAATTATACAATAGAAACCTCATGATCAACTTGGCTTTCCATTTTGAAACTCAACCATATTTTTTTATTCCTCTGATCATTGAGTGCAAATGACTGAAAATGAAGGCTTGAATTTCCTTATACTGATACTCTTTGCATTCTTCCCTTTGAAGCAGTGAAACATTTTACCTTGGAAAAATCTGGAAGTCACCTACAACAGTCTCTTGAAACCTCCTTCTATTTTCATCATGGAGGTCCATCATCTTTAATTTACCTTCTTTGACTATATTTCCAAAACCTTAGGTTTCTGGGCTGCTTGAGAAAAATCATTAGTGTTGTCTTCTAGGTTCTCTATAGCCCTTTCAATTTCATTCCTTTCTATTTAGTTCACCTTACCTTTTTCCCATTTTCATTTATGATTTATAAAAATATTCAATCCATGCTTGGCTTTATTGGTGTGCCTCTAGCCATGTGATTTGTTGCATTGGCCCCTTGCTTGGCACACTACTAGTCCAATCAGGATTAGAAACCCTGATCTTCTCTGGACACAAACTTCTCTCTGTCCTTTTGCTGTGAATGTCTTAACATAGGAGCAGGCCTCTCACCTTACCAATTTTATGTTGATAGTTATCTTGACACTACTGCAGAAAATGTAAAAATGAACAACTGCCCTTTATAGAATTTGAACCTCATAAGGAGGTATTCCTTGGAGACTTTTATGATCTATCTTGGACAAATAGTTGCTAACCTTATTTCACATTTGATTCAGCTTATAGCACATGAAAAAAAGTTATTTAGAACACCAAGGATAATTGTACAACCTATGAAACCCTAATTACCTAGTGGGAGGCTCTTTTGACTTGATCTTTGATTGAAAGCTTGGCTTAGGGTCTTCAAGCGCGAAAAATAGAGTAAATGAAAAATTGATGTATTGAAGGTCTAAAATCCAATTTACTTGATTTATCTAAAGAGCCTACAGAGATAGTTTTGAGACCATCCATGCTTGAGGCATTTGGTGAACATGGGAAAGAGTAGGTTGATTGGTAATCCTAGATGGCAAGTGGAGGGGTGAGGCAAAAGTAAAATAGAGTGTTGAGGTTATGGGTGTAAAAATAGGATAAAGATGAGTGACATGAGCCCATGAGGGTTCTTTTAGGAGTGATAGGCTAACGAAGGAATGGAAGAGTAGTGAAATAATGAAAAAATTGTTTTAAGGATAATGAAGGCAGTGAGATTTCTAAAACTCACAATATTCATAAATCTTGTTTTTAGAAATCTAGGACAAGTATTTAGTCATCTACAAATAGAAAAAATTACTAATGACTAACAGTCATTCTACTTGGGGAGGGCATCTCATTTTCAGGAGGTGTCCAGAACTTCAGATATAAAATCTCTGAGTTTATGAAGACCAATGCCTCTTCCATTGGGCAAATTTTTCTTCTTTCATTTTCTGATTTTTGTCTTGAAACTATGATCTCAAGAATCTGAAAGACATGTTTGTTTCAACCTCATCTCTACCTACCCGACATACATTTGCCTATGATTTTTTCTTCTTATGGGTGCACTTGGACTAGAAAACCCCTGACATTCTTTTCTTTTGAAATTAAAACAAATTATCCACTTGTACCCTTTTCACTTCCAAGGGTTCAGATTATGCTAGTGAACTCTTTTATTCTCTACCTAGAATAGTCATCTGTCAAGATTAAGCTCTTTGACAGACTTCATTCTCTAATCTACTGACATGAAATTGAAAACATGATTTAAACTAGGATTAAGCAATCTGATTTACCATGGGTTGTGGCATCGAGACAAGCTACACATAGACATTATTTTTATACAAACAAAACTAGAAAGCATGAGGATTGTGTTTCATCATTTGTCAGTCATCCCTATCTTTCTCTTTTGTTCAGATTTGAGCATTGAGAACTAGCAGCTTTTCTTCCTAATCTATTCCTACTAAAAATTCAAGCTTAAATTATTTGGCAAGCCTTCTTGCGCTAACCTATCAATAGAAATTTAAAACATGTTCGACCATGATTAGGCTATATGATTAAACAAGACACTTTTTCTTAACAAGTAGTGGCATTTAGGCTTGCACTCCTTCAATAGTACTCTTTTTTAGGTATGGGCTTGTACCTTTTCTTTTCATCTTTTCCTTTTTTTTTTTGGTTTTCAAGGTTAGTATTCGGAAACTAAAAAACTAGAAAGATGCTCATAGTGTTGAGCCTATTTGCATGCTTATCTATACATGATATACGTTTAATTGGTGAACTCTCTTTTCCAATACAACCAATAAAGTGGATAATTCCATGAGGGATCTTGGTTCAGTTCTTTGAGGGTTTTAAAAGAATAAAAAGGCCACTCCCACCTCACTTTTGTTTGAACAGTAGTGTCTAAACTTTTCTTTAAACCTTGCATCAAAATTTTCTTTACATATTTTACTCCCTCTTCAGCTGTCTCTAAGAAAATAACAAAGGGATCTTGAAATAATGCCTAGCTTAGAGGATTTGGGAAATAAGCTTGATCCAGGACTGCTTCTTCCTCCACTTGGCGGAACTTGGGACTCTTTTGGGAAAGAAACTCAACTTCTTCCTTATGATCATTTGCACTATCAGACTCATCATATATTAAATGTTGTCCTCTAACAAACCTGATGTGATTTGATAGAGTTGGTTGAATTTTGTGTGAAGGCCATCATATTGATGAGCAAGAGCACTCGTGGACAATAAATCTTCCCGGGAAGGTAGTGCAATAACTCTCATGTGATTATCAATTTCTATGCCTTCATCTGCAATTTGTAATTCAATGGAACTTGGTGGCTCCAAATCTGGAGTTAAGGAGGATTCCATGTCCCAAATGATTTCCTCAACCATTTCAGGAAAAGGCTTCTCATTGACAACTTTCTCAAGAATTTCTTCGTCCTCCTCAACCTCAACATCAAAACTGAAAGACTGTTGATTTCCAATTACATGAAAGTTATTTCTGATGGAATGAAATGAAGTAGAGCAAAGAGTGAGAGATCCCTCACTTACTTCTAAACTTTCAAGGATTTCCTCATCAGTGTCATAGATGGTATGTATTGGCTAACTATTGTTTCCAAGTTGAAGAAGCAAATATTCCTCCCACAAACCAATTTTTGATGGCTCTGCAAGGTTAGATTTTATTCGAAGAACATCATCATCAAATTAATCAAACTTTGGAAAATCATCAATATAAATAATGTCAGCAATCAAACATATTGGATTATTAGTTTGTTCTTCTTTGAATTGATCTACAAGTTTACTTTCTGACTTATGGTAGATGAGATGAGTAGGAGAATGAACATAAATTTTTTGTTCACATGAGGTTTTAGAGGCTGGCTTCATGTTTAGCATCTGATGTGTTTCCTGTTCAATCAAAAGAGGAGGCATTTTTCTCTTTCGTTGGATAGAAGTAAAAAAGTTATCTTTCACTTGTGAAGGATGATTTTGAGGCTGAATGTTTTCTTGAGCCTCACCTAGAAGATATCGTGAATCATCACTTGTGTCTTTAGAGAGATCATGTGGGCTTTCTTCTATTTCTTGATTGGTTTCTTCCTCAACTAACTCGTCTAGGCTATCATGATAGTTATCTTAAGAATGAAAATCCTGGATTGCTACTAAGAGATCTTTAGGATGAAAATTTCCTAAATCTTCATCATTATTTATAAGGTACTGTATGATATTGTCAGATTGATCACAACAATTTTCAGCTAATGATAAAGATGGGGAATTTTGTGTATAATGCTCATAAAATGCCTTCTGGATATACTTTAAGGAAAACAAGCTACCAAGTTTTAGACTCTCATACCATTCCATTGACTTCCATTCTAATGTTAGCATGAAAATATTTATAAGGCAGTCCTCATGCCATTCAAATTTTAACCCCCATACATGGATATGAAACTTTATGAGGTGTAACAAAGGGTCATCGGACTTTTCATCTTGAAAGGTAGGCATGTTTTTGTCCTAATTCATTTGAGGCAATTTGTGTGGAAATCCCGGGATGTGATCTCTGTTCATTGGAGAATATCTCATTTGTATCCTTGGATCCATGATTGTAAATTAGAAAGGGTCACTAAATATTTTTAACTAGTCTAGATTTATTCTACCAGTGGATTCATTAGGTCTCTTGAGAGTTGTGGAGTTGCCAGGTGGATGATTTCATCTCTCCTTTCCACCATCAGAAACATCAAGAATGTTTGATGCATTCCTAGGGGAGTATATAAGAATTAGTGGGGTCAACAGGGCTACTGAAGACAAATGGAGTCACCAGGTGGAGGATACTTAATGTTTTAAGGATGTACTTGTTGTCCACCATCAACAACTGAATGCCAATTTAAGGATGTTTGTAGATTTTCTGATATCTAATGAATACTTACTTTGTCACTAACTCACAAGGCCCCACCATGATCACCATTATGTTAGGTTCCCATGATTTGGTATATTGGAAAGACCAAATTCACAAGGTAACATCAAACCAATCTTTGGAGTCGTAGGACCTAGCCTTCCCAGACTTAGAGAGGGCTCTCTTTATTTTATGCAAAGGATGTGAACTTGTTTGCTTTTAGGGTTTGATTTTAGGCTAGTTTTTAAGTGTAGGGTTTGTTTGTTTGTTTTGGTTAGGAAATATGATCAAGTAGAATATATGGAGTGATTAAATATTCAAGTCATTGGGCTATGGAGTCAATAAAATTCAGTTATGCCCAAAAGACCATGCAAGGCCAAAGGCACAAAATATCTCATGAAATAAATGAAAAAATAACTCCTACCACCTAAATTTAGAGTGATTTGCCTCAAAAAACACTAAAATATCATTTTTCCATTAATGAGTGTCTTTTGTTGAATTTTTGGCCAAAAACACACAGTGACGTCTCAATTCGTAGCGCGTGCATGAGAGAAACTAGGTCCACTTGCAGCCAAGTTTTTATGAAATTCCCGATGTCAAAATTGGCTCCGTCATGGCTCGTTGGAAAGATTGCTAGGTCTACTTTCCAAAAATTCCCTTGGTTTTCTGATTGGGATAATTTTACCTATCCAAAAAAGAAAACTCCAAAAAAATCTCTAGGCATGGTACCAAGCTTGAAAATGAGGCATTAAGGTGAAAAATGAGGTGTTTTTTAGCCTTTTGAGGGACCAAAAATGCTCCAATTGCTCTAAAATTTGGTGAGCATGCTATAATTAAGGTGAGGGTTCCAAAAATGAAAAGTTTTCCTCCTGAGGATACCTGAGGTGAAAGCGTAGCACTAAGGGTGTTGTGCTTAGAGGCCTCAAAATTTGCAAAAAACCAAAATTTGTCAAAAATTTCCCAAAATTGGACGATTTCTTCCTCATGGGGTTTGGGAGGCCTGTAGAGAAGATTGAGACAAGATTCCAAGGTTTTGTTGGTATTTTTCCTCCTTGAGAGATTTTATTTCGGCCAGGGCTCTTTTGAGCTTGGCCCTTGCAATTTGATTTTACAATGCACAATGCTTGGTCATCTTCTTTTGTAGGCCAAGTTCCCTCTTTGCCTTCTTCAGCGGATTGTTTTCATCTTTATAATAGTCATTTTTATACATTTCCATGCCAATTCATCTCTCTAGATCTCTAATCTCAATATCCTTGCTTTGGAGCAAGATGCTAGTGACCTTTTCCTTATCTTCATTTTGTATGTCAAGGTAAATGATGTCAAATCCTTTTTCAAGGTCATGCTCACCTTTGTTACCTTTCCTCACCTTTTTTTTGCCTTTATCTAGTTTCTTGGTAGAAGAGGGAGGCATGGCCCCTTTCCTTTTAGAGGCAGCAAACACATTCCTTTCTCCTCTTTGGTATGTCAATGAAAGAGGTTTGATTGTAATCATTTGGGTGCCTTCATCATGGCTGCCATCATTTGTCTCCATGTCTTCCTCTTCATTACCTTGACTATTGCCTCCTTCCTCATTTACCTCATCTTCATTTTCATTCACCTATATGTTTTCAGCCTCATTTCTGACCTATGTGTTTCCAACATCATCACTGTCCTTATTACTACTAGGAACCTCACTGTTTTTACTATCATTGTGGCTCTGAGTTTTACTGTTGTCCCTAGCATCATCATCATCACTGTGAAGCTCACTGTTTTCACTATTTTCATGCCTGTTTTGATCAGTTCCAACATTATATTTATCATCATCATCATGATTGTTGTTCTCCTCTATTTTTACACAACTTTCTGCATTTTCATTTTTCTCCTCATTATACCTGCCTGCCTCATCATTGTTGTGACTTCATTTTCACTATCAACCTCTTCATTTTCTTCACTGTTTTCATGACTGTCATGACTGTGATCCTCACTGTTTTGACTATCATTAGGGCTCTTAGTCTCATTGTTGTCCTTAGGATTATCCTCTGTTTCTTTGTCACTTTCCTCATCTTCATTAATTCTTAATTCATTTCCACTGCCAGATTCTTCATTTCTTTCACTGTTGTCATCTCCCTCTTTTTCCATGCTTTATGCTTCTTCTTAGCTTGAATCATCATGAGACTCATATTCATTTTGGTTTTATTCATTATCACCCTCACCCTCATGGTCACTTTATTTTTCACTACCACTTTCTTCTTGATCTGATGTATTAGGAGAAGATGAGGAAGGGAGGTTTTCTTGAGGAGAGGATACTTGTGTAGATGATGAGGCATGATCAGTAGGAGGTGATGGAGGAGTAGAGGGAGGAGGATGAGATGATGAGGGTAAATTTGGCTAATGATGGGGTTGTGGGCTTATGATGTACCCAGATCAAGGAGTGGCGGAACAAACTCGACATTTTCTGGGAATAATTCCTCCTTCAGATAATAGAAGACATATTTTTGATACTCCTATACATGTAGTAGGGTAAATGAAGCATTTTAACCCTAGTAAAATGCATGAGTAATATGATATGGTAGGAGTAGAGTCTATAGTACCTTCCCTCACAGGTAAAATATTTCATGATGACCCTCATCAAGGGTGCATAACTCTTCAGCAAGTGTGAGAAAGGGAAAATAATCTTGCAGCCTTCTTTGTACCTAGGTTTGAGAAATGGCTTATAGCAGCTCATGTCCAAATTTTCTCTTTTGAAATTTTTTTCACCAACATCAGGTATACCTGTAGAACTAGAAATGGTATCTTATGAGAGTTCAAGGGTCACCACTGCAAAGCTTGATTTTTGTTATGTAGGTTAAGAATGAATAACCTTGTGAGCTCTGGGTGGTTTTGTACTTGTTGGACCCTTTCACAAAATTGGAAACACCCTACATTTTAAAAGGATGTGAGAATCATGGGAGAGGTAGTAAGCTCCACAAGGTCTTGGGGTTAAAACCTATTAGACTTCCCACCCTTGTGCTTTTGCCTCATAGGAACTTGGCATCCTTCACTGCTAACACTCCCTCCTTCTCTTGACATTCTGATCACTACTTCCTTTAAACAACCCTAGGCCTGCTATTGAAACTTGATAGGATGAGTGAAATGGAGTAATGATGAAAGGAAATCTTTTCCAAGTGAGTGAGACGGAGGTGTAGGTGTACGATTGATCTCCTTTGAGCTTTGATGAAGGATTAATTTGAACTCACTGTAATTACCCTAATTGACACCCTTCTTGACAGATAAATTCTTGATTGGAGGTCAAAACAAAGTGTTTGTCATGAGGACTTACGGTTTCTATTCATTAGAGTTTGGTTAGCTCCTTTAATCATCCAATAATCAAATTCACTTGTAGGATAAGGAAAATAACATCCACCTACAAAATTTCAATTCTTTTGAGAGTCTTTGATGTAGCTTGGAGGTTATCTTTTGTCATTTTTTGGCAATTTTTAGGTGGAGGAGGGATTATGGCTTAGGCACAGCACCGAAACATGCTTTCTGGTCCCTTCCGCCCTAGGTGCAGTGCCTGTGTTAGTGTCCCATGATTTGGTAGATTGGTAAACCAAATGACATGGTAACATCAGACCAGTCTTTGGAGTCCTAGGACCTAGCCTTCCTAGACTCATAGAGGACTCTCTCTATTATGCGAAGGATGTGAACTTGTTCGCTTTGGATGATTGATTTTAGGCTAGTTTTTAAGAGTAGGTTTGTTTGTTTCTTTTGGGTTGGGGTAATATGATCAAGTAGGATAGGTGGAGTGAGAGGTTATCAAATCAATTGCGCAATGGAGTCTATGAAGTTAATGATATCTCGATAGTGAATCTAGGTACATCACAGGGCAAGTCTAGTGTAGTCAATGGATCTTTAAGTTTATGTGTGAGGTGAAATGGACAATAAGTTTGGGAACCAAGGTAGGGCAAAGGGAAGTTAAGAATCCTTTTTCAAATACCTATGAACAGGGAGGTCTTCAATATTGATAAGAAAAATACACTAATAATGAGATAGGGCACATGATTTACTCAATGAAAATACTTTTAAACAAACAAACATTGAAGATAAACAATCTAGTAGAACACGGAAGCAAGAAAACTTATCTAACTTCTATGATTCAACTTTCAAGATTTGAAAACATATAAGAAATAGATAGCATCAATAAATGAGGAGGGAACACCTAAACATCATTCATTAAACTATAAATAACTTCGAGGCAAATAGATAAGCATATTCAAAGGGCAAGATCAAAACACTACCTCTTTGACTTAACCTATCAATCAATACATCAAAGAGAGATTTCAAGACAGAGTTTAGATAGCATTAAACAAGAAGGGCTTACCATGAATCATGTTTATAAACTAGCATACTAATCCAATAATTAAATAGACAAGCTTAGGTGGGCCTAAGGAGCAATGAATAATTCTTTAAGCTAACCCAGCAGTAGGAAGCATGAAAACAATAGCTAACAGGAGGATGGAGGTGCCTCAGAAAACATAAACCCTAAACCCTAAATCTCTTCTCTTGAAGATGCCCTGGGAAAAAGCGCAGCACAGGGTGTGTTGTGCTCCTAGCCTCAAAATTTGCGAAAAACAAAAATTTGTTCAATTTCTATCAAAATTGGTAGGTAGGTGCCTCATGTGTCCCTGCAGACCCATAGAGAAGCTTGGGCCAAATTACCAAGCCTAGCTTGGTATTTTTCATCTTTTGGTGTCGGGCCCTCATTTTGGGTAGTTTTGAGTATTTTCCTTGCAAAATGGTTTCTTCGTTTATAGTGCCCAGTCATTCTTCTTTGCAAGTTCAAATCTCTTTTGGCCTTCTCCAGTTTGATCTCAAGATGTATGTTGGCCCTTTCAAGCCATGATTCCCTATTATGCTCAATTTCCATGGCAAGGAGTTCAGTGAGGGGAAATTTTTATGCTTGGGATGATTCTTGCTCCCTTTCTCGTGCCAAATCCTTTCTTAGACCCATAGTTCTAGGCCTCCTTCTAGAATAACCCTCCTCATCCTCACTTTCTTCATAGGAGCCCATGTACTCCTCCAACTTCACCTGTGCTCTTTGAGCCTCTTTCTGGTATTTGAGTGCCCTTGCTTCATAGATATCCTACTGGCCACTCATTTGTTTGTTCTTCATTTTTAAGAAATGAATGACATCCCTAGCTCTCTCTAATTCATCTTCCAAATCCCTGATATGTACATTCCTGTATTTTAGGAGAGAGTTTGCAATTCTTGTTTCATTTTCCTCATCAATATCTATGTAAATTAGCTCAAATTCTCTCTCCTCTTCATGATTGTCTTCTTCCTCTTTTAATTGTCCTTTACCTTTGTCAATCATTTGAGTTGAGGAGGATGACATGGCCCCTTTCCCTTTGGAGGCAACAAACACATGCCTCACTCCTCTTTGATAGGTAATGGGAAAAGCTATAACAAGTTCCACTTGCAAACCTTGATCATAAGTGACCTTAGGATTGCTTTTCTCCTCATGTATTATCTCTGTGAGTGCATCCTTTTCACCTTGCCCTTGACTACCCTTTTGATAAGCATTATCATTATTTCTTATGCCATAATTATTTTTAAGACCTTTAGGACTATCATCGTCTATTTTTTCAATGCTAGAGGTGTCTTCATCATTGTTGGGTATATCTTCATTTCTATTACTGTCCTCTTATTCATCTTTTGACCCACTGTATTCATTGTCTAACTCATCCTTTGTATCATTGTTTGCACTCTTCATAGGGTCACTGTCTTGGGCATTCTCATCAGCCTTTCCCTTACTGTGATGGTCATTTTCTTCTTCACTAGGTGAGTTTTCTAGGCTAGTTTTTTCTTCACTATCATGTTCATCATATTCAATGTTTGGCTCATGATCTTCATTGTTTTTCTCATTGAAATAACTTTCAAGCTCTACTTCTTGGCTGCCTTTTCCATCTTGGTCACTGTCTTCTTTTTCCTCTTTGCTGCTTTCATGTGCCTCCTCTCCACTATCCTTTGTATTTTCAGTGTCACTTTCTTCATTATCTACTTCTTTTCCTTGACTATCATTTGTTTGTTGATTTTCACGAGGCTCACCGTTTTGGTATTTTTGTAGCTCACTGTTTTCCTCTTGATAAGCTACCTCTGACCCTGTGTCCTTGGAGTCATCCTCTTCACCTTCAGAGCCACTTTTTTGGCCTTTTTTCTCATCATTTGGTTGACTTATTTTTTCATTTTCATAATCCTCTCTGCCACTACTTTCCTCATTTGCATCATTGCTTTTATCAATTTCTTTTGCATCATTGCTTTCTTCTTGGCCATATCTTATTTCTTCTTGGCCATATTCCTCTCCTTGATTTCTTTCTTCATTTTGATCATCCTCTTCCTCACTACTTTCTTCATTTGCATCATCCTCTCCCTCACTGCTTTCTTCATTTTGATCATCCTCTTCCTCACTGCTTTCTTCATTTGCATCATTTCTTTCTTAATTTTCATCATCCTCTCCCTCGCTGCTTTCTTCTTGGACATCACTGCTTTCTTCTTGGCCATCTTCCCCTCCTTCACTTCTTTCTTCATTTTTATCATCCTACCCCTCACTGCTTTCTTAGGGGAAGGTGAATGAGGAAGGTCTATTCGAGGAAATGATTCATGTGAAGAAGATGAACCAAGGTCAGTGGAGGGTGATGAAGGTGTGTGAGGAGGATTTTGAGATGATGATGGCATACTTTGAAGAGGGATGGGTTGTGGAGTTGTGAAATCATCATGGGAAATGAAAACCTCCCAAGGGATGCCTTGTTGTTCTAGTTGGTGTGAGACAGTCACTTTGATGAGGGAATGATGAAAAAGGCTTGACATTTGTTGGGATGGAGGCCTCTTTTGCATGATGGAAGACATTTTCTCAATAATTTTGCAAAGGTAGTAGGGAATATGTAGCATCTTGGTTTTGGTGAAGTGCATGAGGATTCTTATGTGGTAGGAATAGACACTAGAGAACCTACCCTCGCAGGTGAAGTATTTCATAATGATCTTCATTAGGAGAACATATCTGTCCAATAGATGAGAGAAGGGGAACATGGTTTTGCAATAAGCTTGAAAACATGGTTTCAAGAATGGGTGATAGTGGCTTAGGTCTAGATGCATTTGTTTGAACCACCTTTCTCCTATGTAAGGTATTCCAATGGCCTTAGAGATGGCATTGGTGGTCAACTGAAATTTCGTCCCGTCTAGGTGTACTTTATGATTATGAAGGTTTAGGGAAAAGAGCTTGGTCAACTAATGGTGGCTCTGAATCTTTTGTACTTTTTTACAGAATTCATAGCACCCCAATTCTTGAAAACAAGAAAAAATAGCAGGGGAGGTTATCAAATCTAGAGTGCTTATAGGTTCAAACCTATTTGGCATCCCTCCCTTCCTTTTATTCTTTTTAGGCCTTTGACTTGTCTCATCAATGTCAACATTATCTTATTCAGAAATTTTGTTTTTTTACCCCTGCCTCAAAACCTTAAAGGGAATTAACACTACTTGTAGAATGAGATGGTGAGGTTTCTAATTAGTTCAAGGCCTAGCAGTGTGTAGGCCAAGTGTTTTCTTTAGGATTTCACTACCTTATCTAAACCAACTTTCAATTTTATTTTCAACCTTATCTCTTAGAAAAACATGACATGAAGGAAAAGTTCAAAATACCTCTCTAAATGCCTCCACAATAGAAAAAATAGCTTATAAAACCTTGTCAAGTAGCTCGGGTCACCTACTGAATGTGAAATCAGGCAGAGGCTACATGCTATGGCAAGAGCGCAGTACAGCTTCTATTGGGTGGCTTGGGTCACCTTCTGTACATGAAATCGGGCAGAGGTTACATGCGGTGGCAGGAGCACAACACAGCTTCTGTCGGGTGGCTCGGGTTACCTCCTGAACATGTTTTCATGTAGAGGCTACACACTATGAAAATAGTGCAACACAACTTCTATCGGGTGGCTTGGGTCACCTCCTTAATCCGTTTTTGTGCAAAGGCTGCACGTTGTGGAAGGAGCGCGACACGGTGCCGGGTGGCCCTGAATGGGTTTTCGTGTAGAGGGTGCACGTGACATTTTTTACAGGCGCATAGCACCTCTGGACAGGAACACAACGCCGAATGGAAAATAGCACATGGAGATGCTACAGGAGTGCAGTGCAGTTGCTCAGGAGCACAGCGCCCGAAAAAGTTTTCCCAAGGACTTTGTTGGAAAATTTGAAAAAACCATCACTCCTTCTTCAAATATCTAAATGGTGAATGGGAGATGCTTTTCTAGAGTTGTTTCATACCCTTTGATAAAAATTAAAGAAAAACCCCATTTTATAAGGTTTGTTCCCTTTTTATTTTGCTTGCTATCTTCCTTTGGCTCTTTGGTCCTGTAGGTGAGAAGTTTGATTAAAAAATTGTTCTTTTTACTGCTGGAGGCCTCTTAAGTTTCTTTTCAAATTGATAACCTTGCTAAAGAATCCAAGACTATGCCTCTCACCTATATTTGGAAAATGAACCTGTTTTATGACTTTTAACACCTAAACACAACAAACTTATCATTTTTTCAATTTCTCCCTATGATTGATATTCTACCATGTTTTCATCTTTAAGTAATGACGAAAAAACCAATTGGTGGGAGAAATACCCTAGCGGTAAGTATAAAAAACATCTTGGTCTTTTGAGATGTGCCACCTTCATTTGAAACATTGCTTGTCTTGAACTTATCAATTTTCTTGTAAGAAAACAATTTTGATAGTCTTGTAAAGTGCCATTCATGTTCATCTATATTTTGTAGAATAGTCATCTGATAAGAAGGCCCTTATTCGGAGTTCCACTACTCTGTTGTAAACCAGGGGTATATATGTTTCTCATGCCACTTGAATATGCCTCTAACTATTCTTTAGAAAGAATACCCTTGAACTGACATTTCTAGCCTCTTTTTGCCGATACTCTTCATCATATTTCCACCTTCGGTGTAGTGGAGTGTTGATTTTCATGTCTACCATTATTGATTTTATTTAAAACCTATAATTTTACCTTTTGATGAAGTGGAGTTAGTGCTTGTCTACCAAACCATAGAAGTTAGTTTGAAAGCCCTTTGAAACCATCTGCTATGATGAAGAAGGCTTCTTTGTCACTTTTTGACCATCTTTGTCCATCTTCCCAAACTTATGAGTTTTTTGGGGATGCTTAGAAAAATCAAACAATGTTGTTTTCTAAGTTCTCAAAGAAAAACTTATCAAAATCATTATTTATGTCTAAAAAGTCTTCAATGACCATTTGAAGGGGTTGAGGTCTCCTTTTCCTTTGTAACCCTATAATTTCTTTATTTCTTGATCAAAACAGTCATAAACACTAATTCACATCAAACCCATACCTTTATGCTTTCTTCTTGGTTGTGAGTAATTTTCTTGTGATGGTGCCTCTCATTACTTTACCTCTCATTACTTTACCTCTTGCTAGGTTGATAGACTTTTGACTCTTTTGCAGAAATGTAAGCAAGTGGCAACTGCCCCCCTACAAAACTTGTGCTTCAGGCCAAATAACTTTTGAATGATCTCATTGATGAGTTTAAGACAAGATCACCAATCCTTTCATTTTTTGAATGTAGTTTCTTCATATAGGAAACAGATTTTGTAGGGAACCAAATCCTCCCTATGACTTTGTGAAAATCTAGGTGGCCTAGTGGAGGCTTTCTGGGACATGGATTTTGGACTAAAACCTAGAACCTGGGATTTATCTAGTGTGAGACAGAGTTCATGATAAAATTATGTAGTGGAGACCCAAAACCCAATGTACTTGATTTATTAAAGAGTCTACAGAGATAGTTTGAGACTATCAGTGTTAGGAGTATTTTGTTGGACACAACAAGCTGATTGATTGGTGAGCTTAGGTAGCAGTGGGGTTTTAGGTGAAACAAAAATAGGGGATTTGGGGAAAAGGTGACAAGATATAGATAAAATGGGTGAATGGGCTCTTAATGGGTATTCTAAGACTGGTAGGAAAAGCTAGATAGGATGAAATGATGAAAATAGTGAAAATTTTTCTTGAGGATAATGAAGGCAGTGAGATTTCTAGAACTCACAATGTCTATGAACTTTGTTTCTAGAAATCTTGAGATAATCATTTAGTTATCTAAACAGATAAAAATTACTGGTGACTAATAGTGGCTCCACTTGGGGAGGGCATCTCCTTTTCAGGAGGTGTCCAAAATTTCAGTTCTCTTGGTTTATGAGTACCAGTGCCTCATCCATTGGGTAGATTTTTACCTTTCTTTACTTGTTGATGCTTGCTTGAAGCTTTGGTCTCAAAAATATAAAAGATATGATCAACTTAATTCCATATCTACCTACTGAACCTACTTCCTTATCCTTTTTTATTCTTTAGGTGCATTCAGACTAGCAACCTTCACATCCTTTTATTTTTAAAATTAAAAAAATATCTACTTCTACACTTTTTTCTTCTGGGAGTTTAGATTAGGATAATGAGCTCCTTTGATTCTCTACCTATACTATTCACCTGTTAATTTTAATTTGTTTGACAGGATTTATTCACTAAGATAAAAACTTGAAATTGAAAACATGACTAAATTAGGATTAGACAATCTAATTTATCACGGGTTTGTGGCATAAAAACAAGCTGCACGTAAAAACTCTTGGATGATGAAGTATCTAGGTAAGGAAAAAACATAAAACCATCTTGTTCTAGATTCCAAAATATTTTTGTTTTGTGAGGGTATCTCATTTTTTCAGGATTAGCAAAAGGAGGAAGTTGTATTTTGGTGGTTTGTCCTTCCTTTGAGCAATCTAATTCTTGTTCTACACTAGTTTTTGTTTCTGATATTTCATTTTCAATTTGCAGAAAATCAAGTTCAGTTTTATTATCTTGTGGTGTTTCAAGGTCATCATAGTTTTGACTGTCGAACTCATCATAGAGGGACTGATCTGATTGTTTTAATGTGCCTAGATCTTCACAATCTTCATTCACTTGCTCATTAAGGTTATTTTCATTATATAAGATGAATGAGTCCAAGATTGAATGAATGGAATAGATATGGGTGTTTTTGGGTCTATATAGGCTACTTACCATATACTTCATGTGATATTCCGAGTAGAGTCTCATTGTTTGGTTAAAAATTGGGATGGTAGCATAAGACATGTCAAATTGGAGGTTCCCCGGAATCTTGGCTCCCCAAGATCGGGACAAAAGCATGCCATATTTGGGGTAAATGTCAGCCACTACTATGTCCATGACCAGGCTCTTAGCAGGGATTTGTGTTAGATTGACACATAAATCCTTGAATAGGCCCAAGCACTTAACCCTCCCTGAATCAAAGGAATACAGATCTTTATAGGTCCTGGTTATTTCTAGGCTGAATCTTTCCATCACTACCTTTAGCATGAGGTTGTGAGAGGCACCAGAGTATAGCATGTCATTATGCAAGATTTTGTCGTGTCTGTTTAGGCTAACATAGAATGGGGGAATGGCTCCTTCTTGGTATTTTCCATACACTTCAGGTCCAAACAAAAGTTCTGGTTTGTCATCTATCAAATTCAGAGTATTGGTATCATTTCCTATGTTCAAAACTTTCAAAACTTGGTAGTGGTACATATCCTGAGCTACCAGTTCAGTGAGAGGGATGGTTATTTTGATTTTAGCGATCTCTCCTTCAAAACTAAAAGGTACTTTAGTTTTGGACATACTTACATTAGTTTTGTCACCCATAAATTTGTCCACATTTTTAATTTGCTAATTTTGATTCGGGGCTTTGGTCAATAGAGTTCTCTCAGGGCCACTAACAGAGATACCAGGGAAACTTGTGTCAACACTTGGTTGGCTAGTTTTATCTTTGTTAGGATCAATTTTCTTAGCCATGGTATTGTTATTGTCTGATGTTCTTTGAAGAATGTTTTCAGGAGTTTTCTTAACATCAGTGCCTGAGTCATTTTTCCTAGAGTTGTCTTGGTTTTTCTTACTCCTAAGGTCATATTGCCTATGGACTTCCATTATGGAATTTTCTAATCCCAATTTGTGTTCTTCGGAATCTTGAAAGCTTGTTTCATCTTGGTTTGAGGAGAAAAAACCTTGTTCTTCTTCTGTGATAAAAACATCACCCTTGCTATCAAAGCCTATTTAGTTTAGATGATTTTCATCTGGTTTTTTGATATCTCTTTCCCCTTCATCAACATAGCTATCTTGGAAGGGTGGCCTGATTTGTTCATCATTTTCCCTTGGTCTGTTTTGGGGCAGGTCTCTTCTAAAATTCTGATTTCAGTTTCTATTTTGGGAATTTGGTTGGTTTTCCCTAGGGGGTGTTCTTTCATTTATGCTTATTCTCTCCATCATTCTTTCCATGATCCTAAGAAGGTCATCCATCTAGGAATCAAATGAGGAGGTGGAGGGCATGGTGCCATCTTTGTAGGTTACCCTCTTTTCTGATCTTAGCCTAGCTATTTTTTCAATTAAGTTGGTCTATACACTTATAGCTCCCTTTTGCATGTCTTATAAAGTTAGGGGCTCTCTTTCTCTTAGTTGATAGGCCATGTCAGGGTCAAAACTTTCTGGGAATTTAGCTAAGGCTAGGCCTAATGGGGGTTTCATGTTTGGTGGTAGTGCGTTGTAAACACTATTGAACCTAGTGCAATAGTCTTGGACACTTTCCCCCATGTTTCTTTTAAGATTTCTATATTTCGAGAGGATCTAAAGAGGGTTTTTCTTGATTTCCCATTTGATTATGAAAGTTTGGTAAAGGGAAGGGAGATCATGTATGATGTTGGGAGTTATGATTTTGAACCATTTCTTAGCTTCTCCTCCTAGGCTTTGGGCAAACATCCTCATCTTCATGGTTTCCTCTTCTAATTCCATGTAGTCAGAAACATCATTCATTCTATCTACATGCTATTGGGTAGTGGTAGATTCTGCCCTCGTAAAGTGTGGGATTCTATATTGGTAATAATTTGGCAAAGGTACCAATTGTTGTGGTAACACAAGGGGTGCATACCATGCTGCCATGATAGGAGATAATGGTGGATTTACAAGAAGAGGATTTGTCATATGAGATGGAGTGGTTTTCACAATGGAGGTGTGAATGGGTGTGGCGAAAGTACTCAGACCAGTAAACTGATTCCAAGCAGACTTGGGGTGAAAGGAGCCAAAGTGGTGGAGAAGTTGGAAATCAGGTGTTGTTAAAGAAGAAGCTTATCCGCTAAGACTCTGCTACAAGTATATGGGCTCAAGATTGGTATGGTCAATTCTACTTTTTGACTTGGTTCTAAAAAGGTTTCTAGTGTGGTGAAAGTCAAACTGGGGATCTTGCAAGGCTGTAAGATTTTCAGGTACAGAGCTTGCTTTATGAATGGTCCTATTAGTAGATAAGTTTCTAGTTACAGAAGTTTTCCACAAAATCCTTTTTGGGTCATCGAATATAGTAGGAGGGTTTGGGTCCAGATGAGATCTGGTATTGATTATTCGTGAAGCCAGATTTCAAACTCAAAATTTAGAGGCTGAAAGTTTTCAAACTTTTTTAAAAATTTTACCTCTTTTATGTTTGCTAAACTCGCACAGTGTGTGACTAGGATTCTAGACTTCCCAGGGTTGATTCGACACAATCCTATAGGTGTCTAGGGACACTAGTAAAGTTATAAGGCCAACTGGAGGCTAGTAGAGTCGCCAGGTGGATATTTTAGTTGTTTTGAAGATATGTGTCTATGGTCCACCACCAATACTGACAAGAAGCCAATCTAGGAATTTTTTAAGGTTTTCTAAGTTTTTTATACGCAGCCATAAGGTTTGTAAGAGTTTCCTATAATTGAGTCATTATTTTTCTAGGATGGTGAAAAAGCTATATTCTAATTTTACGCTATCATTTAAGTTCTCTATGATTTGACAAAGGTTTCTGAAGTCCTAAGGGATACTTAGATTGAAACAAGGGATATTCAAAGGGAAAGATCGAAACAAGACCCCTTTGAATTAACCTAACAATCAATACATCAAAGAGAGATTTCAAGACAAAGTTTAGATAGCCTTAAACAAGAAGGACTTACCATGAATCATGTTTATAAACTAGAATACTAATCCAACAATGAAATAGACAAGATTAGGTGGGCCTAAGGAGAAATGAAGAATTGTTTAAGCTAACCCAGTAGTAGAAAACATGAAAACAATAGCTAACAGGAGGACTGAGGTGCCTCAAAAAACATTTCTCATGCTATACTTTTCTGAGCTATTGAAAAATAGAAAGATGGACATGTGGAAAATAAAAAAAAAAATGAACATATGAGAGATACATCACCAATAACTAAACTCAGGGATTCTATAAGCAAGCCTTCATCACCATCAATCAAGGCAATCCATCCACAAGCTCCGCAACACTAAATTATTCTTCAAATTTCAAAAACCATGTATTTCTCTTAATGCATCAAGTTCCCCCCCTATTTACAATGAATCCTCATGCCTTATATAAATAGGAAGGAATATGAAAACCAAAGAGAGTATCTAGAAGCCTATTGGCCAACAAGAAATATCCTAAGTTGTCCTTGAGGCCTTCCAAGGCCCAAGGCATAAAAATATCTAACGACTACCTTTTCCAGTCAAAAATAGCAATTAAATTGACTTTTAGGAATTGAAAAGAAAATGAAAACATTCCAAATGCACATTTTTCCCAGTCACCTATAGCACCACAGCACACTGTGTCAAAAATTAAAATTATGTCAAGAGCGTAGCAAAGAAAAAGGCCTTTTTGCGGCAGTGTTTTGGAGGCCTTCCCATTATCAGAAAAGGCTCCGTGATGGCTCGTTGGAAGGCCATTGAAGTCTGATTTCCAGATATACCTTTATTTCTTTAATATGGCATCTGTAACTTTCCCAAAAAGGGGAAATTCCAAGACTTCCAGGAGTGCAGCACATGCTCAGAAAAGTGGGCGGAAAGGTGAAAAAATGAGTGTTTTTTCCTATTTTAGGGGGCCAAAACAACTCCAATTGAGCTGAAAATTGGTGAGAATACTCCTCTAATGATGGGGAATCAAAAAAATGTAAACCTCGTCTCTTGAGGATGCCGTGGGAAAAGGCACAGCATAGGGTGTGCTGCGCTCCTAGCCTAAAAATTTTCAAAAAACAAAAAGTTGTTCAATTTCTCTCAAAATTGGTAGGTAGGTGCCTCATCAGTCCCTGGAAACCTGTAGAGAATATTGGGCCAAAATACCAAGCCTAGCTGGGTATTTTTCATCTTTTTGTGTCAATCCCTCATTTTGGGTAGTTTTGAGTATTTTGCTTGCTAAGTGGTTTCTTCGTTTATAGTGCTCAATCATTCTTCTTTGCAAGTTCAAATCTCTGTTGGCCTTCTCCAGTTTGGTCCCAAGATGTATGTTAGCCATTTCAAGCCATGATTCCCTATTATGCTCAATTTCCATGGCAAGGAGTTTAGTGAGGGAAAATTGTTGTGCTTCGGCTGAATCTTGCTCCCTTTATCGTGCCAAAGCCTTTCTTAGACCCATAGTTCTAGGCCTCCTTCTAGAGTGACCCTCCTCATCCTCACTTTCTTCATAGGCGCCCATGTACTCCTCCAACTTCACCTGTGATCTTTGAGCCTCTTTTTGGTATTTGAGCACCCTTGCTTAATAGATGGCCTACTGGCCACTCATTTGTTTGTTTTGCATTTGTATGAAATGAATGACATCTTTAGATCTCTCTAATTCAGCTTCCAAATCCCTTATCAGTGCATTCCTGTCTTGTAGGAGAGATTTTTCAATTCTTGTTTCATTTTCCTCATCACTTTCTATGTGAATGAGCTCAAATTCTCTCTCCTCTTCATGATTTTCTTCTTCCTCTTTTACTTATTTTTTACCTTTTTAAATCATTTGAGCTGAGGAGGATGACATGGCCCCTTTCCATTTGGAGGCAACAAACACATGCCTCACTCCTCTTTGATAGGTAATGGGAAAAGGTACAACAAGTTCCACTTGCAAACCTTCATCATAAGTGACCTTAGGACTGCTTTTATCCTCATGTATTATCTCTGTGAGTGCATCCTTTTCACCTTGCCCTTGATTGTCCTTTTGATAAGAATTCTCACTATATATTATGCCATCATTGCTGTTAAGACCTTTAGTACTGTCATCCTCTCTTTTCCAATGCTATATGTGTCTTCGTCATTACTGGGTATATCTTCGTTTCTATGACTGCCCTCTTCTTCAATTTTTGACCCACTGTATTCACTGTGTAACTCAGCCTATGTATCACTGTTTTCACTCTTGGTAGGGTCACTATCTTGGGCATTCTCATTAGCCTTTCCCTTAATGTGATGGTCATTTTCTTCTTCACTAGGTGATTTTTCTAAGCGTGTTTCTTCTTCACTATCGTGTTCATCATAGTCATTGCTTGGCTCATGATATTCATTGTTTTACTCATTGAAATCACTTTCAAAATATACTTCTTGGATGCCTTTTCCATCTTTGTCACTGTCTTCTTTGTCCTCTTTGCTTCTTTCATATGCCTCCTCTCCACTATCCTTTTTATTTTCAGTGTCGCTTTCTTCATTGTCTACTTCTTTTCCTTTACTATCATTTGTTTGTTGATTGTAACTAGGTTCATTGTTTTGGCCTTTTTGCAGCTCCTTGTTTTCCTCTTGATAAGCTACCTCTGACCCTGTGTCCTTAGAGTCATCCTCTTCACCTTCAGACCCACTGTTTTGGCCTTTTTTCTCATCATCTGGATGATTTCTTTCTTCATTTTCATAATCCTCTCCCTCACTAGTTTCTTCATTTGCGTCACTGCTTTTATCATTTTCTTTTGCATCATTGCTTTCTTCTTGACCATCTCTGCTTTCTTCTTGGCCATCTTCCTCTCCTTGATTGATTTATTCATTTTCATCATCCTCTTCCTCACTGCTTTCTTCATTTGCATCATCTTCTCCCTCACTGATTTCTTCATTTTGATCATCCTCTTCCTCATTGCTTTCTTCATTTGCATCATCCTCTCCCTTAATACTTTCTTCTTGGCCATCACTGCTTTATTCTTGGCCATCTTCCTCTCCTTCACTGCTTTCTTCATTTTTATCATCCTCTCCCTCACTGCTTTCTTTATTTTCTGATTTCTTAGGGGAAGGTGAATGAGGAAGGTCTATCTGAGGAAATGATTCATGTGAATAAGATGAACCAAGGTCAGTGGAGGGTGACAGAGGTGTGTGAGGAGGATTTTGATATGATGATGGAAGAATTTGTAGATGGATGGGATGTGCAGTTATGAAATCATCAGGGGCGATGAAAACCTCCCAAGGGATGCCTTGTTGTTCTAGTTGGTGTGGGACAATCACTTTGATGAGGGAATGATGAAAAAGGCTTGACATTTATTGGGATGGAGGCCTATTTTGCATGATGGAAGATATTTTCTCAATAATTTTGCAAAGGTAGTAGGGCATATGTAGAAGGTTGGTTTTGGTGAAGTTCGTGAGGAGTCTTATGTGTTAGGAATAGACTCTGGAGAACCGACCCTCATAGGTGATGTATTTCATAATGATATTCATTAGGAGAAAATATCTTTCAAAACTTGGTTTCAAGAATGGGCGATAGTAGCTTAGGTCCAGATGCATTTGTTTGAACCACCTTTCTCGTATGCAAGGTATTCGAGTGGCCTTAGAGATGGAATTGGTGTTCAACTAAAATTTCACCCCTGCTAGGTGTACTTGATGATTATGAAGGTTTAGGGCAAAGAGCTTGGTCAAATGATGGTGACTATGGATCTTCTTTACTTTTTTAAAGAATTCATAGCACCCCGATTCTTGAAAACAGGAAAAAATAGTAGGGGAGGTTATTAGCTCTTCAGTGCTTATAGGTTCAAACCTATTTGGAATCCCTCCCTTCCTTTGCTGCTTTTTAGGCCTTTGACTTGCCTCATCAACGTCAACATTCTCTTCTTTAGACATTTTGTTTTTTTACCCCTGCCTCAAAATCCTTAAAGAGAATTGGCACTACTTGTAAAATGATGTGATAATGGTGAATGAGATGGTGAGGTTTCTAATTAGGTCAAGGCCCAGCACTATGTAGCCCACATGATTTCTTTAGGATTTCACTACCTTCTCTAAACCAACTTTCAATTTTATTTGTGACCTTATCTCTTATAAAAACATGAACATGAAGGAAAAATTCAAAATACCTCTCTAAATGCCTCCACAATAGAAAAAGAGCTTATAAAACCTTTTCGGGTAGCTCGGGTCACCTTCTGAATGTGAAATTGGTCAGAGGTTGCACGTTGTGGTAGGAGCGCAACACAACTTCTGTCTGGTGGCTCGGGTCACCTTCTGAACGTGAAATCAGGCAGGGTTGCACACTATGGCAGGAGCACAACACAGCTTCTGTCGGGTGGCTCAGGTTACCTCCTGAACTGGTTTTCATGTAGAGGTTGCACACTGTGGCAGGAGTGCAGCACAACTTCTTTTGGGTGGCTCGAGTTACCTCTTGAATGAATTTTCGTGCAGAGGTTGCACAGTGTGGCAGGAGCGTAGCACGGTGTCGGGTGGCCCTGAATGGGTTTTCGTGCAGAGGCTGCATGCAGCGTTTTTTACAGGCATGGAATGCCTCTGGATAGGAACACAGCGCTGAATGGAAAATAACACAGGGATATTGTACAAGAGCACAACACCCAGAAAAATTTTCTCGAGGACTCTATCAGAAAATTCAAAAAACCCTCACTCCTTCTGCAAATATCGAAATAGTTAATGGGATATGCTTTGCTGGAGCTCTTTTATACACTTTGATAAAAATTAAAGGCAAAACCCACCTTATAAGGTTTGTACCATTTTTATTTTTCTCACTGTCTTCCTTTGGTTCTTTGGTCCTGTAGGTGGGCAGTTTGATTACAACATTGTTCTTTTTACTGGTGGAGGCCTCTTAAGTTTCTTTTCAAATTGATAACCTTGTTGAAGAAGCCAAGGCTATGCCTCTCACCTATATTTGGAAAATGAACATGTTTTATGACTTTTAACAACTATACACAACAAACTTATCATTTTTACAATTTCTCCCCGTGACTGATATTCTACCATGTTTTCATCTTTAAGTAATGAAGGAAAAACCTCTTGGTGGGAGAAATACCTTAGCAGTAAGTATTAACAATAACTTGGTATTTTTAGATGTGCCACCTTCATTTGAAAAATTTCTTGTCTTAACCTTATCAATTTTCCTGTAAGAAAACGCTTTTGGACGTCTTGTAAAGTGCCATTCATGTTCATCTATCTTTTGCAGAATATTCATTTGATAAGGATTCCCTTGTTGGGAGTTCCACTGCTCTATTGTAAACCAGGGATATATCTATTTCTCATGCCACTTGAATATGCCTCTAAATGTTCTTTGAAAAAGGACCCCTGAACTGACATTTCTAGCCTCTTTTTGTTGATACTCTTCAACATTTTTCTACCTTCGGTGTAGTGGAGTATTGATTTTCATGTCTTCCTTTCTTGATCTTCTTTAAAAAATCTTATTTTATCTTTTTATGAAGTGGAGATAGTGCTTGTCTGCCAAACCCTAGAAGGTAGTTTGGAAACCCTTTGAAACCATCTATTGTGATGAAGAAGGCGTCTTTGTCACTTTTTGACCATCTTTGTCCATCTTCCCAAACTTCTGAGTTTTTTGGAGATGCTTAGAAAAATAAAATAGTGTTTTCTTATAAGTTCTCAAATAAAAGATTATCAAACTCATTATTTATGTCTAAAAATTATTCAATGGCCATTTGAAGGGGTTGAGGTGTCCTTTACCTTTGTAACCCTGGTATTGCTTTATTTCTTGATCAAAATAGCGATAAACCCTGATACCCATCAAACCCATACCTTTCTGCTTTCTTCTTGGTTGTCAGTGGTTTTCTTGTGATGGTGCATCTCATTACTTTACCTCTTGCTAGGTTGATAGACTTTTGATTCTTTTGCTGAAATGTAAACAAGGGGCAGCTGTCCCCCTACAAAACTTCTGCTTCAGGAAAAATACCTTTTGAATGATATCTTTCATGATTTTAAGACAAGATCACTAGTCCTTTCCTTATTTGAATGTAGTTTCTTCATATAGGAAAAATGGAGTTTGTAGGGCACCAAATCCACCCTATGAATTTGTGAAACTCTAGGTGGCCTAGTGGAGGCTTTCTAGGACTTGGCTTTTGGACTGAAGCCTAGAACCTGGGATTTATCAAGTGTGAGACATAGTTCATGATAAACTAATGTATTGAAGACCTAAAACTCAATGTACTTGATTTATTAAGAAGTATACAGAGATAGTTTGAGACTATCAGTGTTTAGGAGTATTTTGGTGGACACGAAAAGCTGATTGATTGGTGAGCTTAGGTAGTGGTGGTTTTTTAGGTGAAACAAAAACAGGGGATTTGGGTCAAAGGTGACAAGATATAGATAAAATGGGTGACATGGGCCCTTAATGGGTATTCTGAGACTGGTAGGCAAAGCTAGATAGGATGAAATGATGAAAATAGTGAAAAAATATCTTGAGGATAATGAAGGCAGGGATATTTCTAGAACTCACAATGTCTATGAAATTTGTTTCTAGGAACCTTGGGATAATAATTTAGTCATATAAACAAGTAAAATATTGAGGAATAATATCCTGAACACGCTGTCGGTTGTCAGGCCTCCTGAGCACAGCACCTGCATGCTTGCAAGCTTGTCAGGCTCTCCCTAAGCGCAACACTGAACGTCTTTTTGGCTATCGGGATCTGCCTAAGCACAGTGCTGAACATGTTTTTGTGTCTATTGGGTAGTTCTGGGCAAACTGGTAGCACCCGCCTAAATGTGTAACGTGTTCCTTTGAACAAGCATCACAGTGTAAATTTACACTGTAAAATTTCACGAACGCGTAGCGCTGGGTGCTGTAAGCATAACGCCTACATGAATGCGTAGTGCCAGGAAACTTGTTCAATGTTTCACTAAAAATTCTCAAATTTTCCTCTTGGATGCTCTAGCCGTCTTTGTATGTGCACAATGACTTTAGTGAAGGGTAAAAAATTCACTTTATAGTCTAGAGAGATAAATTGAATTTAGAAAAACCAACTTTGTTAATGTTTTTAGTCTCTTTATCTTTCACTAACCTTTTGACATTTATTGTGCAGGTGACTTGAAATTTTTTTAAGTAGATCCTTTTCCTCTTGGTGGAAGCTTGCTAGAGAAATGAAATTGTCCTTCTTTAGCCTTGAGGGTCTATTTCAGTGATTTTCACATAGCAGAAAAACAAAAAATGTGTTCTCTATTATTTTGAAACCTACCACATCTCTTTAGCTCATTCAATCATGGTAATCTCTTTTAAAACAGTTTTGAAAGACTTGTGCTTACCTTAGCACTGTCAAAACCTCTTTTTGCTTGAATTGTGAATTTGAAATCATGTTTTTACCCCTTTCGACATTTCTGAGTGTGGGTGACCTGAAATCATGATTTCTTCCCTTCTCACTGATTTTATTGAGGCATGATTAGTCCACCTTTGAGAAATACCATAGTATTCACAATCGTGTATGCTATCTCCTATTTTGACCACTTATGATTTGTAGGTGCCATGAAATACTGATTTAGTATTTTTATATGTTTCTTGGTGTTTGACACATTCAATTATACAATAGAAACCTCATGATCAGCTTGGCTTTCCATTTTTAAACTCAAACATACGTTTTTATTCCTTTGATCATTGAGTGCAAATGACTAAAAATGAAGGCTTGACCTTCCTTATACTGATTCTGTTTGCATTCTTTCCCTTTGAAGCAGTGAAACATTTTTCCTTGGAAAAATTTGGAAGTCACCTACAATAGTCCCTTTAAACCTCCTTCTGTTGTCATCATGGAGGCCCATCATCTTTAATTTACCTTCTTTGACTATATTTCCAAAACCATAGGTTACTGGGTTGCTTGGGAAAAATCATTAGTGTTGTCTTATAATTTATCTATATCCCTTTGAAGCTCATTCCTTTATGTTCATTTCACCTCATATTTTTCCCTTTTTCATTTATGATTTCTAAAAATCTTCAATCCATGCTTGGTTGTATTAGTGTGCCTCTATCCATGTGATTTGATGCATTGACTCCTTGCTTGGCACACTGCTAGTCCAATCAAGCTTGGAAACCTTGATCTTCCATGGAAACAAACTTCTCTCTATCATTTTGCTGTGAATGTCTTAAAATAGGAGCAGGCCTCTCACCTTACCAATTTTCTGCTGATATTTATCTTAACACTCCTTCAGAAATGTCAAAATGAATAGCTTCCCTTTGCAGAATTTGAACTTGATAAGGAGGACTTCCTTGGAGAATTTTTTGATCAATCTTGTAAAAATAGGTGTTGACTTTCTTTAAAACTTGATTCATCTTCTAGCACATGAAAAAAAATTATTTATAACACCAAGGATAACCCTATAGCCTATGAAACCCTAATGACCTAGTGGGAGGCTCTTTTGACTTGGTCTTTTACTGAAATCTTGGCTTGGGGTATTCAAGTTTGAAAAATAAAGTAAATGGAAAATTGATGTATTGAAGATTGAAAATAAAATGTAGATTTATCTGAAGAACCTATAGAGATATTTTTGAGACCATCTCTGCTTGAGGCATTTGGTGAACATGGGAAAGAGTAGGCTAATTGGTAATCCTAGATGGCAAGTGGAGGGGTGAGGCAAAAGAAAAACAGAGTGCTGATGGTATGGGTGTAAAAATAGGATAAAGATGAGTGGCATGAGCCCATGAGGGGTCTTTTAGGAGTGATAGGCTAACCATGGAATGGAATAGTAGTGAAATAGTGAAAAAAACGTTTTAAGGACAATGAAGGAAGTGAGATTTCTAAAACTCACAATATTCATTAATGTTGTTTTTAGAAATGTAGGACAATTATTTATTCATCTACAAATAACAAAAATTACTGATGAATAACAGTGGCTCCACTTGGGGAGGGAAGCTCCTTTTCAGGAGGTGTCCAAAACTTCGAATATGAAATCTTTGAGTTTATGAAGACCAGTGCCTCATCAATTGGGCAATTTTTTCTTCTTTTGTTTGTTGATGTTTCTCTTGAAACTATGATCTCAATAATATAAAAGACGTGTTTGTTTCAATTTCATCTCTACCTACTTGGAATACCTTTTCCTATCATTTTTTATTCTTGTGGGTGCACTTGGACTAGCAAAACCCTGACATTATTTTATTTTGAAAGCAAAAAAAAACTATCTACTTGTACCCTTATCACTTCCAAGAGTTCAAATTATGCTAGTGAACTCTTTTATTCTCTATCTACAGTAGTCATCTGTGAAGATTAAGCTATTTGACATAATTCATTCTCTAATCTACTGACATGAAATTGAAAACATGATTTAAACCAGGATTAAGCAATCTAATTTACCATGGGCTGTGGCATTGGGACAAGCTGCACACAGACATTATTTTTGTACAAACAAAACTAGAAAGCATGAGGGATGTGTTTCATCATTTGTCGGTCATACCTATCTTTCTCTTTGGTTCAGATTTGAGAATTGAGAACCAACATATTTTCTTCCTAATATATTCCTACTCACTAGTCAAGCTTAAATGATTTGACAAGACTTCTTTCACTAACCTATTAGCATAAATTTAAAACATGTTCAACCATGATTAGGATAGATGACTGAACAAGACTCTTTTTCTTAACAAGTAGTGGAATTTAGGCTTGCACACCTTTAGTAGTAGTATTTTTTGGATATGGGGTTGTACCTTTTATTTTCATCTACCCTCTTTTTCATATTTTCATTGTTTTTTGTGTTATAAATATTAGTATTCTAAAACTAAAAAACTAGAAAGATGCTTATAGTGTTCAGATTTGAATGCCTATCTATCCTAATCTAACCTCTACATGATATACATTTAGTTGGGGAACTCTCTTTTCCAATACAAACAATCAAGCAGATGATTCCATGAGGGATCTTGGTTTAGCTCTTTGAGGGTTTTGAAAAAATCAAAAGGCCACTCCCACCTCACTTTTGTTTGAACAGTAGGGCCTAAAATTTTCATTAAACCTTGCATCAAAATGCTCTTAACATATTTTACTCCCTCTTCAACTGTCACTAAGAAAATAGCAAAGGGATCTTGAAATAATACCTGGCTTAGAGGATTTGGGAAATAAGCTTGATCCAGGACTACTTCTTCCTCCACTTGGTTGAACTTGGGACTCTTTTGGGAAAGAAACTCCACTTCTTCCTTATGATCATCTGCATTGTCAGACTCATCATATATTGCAATATTTTCCTCTAACAAACCTATTTTTCTTTGATAGAGTTGGTTTAATTATGTGTGAAGGCCATCATATTGATTAGAAGGAGCACTCTTGGACAATAAATCTTCCCGAGAAGGTAGTGCAACAACTCTCATGTGATTATCAATTTCTATGCCTTCATCTACAATTTGTAATTCAATGGAACTTGGTGGCTGCAAATATGGAGTTAAGGAGGATTTCATGTCCCAAGTGATTTCCTCAACCATTTCAAGAAAAGGCTTCTCATTGAAAACTTTCTCAAGAAGTTCATCATCCTCCTCAACCTGAATATCAAAACTAAAAGACTATTGATTTCCAATTACAGGAAAGTTATTTCTGATGGGCTGAAATGAATTAGAGCAAAGAGTGAGAGATCCCTCACTTACTCTTAAACTTTCAAGGATTTCCTCATTAGTGTCATATATGGTATGTATTCGATGACTATTGTTTCCAATATGATGAAGAAGATCTTCCTCCAACAAACCAACTACTGATGGATCTGCAAGGTTAGCTTTTATTCAGAGAACATCAACATCGGATTGATCAAAATTTGGAAACTCATCAATATAAATAATGTCACCAATCAAAAATATTGGATTATCAGTTTGTTATTCTTTGAATTTATCTACAAGTTCACTTTATAACTTATGGTAGAAGGGATTATTAGGAGAATGAAGATAAATTTTTTGTTCACATGAAGGTTTAGAGGCCCAACTCAAACGTGTTTCATGTCGTGCCATGTGAGGGATCCTGATGATGTGTTCAAATCAGGTCATTTGGTTTGAGGGTGGCCATATGAAATTTGCCACCTTGTGACCACCCAGGTGCCTTGTGCATGTTCATGCTACCTATTTGTTGTTTTCTCCCATTTGTCTTCGTTCGGTCGAGCGCGCAGTGTTGTGCGGTGTGAGGACGCCCGACAAAATGCGTTCGGGTCAAGTGGTTTTTTTTAAGGGTGGCCTTATCAAATTTGATAAGTTGTGACTTCCCAGGTGCCTTGTGCATATTCGTGTGCCCAGTTTTCCATTTTATCCCTTTTTCCTTCGTTCGGTTGAGCGTGTCGTGTCACGCCGTGGATGGGCAATCGATGAAACATGTTCGGGTCGGGTCATTTTGTTTTAGGGCGGTCGTATCAAATTTTCTAAGTTGTGACTGCCCAGGTGCATTGTCCATGTTTGTGCGGCCCATTTTCCATTTTCTCCCTTGTGCCTTTGTTTGGTCTGGCGTGCCATGTGAAGGCGCTGAACGAAACGTGTTTGGGTCAGGTCATTTCATTTGAGGGTGGCCATATCAAATTTACTAAGTTGTGAATGCCTAGTTGTCTTGCACACATTCATGTGGATCGTTTGACGTTCACTCCCTTATGCCTTCGTTCGGTCGATCGGTCTGTGTCGCACCATGTGAGGGCACCCAATGAAACGCGTTCGAGTTGGGTCATTTCGTTTGAGGACAACCATATAAAATTTGCTAATATTTGACCACCCAGGTTTCTTGTGCATGATTGTGTGGCCTGTTTACCATTTTTTCCATTGTGCTTCAGTTCGGTCGAGCACACTATGTGAGGGCACCCGATGAAATGCATTTGGTCCAGTTCATTTCATTTGAGCGCAGCGTTATCAGATTTGCTAAGTTGTGACTGCCTGGGTGCCTTGTGCATGTTCATGTGGCACATTTTCTATTTTATCCATTGTCCCTTCGTTTGGTTGAGCGCACCTTGTCACGTTGTGTGAGAGCACCGGATAAAACATGTTCGGGTCACATCGTTTTGTTTAAGGGAGTTCGTATCAAATTTGCTAAGTTCTGACCGCTCAAGTTCCTTGTGCACGTTCGTGCTGCACGTTTTCCATTTTCTCCCTTGTGCCTTAATTCAGGCGTGAGGATCATGTCGTGCCATGCGAGGGCACCCGATGAAAGGAATTCAGGTTGGGTCATTTCATTTGAGGGAGATCGTATCAAATTTTCTAAGTTATGACCACCCAGGTGCCTTCATTAGGTCCGGCGCACCGTGTCGTGCCATGCCAGGGCGTCTGATGAAACGCGCTCGGGTCGGGTCATTTTTTTTTATGGCGACCATATCAAATTTTCTAAGTTGTGACTACTTGGGTACCTTACACATGTTTGTGGGGCCTGTTTGTTGTTTTCTCCCTTGTGACTTCGTTGAATTGGGCGCGCCATATCACATCGTGTGAGGGCACCTAATGAAACGCATTTGGGTCATATCATTTCTTTTGAGGGCGACCATATCAATTTTTCTAAGTTATGACTACCCAAGTGCCTTGTGCTCATTCATGCAGCATATTTTCTATTTTCTTCCTTGTGCCTTCATTCTGTGGGGCGGGTCATGTCGCGTCATGTGATGATGCCAGATGAAACACGTTCAGGTCAGGTTGTTTTGTTTGGGGGTGGCCGTAGAAAATTTTCTATGTTGTGACCACCTAGGTGTCTTGTGCTCGTTCGTGTGGCCCATTTTCCATTTACTCCCTTGTGCCTTCGCTCGGTTGGGGCTCCTTGTCGCAATGTGTGAGGGAGCCCGATGAAACGCATTCAGCGTGGCTCATTTGGTTTCAGGGTGGTTGTATCAAATTTTCTAAGTTGTGACCACATGCATGCCTTGCGCATATTTGTGTGACCCATTTTACATTTTATCCCTTGTGCCTTCATTCAGTCGGGCACATCATGTCGCGCGGTGTGAGGGTGCCGAATGAAATGCATTCGGGTCGGGTCGTTTCAATTGAGAGCGATCATATCAAATTGGCTAAATTGTGACCGTTTGGGTGCCTTGTGTACGTTCATGCAGCCCGTTTGTCATTCTCTCCCTTATGCATTTTATTTGGTCGGGTGAGCCGTGTCGCACCATTGTGAGGGCACCCAATGAAACGCCTTCGGGTCAGGTCATTTCATTTGAGGAAGGCCATATCAATTTTTCTAAGATGTGACCACCCGGGTGCCTTGTGCACATTCGTGCGGCCCATTTTCTGTTTTCTCCCTTGTGCATGTTCGTGCGGCTCATTTTTCATTTTCTCCCTTGTGCCTTCATTCAGTTGGGTGCACTTTGTCGCACCCTTTTAGGGAGCCCATTGAAAAGAGTTCATATCAAGTCATTTTGTTAGAGGGAAGTCGTGCATCAAATTTGCGAAGTTGTGACAACTAGGGTGCCTTGTGCACGTTCGTGCAGCCCATTTTCCATTTTCTCACTTGTGCCTTCATTCAATCAAGTGTACCTTGTCGCTCCGTGTGAGGGCACCCGATGAAACGTGTTTGGGTTGGGTCATTTTGTTCGAGGGTGACCGTATCAAATTTGCTAAGTTGTGACTGCCCATGTGCCTTATGCACATTCGTGCAACCCATTTTCCATTTGCTAACTTGTGCCTTCCTTTGGTTGGGCACGTCATTTCGCATCGTGTGAGGGCACCCGATGAAACTCATTCAGAAAGAATCATTTCATTTGAGGGCAGTCATCTTAAATTTTCTAAGTTGTGACTGCTCGGGTGCCTTGCGCACGTTCGTGCGGCCCATTTGTTGTTTTATCCCTTATGCCTTCATTCCGTTCGGCACACCATGTGAGGGTGCTAGATGAAATGCATTCAGGTCATGTCATTTTTCTTGAGGGTGGTCGTATCAAATTTTCTAAGTCATGAACGCTTGGCTCCCTTATGCACGTTCGTGCGACCCATTTTGTCATTTTCTCCCTTATTCCTTCATTAGGTCGGGCACGACGTGTCATGCCGTGTGAGGGCACCCAATGAAACACATTGGGGTTGGGTCTTTTCATTTTAGGGAGGTTGTATTAAATTTGATAAGTTGTGAACATCCAATTTCCTTGTGCACATTCGTGCAACTCGTTTTCTATTTTCTCCCTTGTGCCTTCGTTTGGTCGGGTGTTGCATGTCGTGCCGTGTGAGGGCACTAGATGAAATGTGTTCAACTTAGGTCATTTTGTTTGAAGGCAGCCGTATCTAATTTGCTATGTTGTGACCTCCTGAGTTCCTTATCCACGTTCTTGCAGCCCATTTTCCATTTTATCCCCTGTTCCTTCATTCTATTGGGTAGTTCATGTCGTACCGTGCAAGGGTGCCTGATGAAACGAAGTCGAGTCAAGACATTTTGTTAGAGGGAGGTTGTAACAAATTTGATAAGTTGTGACTGCTTGGGTTCCTTGTACACATTTGAGCAGCTCATTTTCCATCTGCTCCCCTATGCCTTCATTCAGTTGGGTGCATTGTGCAAGGTTGACCGATGAAACACGTTAGGGTCGGGTTGTTTTGTTTGAGGGCAACGGTATCAAATATTCTAAGTTGTGACCCCCCCAGGATCCTTGTGCATGTTCATTTGGCCCATTTTTCGTTTTCTCCCTTGTGCCTTCTTTTGGTTGGGTGCATCGTGTGAGGCCGTCCAATGAAATACGTTTAGTTCGGGTCTTTTCATTTGAGGGCGGTCGTATCAAATTTGCTAATTTATGACTGCCCGGGTGGCTTGTGCTCATTCGTGCAACCCGTTTACCATTTTCTCCCTTGTTCCTTTGTTTGGTCGACAGGGCCCTGTCACTCTATGTGAGGACGCCCAATGAAATGCGTTTGGCTCAGGTCATTTTGTTTGAGGGGGGTCATATCAAATTTTTTAAGTTGTGACTGCCTAGGTGCCTTGTGCATGTTCGTGTGGCCCATTCCCCATTTTATCCCTTGTGCCTTTGTTCGGTTGGGTGCATCATGTTGTGCAGTGTGAGGGTGCCCAATGAACAATGTTTAGGTCATTTTCTTTCATTTGAGGGCAATCGTATCAAATTTTCTAAGTTGTGACCGCCCAGGTGCCTTGTGCATATTCGTGTGGCCTATTTATCATTTTCTCCATTGTGCCTTCATTCGATCAGGAGCATTGTGTCGCACAGTTGTGATTGCGCCCGATGAAATGCGTTCGGGTCGTGTAATTTCATTTGAGGGCGACTGTATAAAATTTGCTAAGTTGTGACCGCCTGGGTGCCCTGTGCACGTTCGTGCTGCCTGTTTGTCATTTTCTCCCTTGTGCCTTCATTCGATTAGGTGCGTTGTGTCGCACCTTGTGAGGGCGCCCAGTGAAACGCGTTTAGGTTGGGTCTTTTAGTTTGAGGGATGTCGTATCAAATTTGATAAGTTGTGACCACTCGAGTGCCTTGTGCATGTTTGTACGACATGTTTGTTGTTTTCTCCCTTGTGCCTTCATTCGGTCAGGCGTGCTGTGTCACATTGTGTGAGGGCACCTGATGAAACATGATCAGGTTAGGTTGTTTCGTTTGAGGGAAACTGTATCAAAGTTTCTAAGTTGTGACCACTCGAGTTCCTTGTGCATGTTTGTGTGGCCCGTTTTTCCATTTTATCCCTTGTGCCTTCATTCGGTCGGGCGAGTCGTACCGCGTCATGTGAGGGAACTCGATGAAATGAATTCAGGTCAGGTTGTTTCGTTTGAGAAGGATATATAAAATTTGCTAAGTTGTGACCGAATGGGTGCCTTGTACATGTTCGAGTAGCTTGTTTGCCATTTTGTCCCTTGTGCTTTCGTTTTCTCAGGCGCGTTGTGTCGCGTCGTGTGAGTGTGCTTGATGAAATGCATTTAGGTCGATTCGTTTCGCTTGAAGGCGACCATATTAAATTTTCTAAGTTGTGACCACCTGGGTGCCTTATGCATGTTCATGCGGCCCGTTTGTCATTTTCTTTGTTGTGCCTTCGTTCAGTTGGGTGCACCATGTTGTGTCATGTGAGGGTACCCAATGAAACACATTCGGGTCGTTTCATTTGAGGGTACCTATATCAAATTTGGTAAGTTATGACCACCTGGGTGCACTGTGCACATTTGTGTGGCCTATTTTTCATTTGCTCCCTTATGCCATCATTCGTTCTGGCATGTTGTGTGAAGGAGCCCAATGAAACACATTTGGGTCATGTCGTTTCATTTGAGGGTAGCCGCATAAAATTTTGTTATGTTGTGACCACCTGGGTGCCTTGTGCATGTTCCTACAACCCATTTTCCATTTCCTCCCTTGTGCTTTTGTTCTCTTGGGCACGTTGTCTGAGGGCACCCAATGAAATGTGTTTGGGTGGGTACATTTCGTTTGAGGGCGGTTGTATCAAATTTTCTAAGTTCTGACCACCTGGTTTCCTTGTGCTCATTCGTGCGGCCTATTTTTCATTTTCTCCCTTGTGCCTTCTTTTCAATGGGCATGTCATGTTGCATCGTGAAAGGGCGCCCAATGAAATGCATTTGGGTCAGGTCATTCTGTTTGAGGCCAGTCATATCAAATTTGCTAAGATGTGACCGTATGAGTGCCTTGTACATGTTCGTGAAACCCATTTGTTGTTTTCTCCCTTGTGATTTCATTCAGTCGGCGCGTGCCCTGTCACGTTGTGTGAGGGTGCCCAATGAAAGGTGTTTTAGTTGGGTCATTTAGTTTGAGGGCAAATGTATCAAATTTTCTAAGATGTGACTGACCAGGTGCCTCGTGCATGTTCTTGTGACCCGTTTGTCATTTTGTCCCTTATGCCTTCGTTTTTCCAGGCGTGATCTGTCATTTCGTGTGAGGGCAACCAATGGAATGCCTTCAGGTTGAGTCATTTTGTTTGAGGGTGGCCATATAAAATTTGTTAAGTTGTGACCGCCCGAGTGCCTTGTGCACGTTCATGCAGCCTAGTTGTCACTTTCTCCCTTGTGCCTTCGTTCGGTTGGGTGCACCGTGTCGAGCCATGTGAGGGTACCCGATGAAACGAATTCAGGTCAGGTCATTTTGTTTGAGGGTGGTCGTATCAAATTTGTTAAGTTGTGATAGCTTGGGTGCCTTATGCACATTCGTGCGACCCATTTTCATTTGCTCCCTTGTGCCTTCATTCGGTCTGATGCGTCGTGCCACACTGTATGATGGTGCCCGATGAAACATTTTCGGGTCAGGTCATCTTGTTTGAGGGAGGTTGTATCAAATTTCTTAGTTGGGACTGCTCAGCTGCCTTATGCTTGTTCCTGTGGTCAGTTTTCTATTTACTCCCTTTTTCCTTTTTCGATCAAGCACACCCTGTCGCACTGTGTGAGGGTGCCCAACGAAATGTGTTAGGCTTGTGTCATTTGGTTTGAGGGTGGCTGTATAAAATTATATAAGTTGTGACTGCCTAGGTGTCTTGTGCACATTCGTGTGGCCCATCCTCCATTTTCTCCCTTGTGCCTTCGTGCAGATGGGCGCGTCATGTTGCACAGTGTGAGGGTGTCGGATGAAACACATTCGAGTCAGGTCATTTTGTTTGAGGGTTACCGTATCAAATTTGCTAAGTTGTGATTGCCCTGTTGCCTTATGCATGTTCGTGTGGCCCATTTTTTGTTTGCTCCCTTATGCCTTTGTTCAGTCGGGTGCATCATGTCGCACTATTATGATTGCACCCGATGAAACACGTTCAGGTTGAGTCATTTCGTTTGAGGGCGACTGTATCAAATTTGCTAATTTGTGACCACCTGGCTGCCTTTTGCACATTTGTGCATCCCATTTTTCATTTTCTCCCTTATGTCTTCGTTCGGTTGGGCACGCCATGTTGTGTCGTGTGAGGGTACCCGATGAAATGCGTTCTGGTTGGGTTTTTCATTTGAGGGTGGTCGTATCAAATTTGCTAAGTTGTGAGTGCCCGGGTACCTTGTGCAAGTTCATGTGACCCATTTTCTGTTTTCTTCCTAGAGACTTTGTTTGGTCGGGCACGCTCTATTGTGCCCTCTAAGGGCACCCGATGAAATTCATTCGGCTCTGGTCGTTTCGTTTGACAGTGGCCTTATCAAATTTTCCAAGTTTTGACTTCCCAGGTACCTTATGAAAATTTTTTTGGCCTGGTTTCCATTTTATCCCTTGTACCTTAGTTCAGTCGAGCATGCCATGTTGCGCGATGTGAGCGTGCCCAATAGAACACGTTCAAGTCAGGTCATTTCATTTGAAAGCGGCTGTATAAAATTTACTAAGTTGTGACTGCTCGAGTTCTTTGTGCATGTTTGTGCAGCTCGTTTTCCATTTTCTACCTTGTGCCTTGGTGTGGTTGGGTGCATCGCATCACACTGTGTGAGGGTGCCCTAATGAAATGCGTTCAGTTCGGGTCTTTTTGTTTGAGGGTGGTCCTATCAAATTTGTTAAGTTGTGACCACCTGGGTGCCTTGTGCACATTCGTGCGACCTATTTCCCATTTTCTTCCTTGTGCCTTTGTTTGGTCAGGCACATTGTGTCGCGCTGTGTGAGGGCACCCGATGAAACATGTTCCGGTCAGGTAGTTTCGTTTGAGGGAGGATGTATAAAATTTGCTAAGTTGTAACTGCTCAGGTGCCTTGTGAACGTTAATGCAACCCATTTTCTAATTTCTCCATTGTGCCTTCGTTCATTCAGGCATGTCGTGTCACGCCCTATGAGGGCACCTAATGAAACGCATTTGAGTCAGGTCATTTTATTTGAGGGCACCTGATGAAATGTGTTCAGTTCAGGTCTTTTCATTTGAGGGCATCTCAGGTGCCTTGTGCATGTTTGTGCGACCCATTTCTCATTTTCTCCCTTGTGGTTTCCTTCGATCGAGGGCACCATATCGCATTGTGTGAGGGAGCCCGATGACATGCATTCAGCTTAGGTCATCATGTTTGAGGGCGCCCATATCAAATTTGCTAAGTTGTGATAGCCTGGTTTCCTTGTGCACATTCATGCGGCCCATTTTTTGTTTGCTCCCTTGTGCCTTGGTTCAGTCGGGCACGTAGTGTCACGCCGTGTGAGGGTGCCCGATGAAATGCATTCGGGACGGGTCGTATAAAATTTGCTAAGTTGTGACCACCTGGGTGCTTTATGCACATTCGTGCTACCCGTTTTCCGTTTTCTCCCTTATGCCTTCGTTTGGTTGGGTGCGTCGTGTTGCGCTGTGTGAGGGCACTTGATGAAATACGTTTGGGTCAGGTAATTTTGTTTGAGGGCGGTCATGTCAAATTTGCTAAGTTGTGACTGCCCAGGTGCCTTGTGCATGTTCGTGTGCCCTATTTGTATTTTTCTCCCTTGTGCCTTCATTTGGTCGGGCACGTCGTGTTGCACCGTGTGAGGGCACCCGATGAAATGCGTTCGAGTCAGGTCACTTTGTTTGAGGGCGCTTGTATCAAATTTTCTAAGTTGTGACCACCGAGGTTCCTTTTTCATGTTCGTGTGGCCCGTTTATTGTTTGATCCCTTGTGCCTTCGTTCCTTCGGGCGAGCCATGTCGTGCAGTGCAAGGGCGCTCAATGAAACGCGTTCAAGTCGTTTTGTTTGCAGAAGGCCTATAAAATTTTCTAAGTTGTGCCACCCGGGTGCCTTTTACACGTTTGAGTAGCCCATTTTCCATTTTATCCCTTGTGCATTCGTTCAGTCGCACACGCAGTGTCGTTCTGTGCGAGGGTGCCCAATGAAACAAGTTCAGGTCGGGTCATTTCGTTTGAGGGCAGTCGTATCAAATTTTCTAAGTTGTGACTGCCCATGAGCCTTATGCACATTCATACAACTTTTTTGTTATTTTCTCTCTTGTGCCTTCGTTCGTTCGAGCACGCTGTGTGAGGGAGGCTGATGAAAAGCTTTCAGGTTGGGTCATTTTGTTTGAGGGAGGTAGTATCAAATTTTCTAATTCTTGACTTTCTGGGTGTCTTGTGCATGTTCGTGCGACCTATTTTCCATATGCTCTCTTGTGCCTTTGTTCGGTTGGGCATGCCTTGTCACACCGTGTGAGGGCTCCCGATGAAACGGTTTCGGGTTGTGTCATTTCGTTTGAGGGTGGCCATATCAAATTTACTAAGTTGTGACTGCCTAGGTGCCTTTTGCATGTTCGTGTGACCCGTTTGTTGGTTGATCTGTTGTTCCTGAATTCGGTCAAGCAATCCATGTCTTATCGTGTGAGGGATCCCAATGAAATGCATTTAGCTCGGTTCATTTGGTTTGAGGGCAGCCGAATCAAATTTGTTAAGTTGTTACCACTCAAGCGCCTTGTGCATGTTTGTGTGGCATGTTTTTCGTTTTCTCCCTTGTGCCTTCATTCGGTCAGGCGTGTCGTGTCGGGCCTTGTGAGGGGGCCTGATGAAATGTGTTCGGGTCATTTTCATTTTATTTTAGGGCAGCCATATCAATTTTGCTAATTTTTGACCGACCTGGTGCCTTGTGCACATTCGTGCAGCCTGTTTTCCATTTTCTCCCTTCTGCCTTTTTTCGGTCGAGAGCACAATGTTGCATTGTTGTGAGGGAGCACGATGAAATGTCTTAGGTCGCATCATTTTATTTGAAGGCGGACGTATCAAATTTGCTAATTTGTGACCGCTTAGGTGCCTTGTGCATGTTCGTGCAGATCGTTTTTCGTTTTCTCCCTTGTGCCTTCCTTCAGTCTGGTGCACCATGTCGCGCCGTGTGAGGGCGCCCGATGAAACGTGTTCAGGTCAGGTCATTTTGTTTGAGGGAGACCATATCAAATTTCTCAAGTTGTGAATATATGGGTGCCTTATGCATGTTCGTGCAACCAATTTTCTGTTTTCTCCCTTATGAATTCATTCGGTTGGCCACGTCGTCTCATGCTGTGTGAGGGTGCCCAATGAAACGTGTTTGGGTTGGGTTGTCTTGTTTGAGGGAGGTCATATCAAATTTGATAATTTTTTACTGCTCAGGTGCCTTGTGCTCGTTCATGTGGCTCGTTTGTTTTTTTCTCCGTTGTGACTTTGTTCAGTCGGGCGCGTCGTGTCGCACCATGTGAGGGCATACGATGAAACACATTCGGGTTAGTATATTTTGTTTGAGGGCAGTTGTATAAAATTTACTAAGTTGTGACCGCCCAGGTGTCTTGTGCATGTTTGTGCAGCCCATTTTCTATTTTCTCCATTGTGCCTTCGTTCGGTCATGCACGTCGTGTCATGCCATTGTGAGGGCACACGATGAAATGCATTCGGGTCGGGTCATTTATTTTGAGGGAAGTTGTATGAAATTTGCTAAGTTGTGACTGCCTAGGTTCCTTGTGCTCATTTGTGAGGCTCGTTTGCCAATTTCTCCCTTGTGCCTTCATTCGGTCGGGCGTGCTATGTTGAGTCGTGTGAGGGCGCTCGGTGAAACGTGTTTCGGTCGGGTCATTTCGTTTGAGGGTGGCCATATTAAATTTGCTAAGTTGTGACCGCCCAGGTGCCTTGGGCACATTCGCGTGGCTTGTTTTCCATTTTCTCCCTTGTGGCTTCATTTGTTCAAGAACTTCGTGTCACATGGTTTGAGGGTGCCCCTTGCAACGTATTCCGGTCGAGTTGTTTTGTTTGAGGGTGACTGTATCAAATTTACTAAGTTATGACTGTCAGGGTGCCTTGTGCTCATTCGTGCAGCCCCTTTTCAATTTTCTCCCTTGTGCCTTCGTTCAGTCGAGCGGGCCATTTTTTGTGGTGTGAGGACATCTGATGAAACACGTTTAGTTCGGGTCATTTCGTTTGATGGTGGTTGTATCAAATTTTCTAAGTTCTGGCCGTCCGAGTGCCTTGTACACATTCATGAGGCCTGTTTTCCATTTTCTCCCTTGTGACTTCGTTCAGTCGGGCATGTTGTACCACCTTATGAGGGAGGTTGCTGAAACATGTTCAGCTCAGGTCATTTGGTTTGAGGGAGGCCATATCAAATTTTCTAGGTTTTGACCAATCGGGTGCCTAGTGCACGTTCATACGCCCTGTTTGCAGTTTCTCCATTGCGCCTTCGTTGGGTCAGGTGTGTTGTGTCGTGTCGTGTGAGGGTGCCTGATGAAATGCGTCCAGGTTAGGTTGTTTCATTTGAGGTCAGTCTTATCAAATTCTCTAAGTTTTGACCATCTGAGTGCCTTGTGCAATTTTGTGCGGCCCGTTTTCCATTTGCGCCCTTGTGCCTTCATTCAGTCGAGCGCATCGTGTCGCACTGTGTGAGGGCACCCGATGAAACACGTTCGGGTCATATTGTTTCATTTGAGGGTGCCCAATGAAAGATATTCGGGTCGAGTCATTTCGTTTGAGGGTAGTCGTATCAAATTTGCTAAGTTGTGACCGCTTAGGTGCCTTGTGCATTTTTTTGCGACCCGTTTTTAATTTTCTCCTTTGTGCCTTCGTTCGGTCGGGTGCGTACTGTGAGGGCGGCTGATGAAATGTGTTTGGGTTAGGTCGTTTCATTTGAGGGCGGTTGTATCAAATTTTCTAATTTGTGACCACCTGGTTGCCTTGTGCTCATTCATGCAGCCCATTTTTCATTTTCTTCCTTGTGCATTCTTTTAGTCGGTCAGGCCGTGTAACGCCATGTGAGGGCGCCTGATGAATCGTATTGGTGTCTGGTTTTTTTGTTTTAGGGCATGTGTATCAAATTTTCTAAGTTATTACCACTCGGGTGCCTTGTGCACATTTGTGCAGCCAGTTTGTCGTTTGCTCCCTTGTGCCTTCATTCGGCCATGCGTACAAGGTGGCGTCATGTGAGGGCACCCGCTGAAACATGTTCGGGTCGTGTTGTTTCATTTCAGGGCAGTCGTATCAAATTTTCTAATTTGTTACCACCCAGGTGCCTTGTGCATGTTCGTGTGACCCATTTTTTGTTTTCTCCCTTGTGACTTTGTTTGGTCGGGCGCACCTTGTGCCGCAGTGTCAGGGTGCCCGATGAAACACGTTCAGCTCTGGTCGTTTCATTTGAGGGAGACCTTATCAAATTTGCTAAGTTCTGACTGCCCGTGTGCCTTGTTCACATTCGTGCAACCCGTTTGTCATTTTATCCCTTGCACCTTCATTCAGTGGGGCACGCAGTGTCGAGTGGTGTGAGGGCACTCGATAAAACGCTTTCGGGTCGGGTCGTTTTATTTAAGGCTGGCCGTATCAAATTTTCTAAGTTGTGATTGCCCAAGTGCCTTATGCACGTTCGTGCAGCTCGTTTTCCATTTTCTCACTAGTGCCTTTGTTTGGTCGGGCACGTCCTGTTGCATTGTGTGAGGGCACCTGATGAAACACGTTCGGGTTGGGTTATTTTGTTTGAGGGCGGCCGTATCAAATTTGTTAAGTTGTGACCACTTGGGTGCCTTATGCACGTTCATGCAACCCATTTTCTATTTAATCCCTTGTGCCTTCGTCCAGTTGGGCACGTCATATCACACCGTGTGTGGGCACCTGATCAAACACGTTGCGGTTGGGTGGTTTCATTTGATGGAGGTTGTGTCAAATTTTATAAGTTGTGACAACTCAGGTGCCTTGTGAACATTCATGCAAACCATTTTCCATTTTCTCCCTTATGCCTTTGTTCAGTCGTGTGCATCATGTCATGCCATGTGAGGGCGCCCAATGAAATGCGTTCAGGTCAGGTCATTTTTTTTTAGGGTGCCCGATGAAATGCGTTTAGGTTAGGTAGTTTTGTTTGAGGTAAGCCATATCAAATTTTCTTAGTTGTGACCACTCGGGTGCCTTGTGCATGTTCGTGCGGACCGTTTGCATCTTCTCCCTTGTGCCTTCGTTTGGTTAGGTGCACCCTATCATGCCATGTGAGGGAGCCTGATGACACATGTGTAACTCAGGTTGTTTGGTTTGAGGGTAGCCGTATCAAATTTGCTAAGTTGTGACAGCCGAGGTGCCTTGTGCACGTTTGTGTGGCGTGTTTGTCATTTTCTCCCTTGTGCCTTTGTTTGGTCAGGCACGCTGTGTCGCACGGTGTGAGTGTGCCCGATGAAATGCGTTCGGGTCAGGTCCTTTCGTTTGAGGGTGGCCATATCAAATTTTCTAATTTGTGACCACCAAGGTGCATTGTGCACATTCATGCAGCCCGTTTGCCGTTTTCTACCTTGTGCCTTCGTTCGGTTGGGCGTGTCATGCTGCGCCTTGCGAGGGCACCCGATGAAACACGTTTGGGTCAGGTAATTTTTTTTTAGCGCAGCCATATCAAATTTGCCAATTTGTGACTGCCCAAGTGCCTTGTGCATGTTCGTGCGACCCGTTTTCCAATTTATTCCTTGTGCCTTCGTTCGGTCAGGCACATTGTGTCGTGTCATGTGAGGGCGCCCGATGAAATGTGATCAGGTCGGTTGTTTCATTTGAGGGTGCCCATATAAAATTTGATAGGTTATGACCACGTGTATGCCTTATGAAAATTCGTGTAGTCCGTTTGTCATTTTCTCCCTTAAGACTTCTTTTGGACAAGCACATCATGTCACACCATGTGAGGGCATCTGATGAAAAGTGTTTGGGTCGGGTCATTTTGTTTGAGGGTGGTCATATCAAATTTGCTAAGTTGTGACCACCCGGGTGCGTTGTGCACATTTCTGTAGCCCATTTTCCATTTGATCCCTTGTTCCTTCGTTCGGTCGGGCGCGCCATGTGAGGGGGTTGGATGAAATGCGTCCAGGTCGGGTCATTTCATTAGAGGGTGTCCGTATCAAATTTCCTAAGTTGTGAACGCCTGGTTACCTTGTGCATGTTCATGCAACCCATTTTCCATTTTGTACCTTATGCTTTTGTTTGGTCGGGCACACCATGTGAGGACGCGTTCAGTTCCGGTATTTTTGTTTGAGGGTGGTCGTATTAAATTTGTTAAGTTGTGACCACCTGGGCACCTTGTGCACATTCATGCGACCCGTTTTCCATTTCTCCCTTTTGCCTTTGTTCGGTCGGGCACATCGTGTCAAACCGTGTGAGGGCGCCCGATGAAACACGTTCTGGTCGGGTCATTTTATTTGAGGGAGGCCGTATAAAATTTTCTAAGTTGTAACCACTCAAGTGCATTGTACACATTCATGGAACCCATTATCCATTTGCTCCGTTGTGCCTTCATTCGGTCAAGCGCGTCGTGTCGCGCCCTATGAGGGCACCTGATGAAACGCGTTCAGGTTGGGTCATTTTATTTAAGGGTACCTAATGAAATGCATTCGGGTCAGGTCGTTTGATTTGAGGGGGTCTCAAGTGCCTTGTGCATGTTTGTGCAGCCCATTTGTCAATTGCTCCCTTGTGCTTTCATTCGATCAAGCGCGCCCTGTTGCACTATGTGAGGGAGCCCAATGACATGCATTCGGCTCAGGTCATCTCCTTTGAGGGTGCCCGTATCAAATTTTCTAAGTTGTGATAGCCTGGTTTCCTTGTACACATTCATACGACACATTTTCTGTTTGCTCCCTTGCGACTTCATTCGGTCGGGCACCTTGTGTCGTGCCGTGTTAGGGGCCCGATGAAACACATTCAGGACGTGTCACATAAAATTTGCTAATTTGTGACCACCTGAGTGCTTTGTACACATTCGTGCTACCCATTCTCTGTTTGATCCCTTATGCCTTCGTTCAGTTGGGTGCAGTGTGTCGTGTTGTGGGAGGGAAACTGATGAAACGCGTTTGGGTTAGGTCATTTTGTTTGAGGGCAGCTTTATCAAATTTGCTAAGTTGTGACCACCCGGGTGCCTTGTGCATGTTTGTGTGGCCTGTTTGTCATTTTATTGCTTGTGCCTTCGTTTGGTCATGCACGTCATGTTGCACCATGTGAGGGCACCTGATGAAATGTGTTCGGGTCGGGTCATTTCGTTTGAGGGTGGTCGCATCAGATTTTCTAAGTTGTGACTACCCAGGTGCCTTTTGCACATCGTGCGGCCCATTTGATGTTTTATCCCTTGTTCCTTCACTCATTCAAGTGGGCCGTGTCGCGTCGTGCAAGGGCGTCCGATGAAATGCATTCGTGCCGTTTTGTTTGTAGGAGACTATATCAAATTTTGTAAGTTGTGATTGCCCGGGTGCCTTTTACATGTTCAAGAGGCCCATTTTCCATTTTCTCCCTTATGAATTTGTTTGTTCGTGCGCGTCGTGTCGTACTGTGCGACGGTGCCTGATGAAACGTGTTTGGGTCAAGTCATTTCCTTTGATAGCAGCCGTATCAAATTTTCTAAGTTGTGACTACCTGGGTGCCTTGTGCATGTTCGTACGCCCTGTTTGTTGTTTTCTTCCTTGTGCCTTCATTCGGTCGGGCACGCTATGTGAGGGCGACCGATGAAATATGTTTGGGTTGGGTCGTTTTTTTTTAGGGCGGATGTATCAAATTTTATATTTCATGACTTCCCGAGTGCCTTGTGCATGTTCGTGCGACCTGTTTTCTGTATGCTATCTTGTTCCTTCGTTTGGTTGGGCGTGCCTTGTCATGCTGTGTGAGGATGCCTGATGAAACATGTTTGGGTCATGTTGTTTCGCTTGAGCATGGCCGTATCAAATTTGCTAAGTTGTGACCACCCAAGTGCCTTGTGCATGTTCGTGCGGCCCATTTGTCAGTTGCTTTGTTGTGCCTGCATTCGGTCGAGTGCTCCCTGTCCCGTCGTGTGAGGGATTTCGATGAAATGCGTTCAGCTCAGGTCATTTGGTTTGAGGGCATCCATATCAAATTTGTTAAGTTTTGACCACTTGAGCACCATATGCATGTTTGTGTGGCATGTTTTTTGTTTGCTCCCTTGTTCCTTCGTTCAGTCAGGTGTTTCATGTCGTGCCTTGTGAGGGCACCCGATGAAATGTGTTTGGGTCGTGGCATTTCTTTTGAGGGTGGCCGTATCGAATCTGCTAATTTTTGACTGACCTAGTCCCTTGTGAACGTTCGTGTGGCCTGTTTTTCATTTTCTCCCTTGTGCCTTTGTTCGGTCGGGCACACCGTGTTGCGCTGTTGTGAGGGAGCTCGATGAAATGTGTCAGGTCATGTCATTTCATTAGAAGGCAGACATATCAAATTTTCCAAGTTGTGACTACCTAGGTTCCTTGTGCATGTTCGTGCGGCTCATTTATCATTTTCTCCCTTGTGCCTTCATTCGCTTTGGTGCGCTGTGTTGCGCAGTGTGAGGGCGCCCGATGAAACGTGTTCAAGTCGGGTCATTTTGTTTGAGGGTGACTGTATCAAATTTTTCAAGTTGTGACTACCTGGGTCCCTTATGCATTTTCGTGCAAAAAATTTTCCATTTTCTCCCTTGTGACTTCGTTTGGTCGAGAACGTTGTGTGAGGGCACCCGATGAAACGTGTTCGGGTTGGGTTGTCTTGTTTGAGGGAGGTCATATCAAATTTGCTAAGTAATGACCACTCGGGTACCTTGTGCACGTTCATGCGGTCCGTTTGTCATTTTCTCCCTTGTGAATTCGTTCGGTAGGGCGTGCCGTGTCGCACTATGTGAGGGCGTCCAATGAAACATGTTCGGGTCAAGTTGTTTCGTTTGAGGGCGGTCATATAAAATTTGCTAAGTTGTGACTGCTAGGCTGTCTTGTGCACATTCGTGCGGCCCATTTTCTATTTTATCCCTTGTTCCTTTGTTCAATCAGGCGCGTTGTGTCACGTCGTTGTGAGGGCGCCAGATGAAACGCATTCGGGTTGGGTCATTTCTTTTGAGGGCAGTTGTATGAAAATTTCTAAGATGAGACTACCCGGGTTCCTTGTGCTTTTTTGTGAGGCTCATTTTGCATTTTCCCCCTTGTGCATTCATTCGGTCGGGCATGCCATGTCGATTCATGTGTGGGCACCCAATGAAATGTTTTTGGGTCGGGTTATTTCATTTGAGGGTGGCCATATCAAATTGGCTAAGTTGTGACCGCCTAGGTGTCTTGGGTTCATTCGTGTGGCTCATTTTCTATTTTCTCCCTTTTTCCTTTGTTTCGTCAGGAACTTCGTGTCACATGGTGTGAGGGAGCCAGTTGCGACGCATTCGAGTCGGGTCATTTTGTTCAAGGGCGACCGTATCAAATTTACTAAGTTATGACTGCCAGGGTACCTTGTGCTCATTCGTGTGGCCCGTTTTCCGTTTTCTCCCTTGTGCCTTCATTCAGTCGGGCGAGCCATTTCGTGTGGTGTGAGGACGTCCGATGAAATTCTTTTAGGTTGGGTCGTTTTGTTTAAGGGTGGTCGTATCAAATTTTCTAAGTTTTGACCATCCAGGTGCCTTGTACACGTTTGTGAGGCCCATTTTCTATTTTCTCCCTTGTGCCTTCGTTCGGTCAGGCACACCATAACACCATGTGAGGGAGGTCGCTGAAACGTGTTTGGATCGAGTCATTTGGTTTAAGGGAAGCCATATCAAATTTGCTAGGTTGTGACCGCCTGAGTGCCTTTTGCACATTCGTGCGGCCCGTCTGCAGTTTTTTCCTTTGTGCTTTCGTTGGGTCGGGCGTGTCATATCATGTCATGTGAGGGCACCCGATGAAATGCGTTTAGGTCAATTTGTTTTCTTTGAGGTTAGTCGTATCAAATTTTCCAAGTTTTGACCACCCGAGTGCCTTGTGCAAGTTTGTGTGGTTCGTTTTCCATTTGTGCTCTTGTGTCTTCATTCAGTCAAGTGCATCGTGTCACACTATGTGAGGGCGCGTGGTGAAACGTGTTTGGGTCATGTAGTCTCATTTGACGGTGCCCGATGAAACACATTCGAGTCGAGTCATTTCTTTTGAGGGCAGTCATATCAAATTTGCTAAGTTGTGACCACCCGAGTGCCTTGTGCATGTTCGTGCGACACGTTTGTCATTTTCTCCCTTGTTCCTTCATTCAGTTGGGCACGTACTATGAGGGTGCCCAATGAAACATGTTTGGGTCAGATTTTTTCGTTTGAGGGCGGTTGTATCAAATTTTCTAAGCTGTGACCACCTGGTTGCCTTATGCTCATTCGTGCGACCCATTCTTAGTTTTCTCCCTTATGCATTCCTTTAGTCGGGCAGGCCATGTCATGCCATGTGAGGACACCTAATGAATCATGTTCAGGTCTGGTTGTTTCGTTTTAGGGTAGTCGTATCAAATTTTATAAGTTATGACCACCCGGGTGCCTTGTGCACATTCGTGCAACCCATTTGTCATTTTCTCCCTTGTCCCTTCATTCGATCAAGCATGCAAGGTGGCGCCATGTGAGGGCGTCCAATGAAATGTGTTCGGGTCGTTTCGTTTCGTTTCAGGGTAGTCATATCAAATTTGCTAATTTGTGACCACCTGGGTGCCTTGTGCACGTTTGTGCGACCTGTTTTTATTTTGCTCCCTTGTGACTTTTTTTGGTTAGGCGCGCCTTGTGGTGCCGTGTGAGGGTGCCTGATGAAACGCGTTCAGCTCTGGTCATTTCGTTTTAGGGTGGCCCTATCAAATTTGCTAAGTTTTGACTGCCCGAGTGCCTTATTCACGTTCATGCAGCCCGTTTGTTGTTTTCTCCCTTGTGCCTTCATTCGGTGGGGCATGCAGTGTTGCGCAGTGTGAGGGCACTTAATAAAATGTTTTCAGGTCTGGTCATTTTGTTTGAGGCCAACAGTATCAAATTTTTTAAGTTGTGATCACCTGAGTGCCTTATGCACATTTGTGTAGCTCGTTTTCCATTTTCTCACTTGTGCCTTTGTTTGGTCAAGTGTGTCGTGTCACGTTCTCTAAGGGCACCTGATGAAACACATTCGGGTCAGGTTGTTTTGTTTGAGGATGGTCATATAAAATTTTTTAAGTTGTTACCATCTGGGTGCCTTATGCACATTCGTATGACCCTTTTTCTAGTTTCTCCCTTGTGCCTTCATCTAGTTGGGCACGTTGTGTCGCACCATGTGAGGGCGTCCGATTAAATGCATTCTGGTTGGTTCTTTTCATTTGAGGGAGGTCGTATCAAATTTTCTATGTTGTGACCACTCAGGTGCCTTATGAGAGTTCATGAAAAGAATTTTCCATTTACTCCCTTACGCCTTTGTTCGGTCAGGCACATCGTGTCATGCCATCTGAGGGTGCTCAATGAAACACATTTGGGTCAAGTCATTTTGTTTGAGGGTGCTCGATGAAACATGTTTAGGTCAGGAAGTTTCATTTGAGGTAAGCCATGTCAAATTTGGTAGGTTGTGACCACTCAGGTGCCTTCTGCATGTTCATGTGGCCCATTTCTGTTTTCTCCCTTGTGGCTTCGTTTGGTTGGGCCCACCCTATCATGCCATGTGATGGAGCCTGATGACACGTGTTCGGCTCGGGTCATTTGGTTTGAGGGCAGATGTATCAGTTTTTCTAAATTGTGATAGCCCAGGTGCCTTGTGCATGTTCATGCGGCGTGCTTTTTGTTTTCTCCCTTGTGCTTTCATTCGGTTAGGCATGCCGTGTCGCATGGTGTAAGGGTGCCTGATGAAATGTGTTCAGGTCGGGTCATTTCATTTGAGGGTGGCCATATCAAATTTTCTAATTTGAGACCACCCAGGTGCCTTGTGCACATTCGTGTAGCCCATTTTCCATTTTCTCCTTCGTTCCTTCATTCGGTCGGGCGAGTCATGTCACGCCTTACGAGGGTGCCTGATGAAATGCATTCAGGTAGGGTCATTTTGTTTGAGGGAAGCCATATCAAATTTGCTAAGTTGTGACTACCTAGGTGCCTTGTGCATGTTCGTGCAACTCGTTTGCTAATTTCTCCCTTGTGCCTTCATTTGGTCGGGCACACCATGTCGCGTCATGTGAGGGTGCCTAATGAAATGCGATCGGGTTGGGTAGTTTCATTTGAGGGTGCCCATATCCAATTTGCTAGGTTGTGACCATGTGGGTGCCTTGTGCACATTCGTGGAGTCTATTTTTCGTTTGCTCCCTTATGACTTCGTTTTGTCAAGCGTGCCATGTTGCGCTGTGTGAGGACACCTAATGAAATGTGTTTGGGTCGGGTTATTTTGTTTGAGAGTGGTCATATCAAACCCAGGTGGCTTGTGCACATTTGTGCGGCCCATTTTCCATTTGATCCCTTCTGCCTTCATTCGGTTGGGCATGTCATGTGAGGGCATCGGATGAAACATGTTTGGGTTGGTTTATTTTGTTAAAGGGTGTCATTATCAAATTTCCTAAGTTGTGAATGCTCGATTACCTTGTCCATGTTCATGCGGCCCGTTTTCCATTTTTTCCCTTGTGCCTTCGTTCGGTCATGTGCACCATGCTGTCCTGTGTGAGGGTACCCGATGAAATGCATTCAGGACAGGTCGTTTCATTTGAGGGCGGTTGTATCAAATTTTCTAAGTTGTGACCTCCCCAATGCCTTGTGCATGTTTGTCGGGCCTAATTTTCGTATACTCTGTGTCGCGCAGTGTAAGGGTGGCCGATGAAATGCATTTCAGGTGGATCATTTCCTTTGAGTGCAACCATATCAAATTTTCTAAGTTTTGAACACGTGGGTGCGTTGTGCATGTTTGTGCAGCCCATTTGCCATTTTTTCCCTTGTGCCTTCATTCGATCGAGTGTGCCTTGTCATGCCATGTGAGGGAGCCCGATGACATGTGTTCAACTCAGGTCATTTGGTTTGAGGGTGACCATATCAAATTTTCTACGTTGTGACCCCCTGAGTGCCTTGTGCATGTTTGTGCAACACATTTTCTGTTTTCTCCTTTTTTCCTTCGTTCGGTCGGGTGCACAGTGTCGTACGGTGTGAGGGCACCCAATGAAATGTGTTTGGGTCAGGTCATTTCATTCGAGGTGGCCATATTAAATTTGCTAAGTTGTGACTTCCTGGGTGCGTTGTGCACATTCTTGCAGCCTGTTTTCCATTTTCTCCCTTGTGCCTATGTTCGGTCGGGTGCACCGTGTCACGCCGTGTGCAGGTGATCGTATCAAATTTTCTAAGTTGTAACCTCCCAGGTGCATTATGCACGTTCATGCACCCCATTTTCCATTTTCTCCCTTGTGCCTTCATTCAGTCCGGTGTGCCATGTGAAGGCACCGGATGAAATGCGTTCGGGTTGGGTCATTTCGTTTGAGGGTCTTGTGCACGTTTGTGTGGCCTGTTTGACGTTCACTCCCTTATGCCTTTGTTTGGTTGGGTGGGCCATGTCACACCATGTGAGGGAACCCAATGAAATGCGTTCGAGTCGGTTCATTTCATTTTAGGGCAGTTGTATCAAATTTTCTAAGTTGTGACTGCCTGTGTTTCTTGTGCATGTTCGTGCGGCCCATTTACTGTTTGCTCTGTTCTGATTCGGTTCAGTCAGGCATAGTGTGTGAGGGCGCTTGATGAAATGAGTTCGATTCGGGTCATTTCATTTGAGGGAGGTCGTATCAAATTTGTTAACTTGTGACCGCACGGGTTCCTTGTGCATGTTCGTGTGCAAATTTTCTATTTTTTCCCTTGTGCCTTCATTCAGTTGGTTGTGTCATGTCGCGTTCTGTGAGGGCACCCGATGAAACACGTTCAGGTCACATTGTTTCATTTGAGGGTAGTCGTATCAAATTTTCTAAGTTATGACCACCCAAGTTCCTTGTGCATGTTTGTGCTACCTATTTTCCGTTTTCTCCCTTGTGCCTTCGTTCAGTCAGGCGGGTCGTGTCGCTTCGTGTGAGGGCACTTGATGAAACACATTCAGGTCGGGTCATTTCGTTTGAGAGAGGTCGTATCAAATTTGCTAAGTTGTGACTGCCCGGGTGCATTGTACATGTTCGAGGGGCGTGTTTGTCATTTTATCCCTTCTACCTTAGTTTAATCTGATGCGTTGTGTCACATCGTGTGAGGGCGCCCTATCAAACGCATTCAGGTCGGGTCATTTTGTTTAATGGTGGCCGTATCAAATTTTCTAAGTTGTGACCACTCGAGTAACTTGCGCACGTTCGTGGGGCCCATTTTTTGTTTTCTCACTTGTGCCCTCGTTTGATTGGCCACACTGTGTTGCATCGTGTGATGGTGCCTAATGAAACGCGTTCAGGTTGGGTGGTCTCTTTTGAGGGCATCCATATCAAATTTGCTAAGTTATGACTGCTCGGGTGCCTCGTGCTTGTTCATGCAGCCCATTTTCTGTGTGCTCCCTTGTGCATTCATTCAGTTAGGGTGGGTCGTGTCACGCTGTGTGAGGAGACTAGATCAAACATGTTCGGGTCAGTTCATTTCGTTTGCAGGTGGCTGTAGCGAATTTGCTAAGTTGTGACCACCCGGGTGCCTTATGCTCGTTTTGTGCCCTTGTGCTTTTTCTCGATCGGGCGCACCCTGTTGTGTTGTGTGAGGGCGCCCGATGAAACGCGTTCGGCTCGACTCATTTGGTTTGAGGGGGCCATATCAAATTTTCTAAGTTGTGATCGCATGGGTGCCTTGTGCATGTTCGTGCAGACCATTTTCCATTTTCTCCCTTCTGCCTTCGTTCGATCAGGCATGTCATGTTGCGCTGTGTGAGGGTACCGGAGGAAATGTGTTCGAGTCGAGTCGTTTCTATTGAGGGAGGTCATATCAAATTGGCTAAGTTGTGACCGCTCAGGTGCCTTGTTTACGTTCATGCGGCCCGTTTGTTGTTTTATCCCTTGTGCCTTCATTCAGCCAAGCGAGCCGTGTCATGCCATTGTAAGGGCATCTGATGAAACGCGTTCAGGACGGGTCATTTCATTTGAGGGAAGCCATATAAAATTTGCTAAGTTGTGACCACCCAGGTGCCTTGTGCATGTTCATGTGGCCCAATTTTCCATTTTCCCCCTTGTGCACATTCATGCAGTCCATTTTTCATTTTCTCCCTTGTGCCTTCATTCGTTCAGGCACAACCTGTTGCGCCGTGTTAGGGAGCCTAATGACAAGATTTTGGCTCGGGTCGGTTGGTTTGAGGGTGGGCATGTATCAAAATTTCTCAGTTGTGACAGATCAAGTGCCTTGTGCATGTTCTTGCAGCCCATTTGTCATTTGCTCGCTTATGCCTTCATTCGGTCGAGCACACCCTGTCGCATCATGTGAGGGCGCCCTATGCAACATGTTTGGATCGGGTCGCTTCGTGTGAGGGAAGCTGTATCAAATTTGCTAAGTTGTGACCGCCCGAGTAACTTGTAAACATTCATGCGGCCCGTTTTCCATTTACTAACTTACACCTTGATTCAGTTGGGTGCGCCGTATGGTGTCATTTGAGGGCGCTCGATTAAACTCGTTTAGGTCAGATTGTTTCATTTGAGGGCAGTTATATCAAATTTGCTAAGTTGTGACTGCCTGGGTGCCTTATGCACGTTTTTGCGGACCATTTGTTGTTTTCTCCGTTATGCCTTCGTTCCGTCGGGCACGCGATGTGAGGCCGCTGGATGAAACACATTTGGGTCATGTAATTTTGTTTGAGGGTGGCCATATGATATTTGCTAAATGGTGAATGACCGGTTCCCTTATGCACGTTCGTGTGAACCATTTTGTCATTTTCTCCCTTTTGCCTTCACTTGGTCGGGCACGGGGTGTCACGGTGTGTGAGGGCACCCAATGAAACGCGTTGGGGTCGGGTCTTTCCATTTTAGGGAGGCTGTATTAAATTTTATAAGTTGTGACCACCCGAGTGCCTTGTGCATGTTCATGCGGCCCATTTTCTATTTTCTCCCTTATGCCTTCATTTGGTTGGTTGTTCCATGTCACGCCGTGTGAGGGCGCCCGATGAAATGAATTCGGATTAGGTTGTTTCATTTGAGGGTGGCGATATCAAATTTGCTAAGTTTTGACTGCCAGAGTTCCTTGTGCACATTCGTGCAGCCCGTTTTCCATTTTCTCCCTTGTGCCTTCGTTCTATTGGGCATTCCGTGTCGCACCATGCGAGGGAACCCGATGAAATGCATTGGGTCAAGACATTTAATTTGAGGGAGGCGGTATCAAATTTGCTAAGTCATGACCGCTTGGGTGCCTTTTACACATTTCAGTGGCCCGTTTGCTATTTTCTCCCTTGTGCCTTCATTCGGTTGGGAGCACTGTGTGAGGGCACCTGTTGAAACACGTTCATGTCCAGTCATTTCGTTTGAGGGCGGCGATATAAAATTTTCTAAGTTGTGACCCCCAGGCATCCTTGTGCATGTTTGTGCGACCCATTTGTTGTTTTCTCCCTTGCGCCTCATTCGGTTGGGCACATCATGTCGCATCGTGTGAGACTGCCCAATGAAACACGTTCGATTCAGGTCATTTCGTTTAAGGGAAGTCATATCAAATTTGCTAAGTTATGATTTCCCAGGTGCCTTGTGTTTGTTCGTGTGACCCATTTTCCATTTTCTCCCTTGTGCCTTTGTTCGGTTGGGAGGGCCCTTTCACTCCGTGTGAGGATGCCTGATGAAACCCGTTCAGGTCAAGTTGCTGCATTTCACAACAACCATATTAAATATACTAAGTTGTGACCACTCAGGTGCCTTGTGTTTGTTTGTGCATCCCATTTTCCATTTACTCACTTGTGCCTTTGTTTGATCAGGCGTGTCGTGTGAGGGCACCCGATGAAACGCGTTCAACTCAAGTTGTTTAGTTTGAGGGGGGTCATATCAAATTCGCTAAGTTGTGACATCCTAGGTGCCTTGTGCATGTTCGTGCAACCCATTGTCCATTTTCTCCCTTATGCCTTCATTCGGTTGGGCGCATCGTGTTGCACGATGTGACGGCACTGGATGAAATTCACTCAGGTTGGTTTGTTTTTTTTTAGGGTGACCATATCAAATCTACTAAGTTGTGACAGCCCGAGTGACTTATGCATGTTCGTGTGGCCAGTTTTTCATTTTCTCCCTTGTGCATTCGTTCGGTTGGGCACGCCATGTCGCGCCATTGTTATTGAACCCAATGAAACACGATCAGGTCATGTCATTTCATTTGAGGGCAGCCGTATCAAATTTTCTAAGTTGTGACTGCCTGGGTGCCTTATGCACGTATGTGCAACCCATTTTCCATTTTATCCCTTGTGCCTTCATTCAGTCGGGCACGCCGTGTCGCGCCCTTTGAGGGTGCCCGATGAAACGCATTTGGGTCAGGTCATTTAGTTTGAGGGAGGCTGTATCAGATTTTCTAAGTTGTGACCATATCGGTGCCTTGTGCATGTTTGTGCGGCCCTCTTGTTGTTTTCTTCGTTGTGACTTCATTTCATTAGGTGCGCCGTGTTGCACCATGTGAGGGCGCCCGGTGAAACACGTTCAGGTCAAGTTGTTTTGTTTGAGGGAAACCATATCAAATTTGCTAAGTTGTGACTGCTTGAGTTCATTTTGCATGTTCCTGTAGCCCGTTTTCCATTTTCTCCCTTGTGCATTCATTCGATCGGGCGGGTCGTTTCGCTTCGTGAGAGGGAGCCAGAAGAAATGCATTCAGGTTGGGTTGTTTCATTTGAGGAGGTCGTATCAAATTTGCTAAGTTGTGACCGACTAGTTGTCTTGTATATGTTATAGAAGCTCATTTTCCATTTTCTCCCTTGTTTCTTCATTTGGTTAGGTGTGTTGTGTCATCCCATGCGAGTGCACCTGATGAAACATGTTCAGGTTAGGTCATTTCTTTTCAAGGAAACTTGCTAATTTGTGTCTGCCTAGGTGCCTTGTGCATGTTCATGCGACCCATTTGCCATTTTCTCCCTTGTTTCTTTGTTCGGTTGGGTGTGTCATGTTGCTTCATGTTAGGGTGCCCAATGAAACGCATTCAGGTAATTTCGTTTGAGAGCACTTGAATCAAATTTTATAAGTTGTGACCGCGTGGTTTCCTTGTGCACATTTGTGTTGCCTGTTTTCCGTTTGCTCCCTTGTGCCATCGTTGGGTTAGGCACACAATGTGAGGGCGCCCGATGAAATTCATTCAGATCATGTCGTTTCCTTTGAGGGCAACCATATCAAATTTTCCAAGTTGTGATCGCCCGAGTGCCTTGTGCATGTTCGTGCAACCCGTTTGTCGTTTCCTCCCTTATGCTTTCATTCGTTCGGGCACGTCGTCTAAGGGCACCCAATGAAACGCGTTTGGGTCGTGTCATTTTATCTAAGGAAGGATGTATTAAATTTGCTAATTTGTGACCGCCTAGTTTCCTTATGCTCGTTCGTGAGGCCCGTTTTCCATTTTCTCCCTTGTGCCTTCTTTTCATCGGGCATGCCATGCCATGTCCTGTAAGGGTTCCCAATGAACGCATTCAGGTCGGGTTGTTTTGTTTGAGGGTGGTCGTATAAAATTTTCTAAGTTGTGACTGCTCAAGTGCCTTGTGCATGTTCGTGCAACCCGTTTGTCATTTTCTCCCTTGTGACTTCATTCAATTGGGTGTGCCCTATTGCAGCATGTGAGGGCGCCCGATGAAAAGAGTTCGGGTCAGGTCATTTCATTTGAGGGCAGACGTATCAAATTTTCTATGTTGTGACTGACCAGGTGCCTTGTGCACATTCGTGCGACCCATTTGTTGCTTTCTCCCATGTGCCTTTATTCAGTCGGGCGTGATCTGTCGTGTCGTGTGAGGGTGCCTCATGAAATTCGTTCAGGTCAAGTCGTTTTGTTTTAATGCATCCATATCAAATTTGTTAAGTTGTGACTACCCAAGTGCATTATGCATGTTTGCGTGGCTTTCTTGTAGCTTTCTCCCTTGCGCCTTCATTTTTTCAAGTGCACCATGTCGAGCCATGTGAGGGCGCTGGATAAAATGCGTTCGAGTCGGGTCGTTTTGTTTTAGGGAGATCGCATCAAATTTTTTAAGTTGTGACTACCTGGGTGCCTTATCCATGTTCATTAGACCTATTTTCCATTTTCTCCCTTGTGCCTTCATTCAGTTAGGCACGACGTGTCACGTTGTGTAAAGGCACCTGTTGAAACATTTTTGGGTCGGGTTGTTTCATTTGAGGGAGGTCGTATCAAATTTTCTAAGTTGTGACTACTCGACTACCTTGTGCTCATTCGTGTGGCCCATTTTTTGTTAAATTCCTTATGCCTTTTTTTTTCTCGAGTGCACCCTGTCGCGCTGTGTGGGGGCACCCGATGAAGTGCGTTCAGCTCGCCTCATTTGGTTTGAGGGTAGCCGTATCAAATTTTCTAGGTTGTGACCACCTAGGTGCCTTGTGCATGTTTGTGCGACCCGTTCTCAATTTTCTCCCTTGTGCCTTCGTTCATTTGGGCACGTCGTGTTGCGTGGTGTGAGTGCACCAGATGAAACACGTCGGGTCAGGTCATTTTGTTTGAGGGAGACCTTATCAAATTTTCTAAGTTGTGACTGCCCGGGTGTGTTGTGCACATTAGTGTGGCCTGTTTTTCATTTTCTCGCTTGTGCCTTTTTTCGATCGGGAATGTTGTGTCACACCATTATGATTGCACCCGATGAAATGCATTTGGGTCATGTTGTTTCATTTGAGGGTGGTCGTATCAAATTTTCTAAGCTGTGACTGCCTGGGTGCCTTGTGCACGTTCGTGTAGTTTTTTTTCCATTTTCTCCCTTGTGCTTTCATTCGGTCGGGCATGCCATGTTGTGCCATGTGAGGACGCCCGATGAAATGCGTTCAGGTCGGGTCTTTTAGTTTGAAGGAGGCCATATAAAATTTGTTAAGTTGTGACCACCCTAGTGCCTTGTGCATGCTTGTGCAGCCCATTTGTTATTTTGTCCCTTGTGCCTTCATTTGGTCGGGCGCATCACATCGCACCATGTGAGGACACCCGATGAAACACATTGAGGTCAGGTTGTTTCATTTGAGGGTAGCCGTATCAGTTTTGCTAAGTTTTGACTGCCCGAGTTCCTTGTGCACGTTCATGCGGCTCGTTTGCCATTTGATCCCTTGTGCCTTCATTCTGTCGGGCGGGTCGTGTTGCGTCATGCGAGGGTGTCCGATGAAACACATTCGGGTTGGGTTGTTTCGTTTGAGGAGGCCGTATAAAATTTGCTAATTTGTGACCACCCAAGTGCCTTGTACATTTTCAAGTAGCTTGTTTTTCATTTTCTCCCTTGTGCCTTCGTTCGGTCGGGCTTTTTGTGTCATGTCGTGCGAATGTGCCTGATTAAACTTGTTCAGGTCGGGTCGTTTCATTTAAGGGAAGCCATATCAAATTTTCTAAGTTGTAACTGCCTGAGAGCCTTGTGCATGTTTGTGCGGCCCATTTGTCATTTTCTCCCTTATGCCTTAGTTCGGTTGGGCGCGCTGTGTTGTGTCATGTGAGGGTGTGTAATATTCCCAATTATTCCTAAGCTAATGGGAATATTCATTTTTGTTTTATTTTTCTGTTTGAAGAATAAAAATGTAAAGGAGGCCCATAATACTCTTAAATAGTGAATAAATCAATGCCAAATGTGGAAAAGGCTATATCTTGGCTATGTAAGCAAGCACCCCTAGGTGCGAAAGGGGCTAGATATTTTGACAGGGTCAACCATGACCAAATCTACAACACTGTCTTGGTGGAGTGGCCATCAATGAGGCACAATGCAGTTTTAGATGGAGATGGCTTGTGTAAAAGAAGTGATTTCATTGAAGGTGGTTTAGGGTTTACAATCTCTTAACTTATAAAAGGAAGAGGATGGAAGCATGAGAAGTTTTTTGATGATACTGTATTTTTTGAGTATATTGTCTGTTTAGACATATCTCATTCTCTTGTTGTTTAGCTAAGAATAATGGTGTTTATCATTGGGTGTTCCTGATCGAGAATCCCACGTATTTCCTTGATAGGCCTCTTGAAAGAGTCTTGTATTGCATAGTCCACTATTTGGCTGAAGGCCAAGCTTATTATTTCAACTACAACACAGATCCTCTTGAGGGTTTGGTTGTCTTTGCAATATGCAGCAAGTGGAGGCTAGATCTACTCAGATCTAGGACATTTCAGTGCAATTTTCAGTGGAGGAGAGTATTGGAGTGCTTGGGCTTCATTTTATGATATTGGGATGTGGCCAACCATGTTCTAAAACCTACAATGCATTTTTTCTTCCAGATCTGCGTTATTCCTGTAGGTGTTGTTGCAAGGTGTTTTAGCATACCATCTGTGGAGCTAGTTTTCAAGTGTTGGGGATATTCCCTTCACTTTGGAGATCCATTAGAGGAGATCTATCCCTTATTCATATCAGATCTAATTTGGATACTTCTGAATACTCCTGAACATTTGAATATTTCTGCAGATCTACAAACTTAGATCTTAGATCTACTTCATGTACATGGTGTTTTGCTAGAAACCCAAAGGGGAATTGAAAGAAGAGCCTCTATAGTTTATGGATCTATTATAGATCTGAATTTTCATGCGCTTATATGCTCTAGATATAAAGTGTAATCTTCATCTATTGTAGTCTAATAAAATAACGTTGTAAAGGCATTTCGAGTCTATATACATGGTTGTAGTACCACTTTTTGAGGATTTTCTTCTATTGGTGACTTGTATTTCTAGTTATGCATCTTATGGGCCACATTGTACATCTATTTTGCTGCTGTAAATATATTTTAAAGGTCTCCTTATTGGCCTCCTGATGTGTCTTAGATGAACTATGTTATTTTCTTGCATATTTCTTGTATTGCTGCATTTCCCATTTGGGAATGTTACAGTGGTAACGGAGCATCATCTTGGCATAACTTGTGCTTTCTAAGAAGCCAATATGTCTTCTGAAGAAGATGAGCCTCTTAGTGACAGAGAGAAGAGGTATATTAAGATAAGACACAAGAATATTGATTACACAAATGACAATAAAGACAAGGGTGAAACCCCGTTATCTCAAAGACTAAAAGGAAAGGAGTTCTCAAGACTTATTCTCTAAACTATGCAGGTGCTTAAAAGAGAAAACAAGGTAATAAGGAGGGAAAGACATGAATATCCCTCAAGAAGATTGTCACATGAAGAAAGCCCCAGTTCTTCATATTATGTGTGTGAGTATTCAACGACACAATCAGATCTACAACATTGTACCATGCCTAAATTCTTTGCAAGAGAAGAAACAGAAGAAAAAACACCAAAGGAGGAGACTCTTGGTGACTATATCCAAGAATATGAATCTCAGTCTAAGAGATTCAAGGAGCATCTAAGCCTCCAATTGTTCTGTCAACTTAAAGAAGAGAGAAGACCCAGCAACTACAATAGAAGAAGAGGGTACATGCAGCCCGCTTTGGGTAGATTCTTTCTACTTACTGTTGATGGGTCACCCAAGAGGACAGCCAAGTCTTGGGTAAGAAATCTAGACACATATTTCTAGCTACATCAAATTTTAGAACAAGAAGCCATCAGAGTATCAACATTTCATCTTGAAGGTAAAGCTTATGCCTTGTGGTTATTTGAATCTTCTTCATTGAATAATGTAAATATATCTACTTATGCAAATTTCACTAGGAGGTTAGTGAAAATATTTGATTTGAAACAATATGGAACTTCCTTGGGAGAGAAAACCAAACCCAAGAAATCATAACCTTTGAATGAGTTGGGAGGATCCAAGAAGCCAACTCCATTTTAGAACATTGTTGAGGGGGTTGAAGATCTGCAACAAGCTTTTCCAAGGTCAAAGGCCCCACTTCAACTATAAATTTTTTCTCAATAAGAGGACATGAAGATTCCTTTTTCATAGGGAGATCAAGACAAATGATCTCTTAATGATGAGGCATTCTCCATTGATGAGGAGAAGGAAGAGGGAGAGCTTGAAAGGTCCTCCAGCGCTGTGAAAACAGGAGGCGATTTACCTCTATTTGGAGATGGAGATGAAGCAATTGCTTCAGCTAGAGGAGCTCTTGTATCTTTGCAAGAAATTCCAAGGGATATTAAATATGAAGATCATGAGTAGCATGCATCTATGTTGATAGACAATGAGACAAAACAAAGGAGGGATCACAGCCCTAACATGGCAGGAGATGATCCACCATCACATGGAGGTGAGGAGGGAGAAATTGCTCCAATCAGAAGCACTCTTGGATCCTTAAGAGTGATAACCAATTGTCATGAAACATCCACACAAGAAACAGAGATGAATTTTCACAGTGGAAGTAGGAATGTGATGATCCCATCTATTATGCATATGAGGATGATCCATGAGACATCATTATCTTGTGGTAAACCACCTAGGAGACCACCTGATTTAGATTTGGTGAAAGATGTCTCACATCTTGATGCTCCATTCATAGATCCAAGAAGGAAAGGAGCATTAGAATACCCCCATACAGTGCTAAGAGTTTTGGGTGAGCTAAAGGAGGAGGGAAATATTTCCCCACTATCACCATTTTCCACTCTCTCATCTTATATTGCACCGAGAAAATATTTTGCAATATTAGAGAAGGACACCATCATGGGGCAAGGCGAACAGTCCTTGGATATGGAGACTCAGAAGTTAATCTCAATTGGAGAGAAATCCTCCATACATGATATTATATGGTGGCCACACATGCATAATTTGGCAAGCCTAAGGAGGTTTTCAATAGATGATAGCCTTCCATGGGATACTAAATTTCAAAAACTTTCATCTTCAATTGAGCATGTGCAACAAGGAGGGAATAATAGCCTTCCATCATATACCTTTGGCATGGGAGATGTGAAGGAGGAGAAGAAGAGAAGGGATGAACTTCCAACACATACATTTGGCATGGGAGATTTCAAAGAAAGGAGTAGCCACGTGACATAAATTTCAGTTGATAGATCATCAGCGCTGTCATTGTTGAGGAGTCTAGATCCATATTGGAAATCCCAAATGTTGGTGGATTATTCCAAGGATATTCACACATTCATGATACTTGATGAACAACTACATGAAGAGGGATATTCAGTCCAATATTGATTCATCTATGATCACGGTAGGGTCTTCTTGTCTAGAGCCTCCAAGCTCAAGGAGAAGTTACTACAAAGAGCCTATAAAGAGTTCTGTTTCAGCCACACATATTCCATGAGGATCTACAACATCATCATGAGAAGCTTTGATTGGGAAGGATTTGGAGGAGAAATACATCAAAATTTTAAATAATAAATGAACCATGTGGAGTTGGGGTAACAACATGACTCCATGATAGATTTATTTCATCCATCTCTCCCTTATTTTGAGAGAGAAGAAATATCTATGCACCACTCCATTTGTACAAGGAGAAATGTTGGTGAAGAACATACTCATGTAAATCCTGTTTTATTTTCTGAGTGTATGTATTCTTTTACCATGTATATGTAGGCCATGAATCCAAGGAGTGTTTTACCTTATAAAATTCATGGACAACTTTGGGCCACAAAAATTTTTGAACTTGGCCACTACCTTGAAGGACAAAGGGAGATTTTGTTTCATGATGGGTGCATTCCTAAGGCACCAAAAATATCTCACACTTTCAGCCATGGTTATATGACATGGGAATCAAGTAAGTGGTGGGGAAACCACTTACCACTTCTTGATATAATGTAGGCAGGAGATGCACTGAGCTGGTTCCACATGTGGGACGATGACCCACCTCCAAATGCACAAATTTCTATTTGCTTGTATGTAGTTTGGTCCCATACATTGATGATGTACTTGTACATTTTATGGGAATGTATGGAGGGAGGATGGGAGGTATGTATGTACCTTATGGGATGGAGACTCTCTATGTGTCTTATGCTACATGTTTTAGGGAGAGCACTGAGTAAGCCATGTTTGTTTCATTTGAGCTATTGTCTCCTTATGGGATGGACTATTTACATCTCATAAGAACTTTAGAAGAGAAATTCATGGATGGATGAATTGGTGAACACTTAGCTTATGGAGGAAGCTTATCTCATGTTGGTGTCACCAATGGAGGAGGAGAAGAGTTGCAACACTCACCTTGTCAGTTGCTTGAGAACAAGAAACATTTGGGAGGGGAGGACTGTAATATTCCCAATTAGTCCTAAGCTAATGGGAATATTCATTTTTGTTTTATTTTTCTTTTTCAAGAATAAAAATGTAAAGGAGGCCCATAATACTCCTAAATAGTGAATAAACCAATTACAAATGTGAAAAACGCTACATCTTGGCTATGTAAGAAAGCCCCTTAGGTGTGAAAGGGGATGGATATTTTGACTGGGTCAACGATGACCAAATCTGCATTATTGTCTTGGAAGAGTGGCCTTCAATGAGGCACAATGCAATTTTAGATGGAGATGGGTTGTGTGGAAGAAGTGATTTCATTGAAGGTGGTTTAGGGTTTACAAGCTCTTAAATTATAAAAGGAAGAGGATGGAAGCATGAGAAGCTTTTTGATGATATGGTATTTTCTGAGTATATTGTCTATTTTGACATATCTCATTCTCTTGTTGTTTAGCTGAGAATAATGTTGTTTAGCATTGGGTGTTCCTAATCGGGAATCCCACCTCTTTCCTTGAGAAGCCTCTTGGAAGAGTATTTTATTGCATAGTACACTATCTAGCTGAAGGCCAAGCTTCTTATTTCAAATGCAATGCAGATCTTGTTGAGGGTTTGATTGTCTTTGGAAGCTACAGCAAGTGGAGGCTAGATCTACTCAGATCTAGGACATTTCAGTGCCCTTTTCTAGTGGAGGAGACTTATATTCCATTGGGAGGAGATTATTGGAGTTCTTGGGCTTCATTTTCAGATCTTGGCATTTGGAAAACCATGTTCTAAACCCTACAGTGCATTTTTGCTTCCAGATTTGCGTTATTCCTATAGGTGCTGTTGCAGGGTGTTTTGGCATACCATCTGTGGAATTGGATTTCAAGTGTTGGGGATCTGTGCTTCAATTCAGAGATCCACTAGAGGAGATCTATCCCTTGTTCATATTAGATTCGATTTTCATACTTCTGAATAGGCCTGAACATCTGAATATTTATGCAAATCTGCAAACTTAGATCTTAGATCTACTTCAAGTACATGGTGTTTTGCTAGAAACCCCAAAGGGAATTGAAAGAAGAGCCTCTATAGTGTATGGATCTGTTATAGATATGATTTTTCATGCACTTATATACTGTAGATCTAAAGTGTAATATTCAGCTGTTGCAGTCTAATAAAATAACGTTGTAAAGGCATTTCCAGTCTATATACATGGTTGCAGTACCTATTTTTGAGGATTTTCTTCTATTAGTGACTTGTATTTCCAGTTATACATATTATGGGCCACATTTTACATCTATTTTGCTGCTTTAAATACATTTGAAAGGTCTCCTTATTTTCCTCCCACTGTTTCTTATATGAACTCCGTTATTTTCCTGCATATTTGTCTTGTATTGTTGCATTTCCCATTTGGGAATATTACATGGCGCTTGATGAAATGCATTCAGGTCATTTTGTTTGAGGGCGCCTGTATCAAATTTTCTAAGTTGTGACCGCCCGGGTGCCTTATGCACATTCGTGTGGTCTAATTTATGTTTTCTCCCTTCTGTCATCATTCGGTTGGGTGCTCCATGTGAGGGCACCCGATGAAATGCATTCAGGTCATGTCCTTCTGTTTGAGGGTGGCCATATCAAATTTTCTAAGGCGTGACCACACGAGTTCCTTGTTCATGTTTGTGTGACCCATTTTCCATTTTCTCCCCTCTGCTTTCACTCGTTCAGGCGTGTCATCTGAGGGCACCCAATGAAACTCGTCCGGGTCGGGTAATTTCATTTAAGGGTGGCGGTATCAAATTTGGTAAGTTGTGATCACCTGGTTGCCTTTTGCTCATTCGTGCAACCCATTTTCCATTTTCTTCGTTGTACCTTCTTTTCATCGGACTTGTCGTGTCACGTTGTGTGAGGGCACCCAATGAAACACGTTTGGTTCACGTCATTTAGTTTGAGGGTGGTCGTATCAAATTTTCTAAGTTGTGACCACCCGATTGTCTTGTGCATGTTCATGCAACCTGTTTTCCTTTTGCTCCCTTGTGCCGTCGTTCAGTTAGGCATGCCCTGTCGTGCCATGTGATGGCACTCGATGAAGGGCGTTTAGGTCAGGTCATTTCGTTTAAGGGAAAATCTATCAAATATACTAATTTGTGACTGTCCAGGTGTTTTGTGCATGTTCGTGTGACCCATTTTTCATTTTCTCCCTTGTGCCTTTGTTTGGTCGGTTGCGATATGTCGCATCGTGTGAGGGCGTCCAATGAAATGCATTCGGTTCGGGTCATTTTTTTTAGGGTGGCTATTTCAAATTTTCTAAGTTGTGACCACCTAGGTGCCTTGTGCACCTTCGTGTGGCTCATTTTTTTCTTTCTCCCGTGTGCATTCATTCAATCGGGTGCACTGTGTCACATCTTGTGAGGGCACCCGATGAAACACATTCGGGTCAGGTCGTTTTGTTTGAGGGTGGCCATATCAAATTTGATAGGTTGTGACTGCTTGGGTGCCTTATGCATGTTCGTGTGACCTATTTTTCATTTTCTCCCTTGTGTCTTCGTTATGTCGGCCGCACCATGTCATGCCATGTGAGGGCGCCTGATGAAATGTTTTCGGGTCGGGTCATTTCGTTTGAGGGATGCCATATCAAATTTTCTAAGTTGTGACTGCTAGGGTGACTTGTGCATGTTTGTGCAGCCCATTTTTTGTTTTCTCTGTTGTGCATTCGTTTATTTTGATGCACCATGTGATGCTGTGTGAGGGCGCCCAATGAAACGCATTCGGGCAGGTTGTTTCATTTGAGGGCGCCCGATGAAATGTGTTTGGGTTAGGTCATTTTATTTGAGGGTGGACGTATCAAATTTGGTAAGTTATGACTTCTTGGGTGCCTTGTGCATGTTCGTGTGGCCCATTTTCCATTTTCCCCCTCTTGCCTTCGCTTGGTTGATAGGGCCATGTCACGTCCTGCGAGGGTGCCCGTTGAAATGCATTTAGGTCGCGTCGTTTCGTTTGAGGGTGGTCGTATAAAATTTGCTAAGTTGTGACCACGGGAGTGAATTATGCATGTTCATCCGGCCCATTTTTTGTTTTCTCTCATGTGCCTTTGTTCAGTTGGGCGCATCTTGTCGCATCGTGTGAGGGCGCCCAATGAAACACGTTCGGGTTAGGTCATTTCATTTGAGGGCAACTGTATCAAATTTCCTAAGTTATGACTGCCCCGGTGCCTTGTGCTCATTTGTGTAGCCCATTTTCCATTTGTTACCTTGTGCCTTTTCTTGGTCGGGAGGTCCGTGTCGCGTCGTGTGAGGATGGCCAACGAAACATGTTCGGGTCAGGTCGTTGCATTTGAGGGCCACAGTATCAAATTTACTAAGTTCTGACCACCCAGGCACCTTGTGCTCATTCATGCAGCCTTTCTGCCATTTACTCCCTTGTACCATTGCTCGGTCAGGTGCACCCTGTCGCGCTATGTGAGAATGCCTAATGAAACGCGTTCGGTTCGGGTCGTTTGGTTTGAGGGCAGTTGTATCAAATTTTTTAAGTTGTGAACACCTAGGTGCCTTGTTGAGATTGCAACAAGATGATGAGCTTAGTGGAAGGAAGTCACCTTCACTAAGTGGGCCCGCAGGCTATTTTTGGTGCAAAGTATATTTTTAGACTATGTCTATTTTTAGACATATGGATCATGTTCTATGAGTTGCAGGATGCTATTTGTGGATGGTTGGTCAAGTCGGAAAAAATAGATGGACTTCTATTTTTAGACATACTGGGCGGAATCTATTTTTAGATTGCCAGTCTAAAAATAGATATGTCAAATATTATTAGCTCTTGATAATATTTAGACTCTAAACATTATCTTATTCTCTTGGAGCACTTCAGTTAAGTGCACAGATGTGGCACAGGAGCTGACAGAAGGGATTACGCTATTCCTAAGGGTTATGTGGAGCTATTGCATGGATACTTCAGTTAGAACTCATGTGACAGAGTTTGGTGGAGTTGATTGAGGAAGTTAGTGGAGTTGTATTCAGTTTAACTAATCTAAACATAGTTGACCTATTTGTATTCAGTTTAACTAATTGATACAATTAGTGAGAGTGGTGTGAATTAATTATTAATTAATTCACTAATTATAAACTCATAAATCAACTAAAGAATGCATCAGTTAACTTCAGTGCATGGACAGTTTCAGTGGAGACCAGTGCAGAAATAGGTGAAAGAGCAGGTTAACTATCAGTTGTGACTATATTGTTGCTATTTGCAACACACAGATAGGTGGAGAAGCCCATGAGGATTGCGTAGTACAAGCCAGGTGGTTTATCTATTTAATGAAGCCATCCCATAGCATTGATTATGCAATAGAGGCTGGCTATCAAGTGGCAAAAGATTGGAGCATGTGTTTTGCTAGATCTAGCTTGATAGTGTGTAGCAATTGAGGGTGTGCATGAGAGCTTGTGAGGAGCTTTTGTACTATTATTTTTAAATGATATACATGACATATAATATATATATGGTTGTGGTTTTCAGCTTTAAGACTTCCCATTAAACACTATGTTCATATGTGTGATTGTTTGTGGTTTTAATGTGTGCATGCAAATGATTTTATTTCCGCAATTAATGATCAATGGTAGAAGAGATTATGTATTATGCATGAAGCTAAAATAGTGTGTGATCCAGAGAATCTCAGTGAATAATATCTCAGTTATTCAAATTTCTACATGGTATCAGATCGATATTGATCATTCGAGCAATTGCAAAACATTGAAGCGGTTGAGTTTTGTGCTGGTGGAATTCGAATTTGCACGAGTGTTTTCTTGGTGTCGAAGTTGAGATGCCTTTCAACGGATTATGATTGGAGTATGCCCTTGAGGGTAGATCAAATTATATTACATGGAAGGACAGGATGGATGAAAATGGGTTGAAGGAGTTCATAGATGCAAAAATTCCAAAGCCTACTTCTAGTGATGTTGTCGTACTTGACGCATGGAAAAAGAAGACAACAAAGTGTTGAAGGATTCTGTTGGAAGGCGTGAAGGATCACATAGTATCCAACCTTCATGGTAAGGCTTCTCCATTCTTGATGTGGAAAGCTTTGATAGATTTATTTCAAACCAAGAGCGATCAGAGGAAGTTGGCGCTCAAGGACAAACTCAAGAACATAAAAATGGAGAAAGGCGACAGTATGCCCAAGTACCTCACGAAGTTCGTCCAATGCAGGGATGAGTTTGGAAGTGTGGGGGTGACTGTTGATGATGAGGAATTGGTGAGCTTGGCTCTCCTAGGGCTTCCGAAGAGTTGGCACTCCTATCAAGACTCTGTCAATGGTCAGGAGAAATTTCCAGGATGGGAGCGACTTTGGTTGGATCTTGTGCAAGAGGAGATAAGGCGAAGTACCAGGGATGGATATTAATCAAAGAACTCTGATGAAGAGAATTATGCTTTGGCTGCCAAAGCAAATATGAAGAGCAAGAAAGCTTCTCAATCCCAGTTAAAGGAAAGAAGTAGGACATGTCCAAGGTGAGTGTTTTCACCGTCATCAACATGGGAATCACACTATCAGCGGTCCACGAAGAAGAAAAATAAGCAAGCCATTGACTTACAAACTCTAGAGAGGCCTTGAGCCTCGCCGTTTGAGTTGATTTTTCATTGATCGTGATGATTTGGGGAGCAATGAGACGGGATTAGTGTGGTTTGCGATTAAAGTGGTGCGTCTTTTCACATGACAAGAGATCAAGATTTGTTTACTGATCTGGATGAGAAAGATCTTGGAGTGCACATCGAGATGGGCGATGATGGTAGATACAGTGTGACTGGTATCGGTACCATTTCCTTTGAGAGGGAGTCTGGTAAACCCTTCGTATTGAAGGAAGTGATGCATGTTCCAGGATTGAAGAAGAATATTTTCTCTGTGGAGATGTTAGAAGACAAGGGATATGATGTTGTCTTTAGCGAGGGAAAGGCTTTCCTACGTAGTAAGGCAACTGGTGAGACCTGGAGGATAGGGGTTCAAGTTGATAACCTTTATCAATTACAAGTATATGGCTGTGCAGCAATTGCAGGCAAGAAAGAAGGAGTGGTGAGCTGGGATGATGGCGAGTTGTGGCACCAGAGATTGGGCCACCTTCACCATGGAGCTTTGAAGATACTGTTGCAGATTTCTACGGGGCTTCCTAAAGGCACTGTTTCACAGCCAGATCAGTGCAAGGAGTGTACCTTGGGAAAATTTGTGAAAGCCACATTTCACGAGAAGGATAGTCGCACCACAACGATCCTTGAAATAATTCACACAGACGTGTGTGGACCTTTCTCAGCAGCTTCGACAGAAAAACACAGGTATTATGTGATATTTGTTGATGTTTTTTCTCGTAAGTGTTGGATATTCTTCATGCAGAAGAAGAGCGAGACATACTCAAAGTTCTGAGTTCAAGGCACTAGTTGAGAAAGAATCAAGGAAGCTGGTGAAGACTCTTAGGAGTGACAATGGTGGTGAATTCATCTCTAGCGAATTCAAGGAATTTTGCAGCACAGAAGGAATTCGAAGAGAGCTCATAGCACCTCATAACCCACAGCAGAATGGGGTTGCTGAGTGGAAGAATAGAACGATCGTGGGTGCTGCACGGGCGATGTTGCATGATCAGGGTCTACCCATACACTTGTGGGCTGAGGCATGAAATACTACAGTATATGTGCAAAACCGTTGTCCTCATAAGATACTTGGCATGAGTACACCCGAGGAGGCATTTTCTGGTAAGAGGCCTGATATTTCCCATTTGAGGATTTTTTGTTCACCTATTTACATTCATGTGACGAAGGATGCCAGGAAGAAGCTGGAGCCGACTGCGGAGGCTGGGATATTTGTGGGGTACAATGATACACCCCACAACTATCGTGTTTATTTTCCAGACAGTCACAAGACTGTTGTGCGACGGGATATCAAATTTCAGGAGGAGAAAGCCATGAAGCGTTCGCTTGAGAGGGAGCCACACTTGCATGTAGATGAGGAGCTATTAGTTCCTAAGGATGAATCTTAGGATGTGGATCAGCCACAAGAGGAGGTTCATGGAGTGGAAGAGACCACTCAGGCAGTGCCAACCATCAAAGGGTAGAAGTGCACTACAAAAGCTGAGTGACTGGCTCAAGATGCAGAGAAGTTTGCAGGAGCACCTACATCATAGCGCAGACAGAGATAGTCACATGACCGGTATACTGGATACATGGCTCTTATGAGCAAGTGTATCATAACAGAGCCATCCTCTTTCGAGGAAGCTAGGAGGACCCCGCATGGGTAGATGCCATGGTCGAAGAGTATGATTCGATTGTCAGAAACAGTGCATGGGATATGCTCCTGAGACTAGAAGGGAAATTAGTGGTGGGTTCGAGATGGATCTACAAAGTGAAGCAGGCAGCCGACAAGAGTGTGGAGAAGTACAAGGCAAGATTTGTTGCCCGAGGCTTTTCAAAGATTGAGGGGATCGATTATGAGGAGACCTTTGCACCTGTCCCAAGGTATTCTTCCATACGAACGATTCTTTCTCTCTCAGCACAGATGGGGTGGCACATTCATCAGATGGATGTGAATATTGCGTTCCTCAATGGAGTCATTGAGGAGGAGGTGTACATAGAGCAGCCCGAAGGTTTTGAGATCTTCAGCAGCGAGTCGCATGTGTGCAGGCTCAAAAGAGTGTTGTATGGGTTGAAACAAGCACCTCGTGCTTGGTACACATGGATAGACAATTATTTCACCGGACTTGGATTCTCCAAGAGTGAGGCGGATCCTAACCTATACTAGATTGTGGTGGAGGGTAAGTCGCTGATCATTTTACTTTATGTAGATGATTTGATTTTGGCAGGTGATGAACTGTTGATACACTCATGCAAGGCTGATCTTGCAAAGGAGTTTGAGATGAAGGAATTGGGCCTCCTTCATTATTTCTTGGGATTGGAAATTTGGCAGCGCAGTGATGGACTGTTTGTTTCTCAGGGTAAGTATGCCCGGGAGATACTAGAGAAGTTTAGCATGCATGGCTGCAAGCCTGTTGATACTCATCTTCCTGTTGGATGGAGGAAGGAGGATGCTACTTCGGCAGAGGTAGTGGATGCCATTGTTTATCGACAGTTGGTGGGATCGCTTATGTATCTGGTCAATACACGACCCGACATATGCTATGCTGTGAACCAGCTTTCACAAGCTATGGTTAAGCCAACCAAGATCTTTTGGAAGGTAGGGAAGAATGTATTTAGATATCTCAGAGGCACATCGGGATATGGATTATGGTATAGACAGTCGGATGAGGTGAACCTGTGTGGCTTCATGGATGCAGATTGGGCAGGGAGCCCAACGGACAGAAAGAGCACATCTGGAGGGATTTTCAGTATCAGGTTGACAGAAGTTTCTTGGTACAACAGGAAGCAGAGATCCATGGCACTCATTTTAGCAGAGGCCGAGTATATGGCAGCAAGTTTGGCTGCATGCGAGGCTATATGGATGAGGAAGATCCTGGTCGGGTTGTTTGGTTCACACTTGGATCCTACTGTGATTTATTGTTATAATAATATTTGCATCAAACTCTTAGTTAATCCAGTATTTCATGATAGATCTAAACACATTGACATCCAGTATCATCATATCAGAGATCGTGTGCAGCGAAAGATCATGTTACTTTCATACATTCCCACGGAGGATCAAGATGCTGATATCTTGACGAAGGCGCTCACCAGGAGAAAATTCAAATACCACAGAGGCAGGATAGGGGTGGCAGATAATCCTTATATTGTTGAGAGGGAGTGTTGATATTTCAACAAGATGATGATCTTAGTGGAAAGAAGTCGCCTTCACTAAGTGGGCCCGCAGGCTATTTTTGGTGCAAAGTATATTTTTAGACTATGTCGATTTTTAGACATATGGATCATGTTCTATGAGTTGCAGGATGCTATTTGTTGATGGTTGGTCAAGTCGGAAAAAATAGATGGAATTATATTTTTAGACGTACTGGGCAGAATCTATTTTTAGATTACCAGTCTAAAAATAGATATGTCAAATATTATTAGCTCTTAATAATATTTACACTCTAACCATTATCTTATTCTCTTGGAGCACTTCAGTTAAGTGCACAGATGTGGCACAGGAGCTGACAGAAGGAATTATGCTATTCCTAAGGGTTATTTGGAGCTATTTCATGGATACTTCAGTTAGAACTCATGTGACAGAGTTTGGTGGAGTTGATTGAGGAAGTTAATGGAGTTGTGTTCAGTTTAACTAGTCTAAACATAGTTGAGCCATTTGTATCCAATTTAACTAATTGATATAATTAGTGAGAGTGGTGTGAATTAATTATTAATTAATTCACTAATTATAAACTCATTAATAAAATAAATAATGCATCAGTTAACTTCAGTGCATGGGCAGTTTCAGTGGAGACCAGTGCAGAAATAGGTGAAAGAGCAGGTTAACTATCAGTTGTGACTATACAGTTGCTATTTGCAACACACAGATATTTGGAGAAGCCCATGAGGATTACGCAGTACAAGTCAGGTGGTTTATGTTATTTAATGATCCATCCCATAGCATTGATTACGCAATAGAGGCTGGCTATCAAGTGGCAAAATATTGGAGCATGTGTTTTTCTAGATCTAGCTTGATAGTATGTAGCAATTGAGGGTGTGCATGAGAGCTTGTGAGGAGATTTTGTACTATGATTGTTACATGATATCCATGACATATAATATATAGATAGTTGGGGTTTTCAGCTTTAAGATTTCCCATTAAATACTGTGTTCATATGTGTGATTTTTTGTGGTTTTAATGTGTGCATGGAATTGATTTTATTTCCGCAATTAATGATCAATGGTAGAAGATATTCTATATTATGCATGAAGCTAAAATAGTGTGTGGTCAGGAGAATCTCGGTGAATAATATCTCAGTTATTCAAATTTCTACATGCCTTATGCACATTCATGCGACCTGTTTTCTATTTTCTCCCTTGTGCCTTCGTTCGGTTGGGCGCGTCGTGTCACACCATGTGAGGGGGCCCGATGAAACGCTTTCGAGTTGGGTCATTTCGTTTGAGGGAGGCTGTATCAAATTTTCTATGTTGTGACCACTTGGGTGCCTTGTGGGTGTTTGTGTAGCTCGTTTTCTATTTTCTCCCTTATTCCTTCGTTCCGTCGGACATGTCGTGTGCCACTATGTGAGGGGCCCAATGAAGTGCGTTCAGGTCGAGTCATTTTGTTTGAGGGCGACTGTATAAAATTTGCTAAGTTGTGACCTCGTGGGTACCTTGTTCATGTTCGTGTGGCCAATTTTCCATTTGATCTCTTGTGCTTTCGTTAGATGAGGCACTCCGTGTCGCGCTGTGTGAGGGCGCTCGATGAAAGGTGTTCAGGCCGAGTCGTTTCATTTGAGGGTAGATGTATCAAATTTTCTAAGTTGTGATTGTTTGGGTCCCTTGTGCATGGTCGTGTGACATGTTTTTCATTTTCTCCCATGTGCCTTCATTCGGTTAGATGTGATTGGTCGCATTGTGTGAGGCCACACGATGAAATGCGTTCGGGACGGCTCATTTTGTTTGAAGGTGGTCGTATCAAATCTGCTAAGTTGTGACCGCTCAGGTGCCTTGTGCACTTTCGTGCGGCCCGTTTGTCACTTTCTCCCTTGTGCCTTCATTGGGTCGAGTGCACTGTGTCGCACCGTGTGAGGGTGCCCGATGAAACACGTTTGAGTTGGGTCATTTTTCTTGAGGGTGGCCGTATCAAATTTTTTAAGTTGTGACCGCCTGGGTACCTTATGCACGTTCGTGTGACCCATTTTTGTTTGCTCCCTTGTGCCTTGATTCGATCAGGCGCACCGTGTCACGCTGTGTGAGGGAACCTGATTAAACGTTTTCAGGTCAGATCATTTCATTTGAGAGAGGCGGTACCAAATTTTCTAAGTTGTGACCGCTAGGGTGCCTTGTGCACGTTTGTGCAGCCCATTTTTCATTTGCTCCCTTGTGCCTTCGTTCGGTTAGGCACACTGTGTCGAGCCGTGTAAGGAAACCAAATGAAACATGTTCGGGTTAGGTCATTTCATTTGAGGGTGGATGTATCAAATTTGCTAAGTTCTGACCACTCAGGTGCCTTGTACATGTTTTTGCAGCTCGTTTGCCATTATATCCCTCTTTCCTTTGCTCAGTTAGGTGGGCCGTGTCACGCCATGCAAGGGCGCCCATTGAAATGCATTCAGGTCGGGTCATTTTGTTTGAGGTTGGCTGTATGAAATTTTCTAGCTTGTGATTGCTCAAGTGCCTTGTTCATGTTCACGTGACCCATTTTTATTTTGCTTCCTTGTGCCTCCATTTGGTCAGCCGCACTGTGTCACGCCACGTGAGGTCACCCGATGAAATGCGTTTGGGTGTGGTCATTTTGTTTGAGGGTGGCTGTATCAAATTTTCTTAGTTTTGATCACCCAGATGCCTTGTGCACGTTTGTGTGGCCCGTTTGCAATTTTCTCCCTTGTGCCCTTATTCGGTCAGGCGCGCCGTGTCACACCATGTGAGGATGCTCTAAAAAACACATTTGGGTCGGGTTATTTCATTTGAGGGCACCCATATCAAATTTGCTAAGTTGTGACCCTTGGGTGCCTTGTGCATATTTGTGCAACCCATTTGCCATTTTCTTCGTTATGCCTTCGTTCGGTCGAGCACATCGTGTTGCACCATGTGAGGTGCCCTATGAAACGGGTTCAGGTCGGGTCATTTCATTTGAGGGTGGTCATATCAAATTTTCTAAGTTGTGACCGCCCGAGCATCTTGTGCACATTAGTGCAGCCCATTTGTCATTTGCTCCCTTATGCCTTTATTCAGTCAGGCGTGTCATGTCGTGGTGTTTGAGTGCCCCCGATGAAATGTGTTCGAGTCAGGTCATTTTTCTTGAGGGCATCCGTATCAAATTATCTAAGTTGTGATCGCCCTAGATTCTTGTGCATGTTTGTGTGCCTTGTTTGTTGTTTTCTCCCTTGTGCCTTCGTTCAGTTGGGCACGTCATGTTGCACCGTGTGAGGGAAACTGATGAAACGCGTTCAGGTTGGGTCATTTTGTTTGAGAGTGGTCGTATCAAATTTTTTAAGTTGTGACTGCCCAGGTGCCTTGTGCACATTCGTGTGGCCCATTTTCCATTTTCTCCCTTGTGACTTTTTTCGATCGGGTGCGCCCTGTCATGCCGTGTGAGGGTGCCCAATGAAATGTGTTCGCCACTGGTCATTTCATTTGAGGGAATCCATATAAAATTTGCTAAGTTATGACTGCCCGAGTTCCTTATGCATGTTCGTGCTACCCATTTTCTGTTTTCTCCCTTCTACCTTATTTCTGTCGAGTGGGCCATGTCAAACCGTGCGAGGGAATCTGATGAAATGTGTTCAGGTTAGGTCATTTTGTTTGAGGGAGGCCGTATCAAATTTTCTAAGTTGTGACCGCACAGATGCCTTGGACACATTCAAGTGACCCATTTACTATTTTATCCCTTGTACCTTCATTCGGTCGGGCACGTCATGTCGCACAGTGCGAGGGTGCCCAATGAAATGCATTCAAGTCAGGTCATTTTGTTTCAGGGAGACCATATACAATTTCTAATTTGTGACTGCTTAGGTGCCTGTGAACAGTTGTGTGGCTCGTTTGTTGTTTGCTTCCTTGTGCCTTCGTTCGGTTGGGTGTGCCGTGTTGCATCGTGTGAGGGTGCCCAATGAAACACGTTTGGTTGGGTCATTTCGTTCGAGGGTGGTCGTATCAAATTTGCTAAGGTATGACTTACTGGGTGCCTTGTTCTCATTCGCACAACCCATTTCATATTTTCTACCTTGTGCCTTTGTTCGGTAGAGAGGGTCATGTCACACCATGTGAGGACACTCAATGAAATGCATTCGAGTCAAGTCATTGCATTTGAGGGCGACCGTATAAATTTTTTTAAGTTGTGACCACCCGAGTGCCTTGTGCTCATTTGTGCGGCCCATTTGTCATTTACTCCCTTGTGCCTTTGTTCAATTGGGTATGCCCTAACGCGTCATGTGAAGGTGCCCAATGAAAGGAATTCAGCTCGAATCATTTGGTTTGAGGGCAGTCATATCAAATTTGTTAAGCTGTGACCACCTGGGTGCCTTATGCACGTTCGTGTGACCCATTTTATTTTTTCTCCCTTGTGCCTTCGTTCAGTCGGGTGTGTCATGTCACACCATGTAAGGGGGGTCGATGAAATGCTGTTGGGTTGAGTCATTTCGTTTGAGGGAGGTCGTATCAAATTTTCTAAGTTGTGACCATAAGGGTGCCTTGTGCACGTTTGTGCAGCCTGCTTTTCATTTTCTCCATTGTGCTTTCGTTTGGTCGAGTATGCCATGTCATGCTATGTGAGGGCACCCGATGAAATGCAATCGAGTCAAGTCGTTTCATTTGAGTGAACCCGATGAAATGTGTTTGGGTTAGGTCATTTCATTTTCCATTTTCTCCCTCTTGCCTTTTCTCAGTCGGGTGGGTTGTTTCATGCCATGCAAGGGTGCCCATTGAAACATGTTTGGGTTAGGTCATTTCATTTAAGGGTGGTCGTATCAAATTTGCTAAGTTGTGACCACCCGGGTGCGTTGTCCTTGTTCATGTGGAACGTTCTGTTTGCTTCCTTGTACCTTTGGTTGGTCAGGCGTGCCATGTCCCGCTGTGAGACGGTGCCCGATGAAATGCGTTTGGGTTGGGTCATTTCATTTGAGGGCGGCCGAATCAAATTTGTTAAGTTGTGATCATGCAGGTGCCTTATGCATGTTCGTGTGGCATGTTTTCCATTTTTTCCTTTCTGTCGTCATTTGGTCGGGCACGTCATGTTGCGCCATGTGAGGGCGCTTGATGAAACACATTTGAGTCGGGTCGTTTCATTTGAGGGCGCCTGTATCAAATTTGCTAAGTTGTGACTACCCAGGTCCCTTATGTATATTCGTGCGGCCCGTTTGCCATTTTATCCCTTGTGGCTTCGTTCAGTCGGGAACCCCATGTCGCGCCAAGTGAGGGCGCCCGATGAAACGCATTCGGATTGGGTCATTTCATTTGAGGGTGGTCGTATCAAACTTGCTAAGTTGTGACCGCCTGGGTGCCTTGTGCATGTTTGTGCGACCCATTTTTTGTTTGCTCCCTTATGCCTTCATTCGGTCAGGTTCACCGTGTCGTGCTATGTGAGGGTGCCCGATGAAACACATTTAGGTTTGGTCATTTCGTTTTAGGGCAGTCGTATCAAATTTTATAAGTTGTGATTTGTCGGGTTCCTTGTGCATGTTCCTGCCACCCATTTTCCATTTTATCCCATGTGTCTTCATTCGGTCGAGTGCGTCGTGTTTCACTATGTGAGGGCACTCAATGACACGCATTCAGGTTGGGTCATTTTTTTTTAGGATGGTCATATCAAATTTGTTAAGTTGTGACCACCTGGGTGCCTTGTTCACATTCGTGTGGCCTGCTTTCCATTTTCTCCCGTGTGACTTTATTCATTAGAGCGCACCCTCTCGCACCGTGTAAGGGCACCCAATGAAACGCCTTCTACAATGGTCATTTCATTTGAGGGATACCCTATCAAATTTTCTAAATTATGACTGCTCGGTTGCCTTGTGCACATTCATGTGACTCATTTGCCATTTTATCCCTTGCGCCTTCGTTCGGTCGGGCGTGCCGTGTCACACAATGTGAGGGCACCCAATAAAATGCGTTTGGGTTGGGTCGTTTTTTTTTAGGGTGGTCATATCAAATTTGCTAAGTTCTGACTACCCAAGTGCCTTTTTCACGTTCATGCAACTCGTTTTCCATTTTCTCCCTTATGCCTTCGTTCGTTCGGGCACGCCATGTGGCACTTTATGAAGACGCCCGATGAAACGCGTTTGAGTCAAGTCATTTTTTTAGGGTGGCCGTATCAAATTTGTTAAGTTGTGATCACTTGGGTGCCTTGTGTACATTTGTGTGACCTGTTTTCCATTTTCTCCCTTATGCCTTCGTTCAGTCAGGTGCGTCGTGTCGCACCGTGTGAGGGCACCTGATGAAACACGTTCCAATCCGGTCATTTCGTTTGAGGGAGGTCTTATTAAATTTTCTAAGTTGTGACCACTCGGGTGCCTTGTGAACATTCATTCAGTATGTTTTATGTTTTCTTTCTTGTGCCTTCGTTCAGTTGGGTGCACTGTGTGAGAGTGCCCGATGAAATGCGTTTAGGTCGGGTCGTTTTTTTTAGGGTGCCCAATGAAATGCGTTCAGGGTAGGTCATTTCACTTGAGGGTGGTCGTATCAAATTTGCTAAGTTGTGAACACCCAAATTCCTTGTGCATTTTTGTGCAACCCATTTTCTGTTTTCTCCCTTGTGCCTTCGTTCGGTCGGGCGTGCCCTGTCGCACCGTGTGAGGGCATTCGATGACACACTTTCGGCTCAGGTCATTTGGTTCTAGAGTGGCCATATCAAACTTGCTAAGTTGTGACCGTGCGGGTGCCTTATGCCTCTTCATGCAACAGGTTTGTCATTTGATCCCTTGTGCCTTCGTTCGGTCGAGCGTGCCGTGTCTCACGGTGTGAGGGCACCTGATGAAACGTGTTCGGGTCGGGTCATTTTTTTTTAGGGTGGCCGTATCAAATTTGATAAGTTGTGACTGTTGAAGTGCCTATTGCACATTTTTGTGGCCCATTTTCTGTTTTCTCCCTTGTGCCTTCATTCGGTTGGGCATGTTGTGTCATGGCATGCGAGAGCACCCAATGAAACGAGTTCAGGTCAGGTCATTTTATTTGAGGGAAGTTGTATCAAATTTACTTATTTGTGATAGTCCAGGTGTCTTGTGCATGTTCGTACAGCTCATTTGCCAATTTGTACCTTGGTCCTTCTTTCGGTCAGGCGCGCCTTGTCACGCCATTTGAGGGCGCCCGATGAAATGCTTTCGAGTCGGGTCATTTAATTTGAGGGTGCCTGTATCAAATTTGTTAGGTTGTGACCACCTAGGTGCATTGTGCACATTCATGCACCCTATTTTCCATTTTCTCCCTTGTGCGTTCGTTCGATTAGGTGCACTGTGTCGTGCCATGTTAGGGCGCCCAATGAAAGACATTCGGGTCGGGTCGTTTCGTTTGACTTCCTAGGTGCCTTGTGCATGTTCGTGTGGCCCATTTTCCATTTTCTCCCTTGTGCCTTCATTCAGTTTGGTGCGCCATGTGAGGGTGTCAGATGAAATGTGTTTAGGTCGGGTCATTTCATTTGAGGGTGGCTGTATCAAATTTACTAAGTTGTGAATGCCCGGTTACCTTGTGCACGTTTGTGCGGCCCGTTTCCCACTTGTTCCCTTGTGCCTTCATTCGGTCTATGTGAGGGTGCCCGATGAAATACGTTCGGATCAGGTCATTTTGGTTCAAGGCTCCCGTATAGAATTTTCAAAGTTATGACTGCCTGGGTGCCTTGTGCACGTTTGTGCGGCCTGTTTACTGTTTTATCCCTTGTGCTTTCATTCGGTCAAACACACCATGTGAGGGTGCTCGATGAAAGACATTCAGGTTGTTTCCTTTGAGGGCGGATGTATCAAATATTCTAAGTCATGACCACTCAGGTGCCTTATGCACACTCGTGTGGTTCGTTTACCATTTTCTCCCTTCTGCCTTCATTCGGTCAGGCAGGTCGTGTCCCGTTGTGCTTGGATGCCCAATGAAACACGTTCAGCTTGGGTCTTTTTGTTTGAGTGAGGCCTTATCAACTTTGCTAATTTGTGACCACCCGAGTGCCTTGTACAGGTTTGAGGGGCCCATTTTTCATTTTATCCCTTGTGCCTTCATTTATTCAGGCGCGCCATGTCTCATTGTGCGAGGGCGCTGATGAAACACGTTCGGGTCAGGTTGTTTCATTTAAGGGTGACCGTATCAAATTTTCTAAGTTGTGACCACCTGAGTGCCTTGTGAAATTTCTTATGGCCCATCTATTGTTTTATCACTTGTGCCTTCGTTCATTTGTGATGGCACCCAAAGAAACGCATTCAGGTCGAGTAGTTTCGTTTGAGAGCGGTCGTATCAAATTTACTAAGTTATGATTGCATGGGTTCCTTGTGCTCGTTCGTGCAGTCCGTTTTCCATTTGCACCTTTGTGCCTTTGTTTGGTTGAACGGGCTATGTCACACCATGTGAGGACGTCTGAAGAAATGCGTTCGAGTTAGGTCATTTCGTTTGAGGGCGATCGTACCAAATTTTCAAAGTTGTGACCACCCAGGTGCCTTGTGCTCGTTCGTACAGCCCATTTTCTGTTTACTCCCTTGTGCCTCCGTTCAGTGGGGTGAACCCTGTCGTGCCGTGTGAGGGTGCCCGATGAATCACATTTAGCTCGGGTGATTTTTTTTTTAGGGAGGCCGCATCAAATTTGCTAAGTTGGGACAGCCTGGGTGCCCTTTACACATTCATGAGGCCCATTTTCCATTCTCTCCCTTGTGCCCTCATTTGGTCAATAGCATCATGTTACGCAGTGTGAGGGCATCAGATGACATGAATTCTAGTTGATTCATTTCATTTGAGGGCAGCCATATCAAATTTTCTAAGTTGTGACCGCCCGGGTGCCTTGTGCAAGTTCATGTAGCCCATTTTCCATTTTCTCCCTTATGCCTTCATTTGGCGGGGCGCACCGTTGTGATGCGTTCTAGTCGGGTCATTTCGTTTGAGGGGGGTCATATCAAATTTGCTAAGTTGTGATGGCTCGAGCGCATTTTTCTCATTCATGCGGCATGTTTTCCCTTTGCTCCCTTATGCCTTCATTTCGTTGGGTGCGTTGTGTCGCATCGTGTGAGGGCGCTGTTGAGTCCCGAATTTGCATCTTTTCCATACACTTTTCCATACCTTTTTCACTCACCTAAACCTCCCAAATTGTCAATATCATGTGCAAAAGGGTATCTAACATGGTTTTTAATTATTTTTTTGTGTTTTCTATTTGATCTAAATTTTGTTCATTCAGCTGCGGAATCTTGCCACTTTCCGCAGCTGCTGCAACTTTCCGCAGCTATTTTGTGGAACTATATGCTACAGGTGTCTACAAGGGAAACGAGCCACATGGGTAGGCTAGGAATGACGTGGACATGGTTCGTGTCCTATTGGTTCAAGCAAACTCGTCCAAAGAAGCCACGGTCAAAGGCGTCCACGTGGAAGTCAACTATGGAGTTTCATGTCGGCCGGACTCTGTTTCGTGGCACATAAACATCCATATGGCCGTTTCTAAGCTTGCGGAGGTTAAATCGACATCTGTGCAGAGCTCTGGAGTTGAATTCAAGCATCCACCTTCCGTAGATTCACTTTCCAACATGTCCATACTCCTATATCCGTGGACGTAGTGGTCTACGTGCTCTCTGCCATCATGAACTTTAGGAGACAGTTACAGTTTATTGTTATATATAGAGCGTTTGCATACGCACATAAAGTTAGTTGTGAGTTGTTAGTTGATAGTTGATGTTCGTGAATAAACTCTGTTATCTGTTAGTTTGCTTTGTAGTGATTACGCTGCCCTTGAGCCGTAACACTACCATTATGTAATGAACTGCTTTTTAATGTGAGAAGACTCTGTTTTTCAACTTAATTCGTGTTTGAGGATCGTTACCAAAGCTGTGTAGAGGGCCCCTGCTCAGCTAAGGTTTTGTGTATTAGTGTACATTTCTCATTTCATTTCTTTTAAAATTCATTGTATCATAATCCATCCATATGTTCATACTTTGCAGTTGTTTCATTTCTGTTTATACATTTCCATAATTTCCATTTCATTTCTGTCTTTCATGTTTTATGATTGTTAATCACTGATCAGTGTTCTTGTGCAGGTTTTAGATAGACAGCCCGAGCATTTTTATAGCTTTTTGACTAATGACATGGAGCTAACATTGTTCTGCTGCTAGTTTATTTTTCATAGCTTTTGTTTAATTCCAGTCTTGCTTTGTTAATTTCAGTTTTGCTTATCTGCTTTAGTAGTTAAATTTAGATATATTAAGCTGCTCATAGCATCTTCAGTTGCCTCCGAAAGCCACAGCTGGACTGATGGTGAGGGACTGCATTATGAAATGTGTAGTTTAGTATTAGTTTCTTTCCTGCAAATTTAGATATATTAAGCTGCTCATAGCATCTTCAGTTGCCTCCGAAAGCCACAGCTGGACTGATGGTGAGGGACTGCATTATGAAATGTGTAGTTTAGTATTAGTTTCTTTTCTACAAATTTAGATATATTAAATCATGCATGACATCTTTGGTTGCCTCCGAAAGCCACAGCTGGACTGATGGCGAGGGATTGAATCATGAGTGTATGGTTTAGTATTAGTTTACTTTCTGCAAATTAAATATCAAGTTACACAAGTTGTTTATGATTACTTCCGAAAGTCATAGCTGGTCTAATGATGAAGGGTCAGAAAATGAATTGATGTAATCTGATTTAGATTTATTTTGTTGCAATTTTGAATTTCCATAAGCATAGTTTCTTTTGTGTTTAGTTGGCAGCAAGAATAGTTTGGTTTTCATGTTCACTAGTTTACTATTTTGATTCATTAGATTAGCAGCACCTTTTCATTTCAGCAGTACACTTTTACTTTCTTTCAAGTCTTGTCATTGTAATTTTCAATTTTCTTTTAAAGTTTCAAGTTGGTAAATCATTATAGGGGATATCACTTCCTTGAAAAAACATAACCAAACTTGTTTTCATTTTAGAATTACCATTTCACCTTAGAAAAACCAAAAACGACAAAAAGTTAAGAAATAGGTTATCTTGCACATATAGTGCGCCGCACTTCATCAGCTTACGATTCCCGGATTGACAAATTAAATGCATCAATTTAGGACACACTAAATTGACCAAACATTTTGGCGCCGTTGCCGGGGAAGTGTAACTAGGTAGCCAATTTCTTAAAAAAAAAAATATAAAATCATAAAAGAAGGGAAAACTTGATAACTTCTTGAAGTATGCTCTCCTCTTGCACCTAGTGTGATCTGGAGGATCAGAAAAGAGAGTTATTGGTTTAGTAATTTCTTAAGTATGCTCTCTTCTTGCACCTAGTGTGATCTGGAAGATCAGAAAGAGAATTATTAGCCCAACTTTTAAAAAATAAAAAATAAAAATGACATGCATAGAGCAAGAGATTCTAGGGGAAGGTTTATAGCTAAAGCCAAGAGTTCGATTTTCACAACTCCATCTTCTTCAAGGCATAGACCAGATTCACCACCATCTACCCCTAGCCTTAAGATTCTTGGAAGTCAAGGAACAACTGAATTAGAGGATTCTCCTAAACCACCTACTAAAACCCACTTAGAAAACAAAGAGACTTTCTCTCATCCTTCCTTGGTAGAAGAACTAGAGGACTATAAGGACTCTAAAGAAACTATCATGGCAGAGGAAGTAATAAATAGAGGTGAAGGTAGAAGAGGAAGAGATAATGGAGATAACAATGGTGAAGGAAATGATGGTAGAAATAGGGACAATTTGCTTGGATTCCCTATAGTTGATGAGGAAACTCATGCAACAATGAAAAATATCTCACCATCTGTTCTCCCTAACTTTTATGGATTGCGAAGTGAGGATCCCGAAACATTTCTGTTTGAGTTTGAAGTTGTGTGCCGAACTTATGACTATATGGAAGATTCTCAAAAACTCAAACTGTTTCCTTCAACATTGAAGGGATCTGCTTTGAAATGGTTCATGGGATTAGCCACTCAATCTATCGGGACTTGGAATGATATGAAACAAACATTTTTGGATAGATACTTGGACTATTGTATGCCCACCAATCACAAGGATGAGGTATTCAAAATGATGCAAAAAGAAGATGAAAATTTTGAAGACTTAATTGAAAGATTTCAATACAACTTGAAAAGAGCAAAGATGAGCAACTTAGATAATGAAACCTTGAAAGCCCTCCTATTAAAAGCCATTAGAGATGAATGGATAGACATTTTAAACATGATGGGGAAAGGAGACATTTCTCAACTCCCATTTCGTGATATAACATAACTATGTATCCATCTCTCAAGAGGAAAATCTAAAACTGGAAAAGGGCCTAGGGATTCTTCTCTTATTAGGGCTAACAAATCTGCAACTGGATCAGTAAGTAGGGCAGAGATTGGTAATATTCTTGATGAGTTCAAAACTGATATCTTAGGGAGCCTTAGTGAACAACTAGACACCCTTAAAATCCAAAACAAGCAGAAAGCAGAAACATATGCCTTAGCCATCTTTTGTCCGAAATGTAGAAAGAAACATGCTTTAAGGGAATGTCCCTTGGATGCAAAAGTTGTAGAAACATGTATGATTTGCTCAGAAAATCATGAGATCAAGGATTGTCCTTCAATCCCCGGACTCAAAGCTGTTTTTCAAGAAGATCCAAATTCAGTAGAATCTCTCTGTTTTGTCGCAAGGAGACCTTGGCAGGGACAACAATCTCAAGGGTTTAATAACCCTATGAATCTTCAAACCCCACCAAATTGGAATCCTTGGCAACAACATTGGCCCCAACATCAAAATTCATATCAGCCATGGGTACAGGGGATGCAAAATCCTTATGGGAGATTTGCTCAATTTTATCAATATCCTCCATCTTTTCAAAATCAACAAGCTCCACAATTTCCAAGCCCAAATCCACAAATTTCATTGCCATTTCCACAACAACAACCTTCTCAACAAAATACAAATCCTCAATTCATGCTCCCATACCAACAGAAGACAAATCAACTTCCAGCTCAGCCATTGCTAAATCCTAACAATAAGAATCCTCAAACTACTTATATGGTAGAAGGACAACAATTTCCTACCTATATGATTGTTCCTCTCAACGATGTACAACTCAGATCTGGTAGAGTTTTAGAAAAACTTTCTATAGATATTCAAGAGCAAGATACCTCTGAGGAGGACTCTCTTCAAGTAAATAAAGGTTCTGAGGAAGAATCTCTTCAAAATTCAAAAATTCAAAAAGAAAAAGAAAAGCTAACATCCACAACTCCTATAGTTGAGCAACCTGTATCTTCATCTACACCTCCTTTTCCGGAAAGACTACAAATTGATAAGGGGTTGGAAAAACAAATCTTGTTGCCTAACTATGACTTTCTAGATGAATTGAAGAATGTTTGTATCAAGATTCCATTGCTACAAGCCATTCGAGAAATTCCTATTCTAGCAAAACCATAAAGGAGTTGAGTTTCAAAAGACCAGGAAGGAAGCTAAAGGACACAAGAAGAATCCACCTGGTAGGAAAGATTGCAGACATTATGATGGGAAAAATTACCATGCAGAAGTATGTAGATCCCGGAAGTCCAATTTTCAAGACACATATAAATGGGATAGAAATTCCAAACACATTGATTGACTTAGGGGCTGCTATCAACATTATGAGTAGACAGACTATGGAACAGTTAAAACTTCCTAACCTTCTTTTTACACCTACTTTATTGAAACTTGCAGATCGATCGGTTATTAAACCAGATGGTGTATTAGAAGATATTTTAGTCTCCTTAGATTCTTGGGAATATCCAGTAGACTTTATGATTTTGACTCCCAAAAGTAATCTAGGAGGACATCCACTTATCTTAGGAAGACCTTGGCTAGCCACAGCTGATGCTTTTATTAGTTGTAGATCTGGAGACATGTACATTTCAAATGGTAATTCGACAAAGAAATTCAATTTGCATCCTCCAGCAAGAGCAATCACAGAAATAGGAGACAATGAATGGGTCGATGATGAGAACACTATACAACCTGTCTTTACCATTTCTGAAATTAGTGAGGATAGTCAAATTCTGAACACATTAGAAAATTTTGAGATATCTTTAGAATATGACCCCACACAATTTCAGTTGGAATCTGACATAGAATATTTATCATCAAGACAAATGTCTCTTTACTCTATGGAATATTTTGGTAATTCTGCTATTGAGATTTTTCCAGAAAAGACATTGAATATCAATAAACATCTGGAGAAGTCACAACAAGAAGAACTAACTAGAAGAGCTCCAAAAACTTCTCAATGTAAACTTCATTTATCCAATTTCAGATAGCTGATGGGTTTCTCCTTTTGTTATAGTACCTAAAAAGAATGGTAAATGGAGAGTATGCATTGATTACAGGGAATTGAACAAAGCAACTTTGAAGGATCACTTTCCTTTGCCTTTTATTGATCAGGTATTAGATACATTAGCAGGTAAAAAGTACTTTTCATTTTTGGATGGTTTTAGTGGCTATAATCAAATTCAGGTAGCACCTGAAGACCAAGATAAGACCACATTTACTTTTCCATGGGGAACTTTTTCCTATCGAGTGCTTCCTTTTGGGTTATGTAATGCACCAGCAACATTCCAAAGAGCAGTACTAGGAATTTTTTCTGATCTAATCCATGATTGTGTAGAGGTTTATATGGATGATTTTACAGTTTATGGTAATTCATTTGAAGAGGCATTAGAAAATTTGGAAAAAGTTCTTATAAGATGTAAAGAAACAAACCTTTCATTAAGCCATGAAAAATGCTTTATGATGTTTACCGAAGGGATTGTTTTAGGACATCATATTTCAGGAGATGGGATTAAGGTTGATAGATCAAAAGTTGAAGTCATCTCCAAGTTGCCTATTCCAAATTGTCAAAGAGATGTTAGAAGTTTTCTAGGATTTACTGGTTACTATAGAAGATTTAGAGAAAACTTCACTAAAATAGCATCTCCACTCTTCAAATTGCTTACAAAAGACTGTGAATTTAAATGGGATCCTGATTGTCAATCAGCTTTTGAAACTTTGAAAACAAGAATATCCGAAGCACCTATCTTGAGAGGACCAAATTGGAAACTTCCTTTCCATATTTCTACAGATGCTTCAGATACAGCTCTTGGAGCTGTGTTGGGTCAAAAAGATTTAATTCTTTATGCCATTTATTACACCAGTAAAAATTTGAATCCCACAGAGTTGAACTATACTGTGACTGAAAAAGAGTTCTTAGCTGTTGTTCATGCAATTAATAAATTTAGACATTACATAACAGGCTATGAAACTTTTATTCATACTGACCATTCTGCAATTAGATATTTAATGAACAAACCTATTACTAATGGCAGAGTGACAAGATGGCTTTTACTTTTGCAAGAATTCAATATTACTGTGTTGGATAGACCAGGAAAACAGAATACAGTAGCTGATTTCTTGTCTAGGATTCAGAATACTAAAGAAGATTCTCCTGTAGAAGATAAGTTTCCCGATGAATACTTGTTTGCAGTAACTATTAAGACCCCTTGGTATGCAGATATTGCTAACTATTTGGTTACAGGGAAACTACCTTCACATTTATTTCCAAGTGAAAAACGAAAAATTATTCAGGAGAGTTCAAAATATTCATGGATTTCTAACGAATTGTTTAAAACAGGGCCAGATCTTGTGATCAGAAGATGTGTCAGTGAAGATGAAATGCCTGATATTCTTAAGGCATGTCATGATGAACCATGCGGCGGACACTTTGCGGACAAAAGGACGGCCTATAAAATCCTTTCCTTGGGATATTATTGGCCTTCTCTCTTCAAAGATGCAAAACAATATTTCAAAAGGTGTGATAGCCGCCAAAGAGTAGGGAAACCTACCCTTTCAAATGAAATGCCATTGCAAACACAGGTACTCATTGAACCCTTTGAAAAATGGGCTTTAGATTTCATTGGACCTATTAATCCACCATCTAAGCAAAAGAAGTATATATTGGTTTGTACCGATTATGTTACTAAATGGGTAGAAGCTAAAGCATTAGTATCTGCTACTGAAAATTCAGCTGTTCATTTTCTTTATGAGGATATTTTTACTCGCTTTGGTGTTCCAAGAGAAATTGTAACAGATCAGGGGAGCCAATTCACATCAAATTTGGTGGAGAAGTTGATGGAAGAATACAAAATCAAGCACAGAAGATCTACTCCCTACCATCCACAAGCAAATGGTCAAGTGGAGTCCACAAACAAAGTTCTTGAAAGTATCATCACCAAAACTGTTCATCTACATAGAAGAGATTGGGCAGAAAGGCTTCCAGAAGCCTTGTGGGCCTACAGAACTACATGGAAGAATACAACAGGACATTCTCCCTATGAACTTGTTTATGGGAAAGAAGTCTTGTTCCCCATTGAGTTCCAAGTCAAGACCTTCAAGATAGCAGTTCAGTTGGGAATGGACTTATCAGAAGCTCAAAAGAATAGAATGGAGCAATTGAATGAGCTAGATGAGATCAGATAAGAAGCAATTCTAAGAACCGATCTAGTTCAATATCAAAGAACTAAGTGGCATGACAAATATATCAAAGAGAAGAAGTTTCAAGAAGGAGATTGGGCATTGTTATTTGACTCCAAGTTTAAAGACTTTCAAGGGAAATTTCAGACTCATTTGCTTGGGCCATATGAGATTGACAAGGTCTTTAACAATGGAGCTGTAAGAATCAAGACCATTGATGAGTTTCAAACTCCTCTTTTAGTGAATGGCCATAGATTGAAAGTTTATCATAAGCCACTTTCTAAAGAGGATTTTGTCAAGTTGTTTCAAGAAAGTTCTGCAATTAGGCTGGTACAGAAGAATTCTTCTTCTTCACCAGCCTAGCTTTTGTTTTTCAAGTTAAAAAAAAAAAAAGAAAAAAAAAAAATGGTATAAGCTTGAAAACCAATCATTGATTGGAAGTCTTATACAGAAAATATGGGGTGAAAATCAGGGACACCTGACACTCTATATTTTCCAAAAAAAAATCTCTCTTTCATTTCATTTCATTTCACCACCCACTCCATTTCATTTCACTTCATTTCATTTCATTTCATTTCATTTCATTTCATTTCACTTAATTCCACTTCATTTCATCCATTCCATCAATAAAAATCTTTTTTATGACCATTTCCACCTGGTCATCTGTCATTTGTTCATTTCTATTCAACCAAGTAATAGCTGTGTCAGTTTCCACAGCTGACATCTGTTTCCGCAGCTGACTCCAGTTTCCGCAGCCAGAAGCAGATTCCGCAGCTACTACTCTGCTTTCAAAGAGAATGTACAGTTAGTTGTTATTTCCACAATTATGAAATAAAATGCAGGAGAGAGGATCAATGGAACATTCAAGACACTAATGAAGATCAATCAGTTGAAGACCAAGGGAAAAAGCAAGAATTCCAAAGGTATGAATAAATTTTATTTCAAATAGTATTGAAAAACACATTTTTATATAATTTTAAACTATGAGCTCTACCCATTGCGCGCAATGATTATATTGACAGTCCCGTAACCTTCCACGATCTCCATGTTATCCTCTTGCATTTATTCACAAACGGTTTCATCATTGAAATTCCGATTCTCACTCATGTTCCAATATCCCACCGTAGATAATGAGACGTATTTGAGTTGAAAAAGGACTCTTACAAGCCGCATAACTTCATAATCATTGATTGAAACGTGTTCATATTTATTACACAGCCACCAAAATTCAAAACGCGGCCGAATGCATTATACTTTGTTAACCTCTTTGTCGTGTCTCTGTCGTGTTTACAAAACCTCACTCTACTCATTCTCACTCCCTGTTTCACTCCATTTCGTTCCTTTTGCTCACTCTCACTCCCGTATATCTACCCACAGTCTTACTCCATTCTGTTTATGGTACTCATTTCCATTCTATGATACATTCCCACAGTCACTGTGCTCGATCCTGTGTATTCCATCATTCCATTTCCACTTAAACCCTCACAGAGGCAAACTTGTGAAGCACAAAGAAGTGAAATGGGAAAATTATTAAGGGCAGAGCCGGAAGGACCGAAGTTTATAGAGGGATATCCGCAAGCAAAAGAGATGTTGAAGAAAGCTAAATGGCTGCGTTTTATTCAGAAATTAAGGGGTTACCACAGAGAAGTTACAAAAGCGTTTGCAAGATCATTTGATGGCTCGGAAGCAGAAGTTGGAGACCTCAAGTTTTTGGTCAATGAAACATCAATAGCAACAGCCACAGAGCTTCTTCAGGAAGGAGAACGTTGGTTCAAAAATAAAAGTATCAGTGATGAGGCATGGAGAACAATCCTACGAAATCAAGGTATGGATATCACTGTTTTTAAAAGAGGAATCCCTGTGCATGCAATAAAAGAAGAATGGGCCACTTTACTACTAATTGTTCATAAATTTATTACATGTGAAGGCCGTTTTGGGTCTATGTACATGTACCATACCAGGCTATTGATGAATTTTTTTGAAAACCAAACTCTCAATCTCCCTTATTTTCTATTCAATAGCTTAAAGAAAATGGCTGTGACTGTTCAAAAACACTTGGGAGATGTAGAGCCTCATCTTTATCACCACGACCTTATAAAAATTCTGATTGAAAAGGAGCTAAAGGAAAGAAAAGATACATGGGAACAATTCCTAGTTAGAAACTTCTTTGAAGAACCTCAGGAAATTCCTGAAGGTAGTTCAATTAGGAGGAGTAGAAGAAAGAGAATGAATGTTGAAACCCAAATTGCTCCTACTCAGGAAATTCCCGCAGCTAGCACAGCAAAAAGAAGTAGAAGGAAAAGAACAATAGATGAAATCAAAAATACTTCTACTAATACTATAAAAAAACTGATAGGGAAGAGAGATTGGTAAAAAGGAAGAAGAAGGAAATTAAAGCTAAGAAGCCAGTAATATCAAAAGGGAAAGAAATTATTGAGGCTGTCCATAAAACTCCTTCTTCTGAAGAAGAAGATCACCAAATACTATCTGAAAGATTAGTTTATCTTCAAAAACAGTCATCTATATCCAAGAAGGCAGAGACAGGAAAACAAGAACAAAAGGGTAGTGTACCACAACATGTGAGGAGAAGCAGCAGGCTTAAAGGAAAATTGAGAAAAACACAAATTAAGGGTCCTCATTTCATTGATTTGGGTGAGGAGACATCTGAACAGTCTCCAACTAACCATAGTCCATTTCAGTCAGTTAGTGAACCTGATTCCTTTCATTCCCAATCAGACAATGAGCATACTCCATCTTATTCTCAGCAAAACATTGATGTAAGCCCTCCTCGGCCAGATTTTGAACGTAATTCTCCTTTGCAACATTTTGGGGATAGCCCAATGAAAATGACACCGGAAGTAGATCCCAAGCAGCAGGAGGTATATGACTATATAGAATCCTTGGAAAAGGCAGCCACAGGTCCAAGTACCTCTTCCATTCAGCCTCATACATTGCAGGATGATTTAGTTCAGTCATTAAAACAAGAAATTTTTGAGCTGGAGCTTTTGAATCGACATATCAAAAATGAAAATGAAACACTGAAAGAACAAGGCAAACTGGACAAGATCATCCATGACAATACTATGTTACATTTGGGAATTTGGCAAAAGAAGAATAAGAAATTAAAAAGGAAATGCCAGAAATTGAGCAGAGCACTTGTGAATATCAAATTTAGGTGCTTAATGAAGAAAACCAGAATGATGGCAGTACCAAAGAAGAAGAGAAGGGGGTTGGATGTGCTGGCTGAAGTATCAAGGCACATGAACTGAACAAAGAGTATCAAAATTTTGGTTGCATGAGGACATGCAACACCTTCACAGTGGGGGTATGTTGAGTCCTGAATTTGCATCTTTTCCATACACTTTTCCATACCTTTTTCACTCACCTAAACCTCCAAAATTGTCAATATCATGTGCAAAAGGGTATCTAAAATGGTTTTTAATTATGTTTTTGTGTTTTCTATTTGATCTAGATTTTGTTCATACAGCTGCGGAAACTTGCCACTTTCCGCAGCTGCTGCAACTTTCCGCAGCTATTTTGTGGAACTATATGCTACATGTGTCTACAAGGGAAACGAGCCACATGGGCAGGCTAGGAATGACGTGGACATGGTTCGTGTCCTATTGGTTCAAGCAAACTCGTCCAAAGAAGCCGCAGTCAAAGGCGTCCACATGGAAGTCAACTATGGAGTTTCATGTCGGCCGGACTCTGTTTCGTGGCACATAAACATCCATACGGCCGTTTCTAAGCCTGCGGAGGTTAAATCGACATCTGTGCAGAGCTCTGGAGTTGAATTCAAGCATCCACCTTCCGTAGATTCACTTTCCAACACGGCCATACTCCTATATCCGTGGACGTAGTGGTCTACGTGCTCTCTGCCATCATGAACTTTAGGAGACAGTTACAGTCTATTGTTATATATAGAGCATTTGCATACGCACATAAAGTTAGTTGTGAGTTGTTAGTTGATAGATGATGTTCGTGAATAAACTCTGTTATCTTTTAGTCTGCTTTGTAGTGATTACGCTGCCCTTGAGCCGTAACACTACCATTCTGTAATGAACTGCTTGTTAATATGAGAAGACTCTGTTTTTCAACTTAATTCGTGTTTGAGGATCGTTACCAAGGCTGTGTAGAGGGCCCCTGCTCAACTAAGGTTTTGTGTATTAGTGTACATTTCTCATTTCATTTCTTTTAAAAGTCATTGTATCATAATCCATCCATATGTTCATACTTTGTAGTTGTTTCATTTCTGTTTATACATTTCCATAATTTCCATTTCATTTCTGTCTTTCATGTTTTTATGATTGTTAATCACTGATCAGTTTTCTTGATTGCAGGTTTAGATAGACAGGCCGGGCATTTTTATAGCTTTTTGACTAATTACATGAAACTAACATTGTTCTGCTGCTAGTTTGCTTTTCATAGCTTTTGTTTAACTTCAGTCTTGCTTTGTACATTTTAGTTTTGCTTATCTGATTCAGTAGTTAAATTTAGATATATTAAGCTGCTCATAGTATCCTCAGTTGCCTCCGAAAGCCACAGCTGGACTGATGGTGAGGGACTGCATTATGAAATGTGTAGTTTAGTATTAGTTTCTTTTCTGCAAATTTAGATATATTAAGCTACTCATAGCGTCTTCAGTTGCCTCCGAAAGCCACAGCTGGACTAATGGTGAGGGACTGCATTATGAAATGTGTAGTTTAGTATTAGTTTCTTTTCTGCAAATTTAGATATATTAAATCATGCATGACATCTTTGGTTGCCTCCGAAAACCACAGCTGGATTGATGGCGAGGGATTGAATCATGAGTGTATGGTTTAGTATTAGTTTACTTTCTGCAAATTAAATATCAGTTACACAAGTTGTTTATGATTACTTCCGAAAGTCATAGCTGGTCTAATGATGAAGGGTCAGAAAATGAATTGATGTAATCTGATTTAGATTTATTTTGTTGCAATTTTGAATTTCCATAAGCATAGTTTCTTTTGTGTTTAGTTGTCAGCAAGAATAGTTTGGTTTTCATGTTCACTAGTTTACTGTTTTGATTCATTAGATTAGCAGCACATTTTCATTTCAGCAGTACACTTTTACTTTCTTTCAAGTCTTGTCATTGTAATTTTCAATTTGCTTTTAAAGTTTCAAGTTGGTAAATCATTATAGGGGATATCACTTCCTTGAACAAATATAACCAAACTTGTTTTCATTTTAGAATTTCTATTTCACCTTAGAAAAACCAAAAACGACAAAAAGTTAAGAAATAGGTTATCTTGCACATATAGTGCGCCGCACTTCATCAGCTTACGATTCCCGGATTGACAAATTAAATGCAGCAATTTAGGACACACTAAATTGACCAAACAGGCACCCGATTAAACGCGTTTGGGTCGAGTCATTTCGTTTGAGGGAGGCCATATCAAATTTTATAAGTTGTGACTGCCTGGGTGCCTCTTTTCCATTTTCTCCCTTATGGCTTTGTTTGTTCAGGCATGTCGTGTCACGTGATTTTTGGTGAGGTAAATCCCCTCTGCAGATAGAGGCGATCCCACTATCCCTAAAGTGGGTCTAGCCACAAACGAGACATGCTATAACATTGGTTCCTAGTTAACGAATGGATGGAGATTCGATGGATGAATTATCGGAGGTCCTACGATGTTGTTGTCGTCGGAAAGAGTGGTTGCCTCTTGCTCTTGGTTCAACAGATCACGATCTGCTCGCTTTCACGTCTAGACACATGCACAGACACAAGAAACAAAGACGATATACAACATACTATTTCACATTCGTAACTATTATTTAGTCGTAGAAGACTAAATCAATTGCATTAGATAAACATAACAAAATGATGGAACCAATACCATAGTCGAGTATATTAATGAAAGAAAGGAAGAGTACAACCAAGCTTCGACGTTGTGGTCTCCTCCAACAGGGTTCTAGTAGAGTGCGTCTCACAAAGGCTTGTCGGGAATTCAGATAGGGCTCTCTCTATGTAATTATCCTTGGTTCTAGCTTCTCCATAGCAATTACTCAGCTATAGTATCTCTTCTCCAAGTTCAAATTATTGGCTATATGTTCAGCTAGCTTTTGTAAAGGGAGAAGACCTGTTTATATAGAGGAAGAAGGAGAGGTTAGGATCCTTATAATCATGGAGGGGAGTCCTATCTTCAAATAATGTTCCATGGGAGGTAAAAACCACTACCTAAAGGGAGATATCCATGGCTTATCAAGTTCAACCACTTCCTATGACTCATCCTTGAGGTGGTTAAAGAAAACTTCTTCCTCTGTTTTGTTTCAAAACATTCCTAAAATAGCTGGCATGGGCACAACACAGAGACAGAGTGCCAGGTGGCACAGGCTTTAGTGTAAATATTCCCTATTGGTGCGAGGGGTGAACTGGCTACCCACACTAATGCCAAAACATAGGTTTTTGTGTGATTTTTGAGGAAATTTTCAACAGGAGAAATGATTTCCTTATGCAGAAGGATGAAAAGAAGGTATTTGCAGAGTATGACACTGATCACAGGCCACAATAAATATCTTCCAATATGAGGGGCGAGGGATTGTAGGGACGGTGACAAAATTCTATGTAACAGATGCCCCCTAAAGCATGAGGTCTGAGAGAGAGGGAGGGGTGAAATGCTTTATGAGAACGTGTTTGACCCAAAAATTGTTGTTAGAAGACCGACAAGTACAAGTACAACTAATACTTCTGATACATGACATGTGCCATGGGCGCATCCATCCATAATAGAGTACATAAATAGTAAGATCCGAGGTATGGACATAACCATCCAGTAATAGGGATCAAAAAATAGACTACGGTATGGTCGCAGCCATCCAATCAAAAGAGCCATGTAATAAGTCATAGTAATCCACAATGAACCCGTAGCCTGGATTTCATCAGACAAAACCCAGGGTCTTGCGCTCCATCTCGACCCAAACAAAGTATAAATTCAAGCATGAAAATATGTGAGCTAAAGTTGAAAATGCAAGAAAATCGTTTGATTACCAGCCAATGATGAAAGCCGTTAACAGATGGGAGAGAAACCACCAATAATGACAATGGATCTAAAGGTACGAAAGGTACAATCCACGGAATGTGAACAGTGATCTAATGTCGAACATGTAGAGTCAGTCGATCGAAGGCCAATGATGTGGACCTTATGTCGAACGCGAAGAACCTGCCATTGAAGCATGCAGGTTCCAAGGTACCTGAAGGGAGTCTCTAGATTAATTTCCTGGATAATGAGTTGTAGTCGATAGGAAGTGACCTAATCGAAGGTAGGCCATAACTTTTCCCACATCATCGACACAAGATAGAGTAATGTGATGTTTGTGAATCAAGACCAACAACGAATCAAAGGGAGGTTGAAAAAGTCAGAGGAAAACTTCTCTTGAACATATCAGCGGCACGACACTAGATTTGGAAGAATTTTACATCAAGGGATTTGAGGTCATGGTGATGTGGAAAAGAGAAGATGAGCAGTCAAAAGAGATTACCCAAACCCATGGAGGCAAAAAAATAACGAGATGAGATGTCCCAATCCGACACGAATGCAGACAATTGCCATGTTTAGGGGTGACATACTACCAACACGACTACAATCTGGTTCCATTTTCCGCCAACATTTCTAGCGAGTACCCCAATTATTTTTTAAAACAAGCTTGATGGGGATAGCATGTGCTTGCGATGTAAGTTTGTACTTCAGAAAAATCCAACCTAGTACATTTTACGATCCCTAGGAAGGAGGAACTCGAGTAACGTCATAACGCTGGAGTCCGATTTCATCAGTTTTAACGATTCTGACAAAGGAAGAACTCGGCACCTTTTCATATTTAGAGAGTTTGAAAGGAAGGTGGAAAAAAAAAACTCCAGAAAGGCCCTTTTCATAGGTAGTCTCATAGATCCGAAAAGGTAGAAAATTGTGTTTGAGAGAATCTCTTAGTCACGATAGGCTAAGGTATTCCTTTTTCATAATTAATCTATCCCAACCCGAAAAAGGGGTAAACTTATACTGAGTAGATACCGTTTCACAGCCAATTTAACGAGTTTAAAATGACAAGTGTCTCGACAATCTTTTCAATTTTAGAGAGTCAGAAAAGAGCTGAAGGTAACTCTAGAAGTGACTCTTTCATGTTTTTACCGAGTTTGAAAACATATAAAATACAACTCGTTCTTTGTCATAACCATGTGAAAACCTGTTGCTATACAAAAATATGCACGTAAAACGTATTTCTCGACAATAATATGATAAAAAAATCGAAAAATATTCTTTAAAACCTAATTTAACATTTTGAAAAGTTATAAAAGACAATAAGTGGTAAAAATTATTTACTTTTCACATTTACCTCTTTGTGGAGCAACAGTGGTCCATTTACCTTGCAATCTTATGGTGAAAATTACAGGCAATCCAGTGAACCAATATTGATCCTGTCAGTCTCAGGTAAGAGCCGACATCTTTTTCCATCTTTTTAGCTAAATTTAATTACTTTTAATTTTCATTTTGAATCCCTCAGGGGAGGATTTGTAAAAAATAAGGCATTGCGGTTGGCGTGGGTTTCGGGCACGGACCCGTGCCAATTGACCTTTTTTTACACATGGATCGTGCCCATTGGCTCGACAGTTAGAAAAATAGTCGCGCCAACTGCGCAACCCAAAATCCACCTAAATTTAAAGAAAAAACAACCATTTACTTGCAAATTTTGATGCGTAAGGAGACTTACAATGTTCATATGAACAATGTGTGCAGGTACCAAGAAGTAAAGATGGTAATTGAGTGGAAAGAGAGGGAACATATTGAGGAGGATGAAAAAGCCATGGAGAATGAAAAATGCATGAAAGCCCTCAGAAATTTTGGGCTAAGGAAATTCTTCCTGACACTGTGCCTTTGGGCTCAGCCCGAATTTCTTCAATATTTGATAAGCATTTGGGACGAGAATAAATAAAATTTTGTGCTTCAGGATCATGAGCTTGAAATCGAAGTCTCAGATGTGTATTTCATCACTGGATTGTCGCATAGAGGTGCAGTCCCTATCTTTACCGATACCCATCCTTCCGAGGAAATTATGGGAATGGTAATTGACAGGGTGTGCCGAGGGGCATGAAAATGAACACGGAGTGGAAAAATTGAAATAAAAACTATTCCTGATCTGGCACTAAGAGTAGTGCTGCATTATATGACGTGGGTTTCAGGATCACAAGCACCACATGAGGCCATGATGACGCAACTACTTCTTGCCTCAGAGTGCATGAACCCGACTCTCTTCAACTAGGCTGATGTCGTGACTATGAACATCAAGAGACAACTCATCAAGTGAAAGAAGACCAAACTAATGTATTTTGGGTATGGATTGATTTTGGTATCATTCTTCTTGGAACGACTACACATATTCTAGCGTCAGGAGGTTATCGTCCCGATGCAACCATCCAGAGAGCCACAGATGACTTGATGGGCCGCACTGATGCCTAGAGCAGGGGGTGACCAACAAATGTCTTGGAGGCTGGAGTTTTTTGATTGGCTCCAATGACAAGTGATTTTCATGGAGGATTGGCCCTACACTATCACAGACTTCACCGGTGATCTTGACCTCCCGCTCTCGGAGGGAGAGGATTGGGATGAAGAGCTAGGGGAGACTCATTTTTCATTTTCATGAGTTTTATGATTTTTTGGTATATATGCATGTTCTAACATTTACTCTTATATGTATGGAGATGTTGGCCCAGAGCATCCTGCAGGTATGTCGCTGATAGCAAGGTGAACTCCTCGTGATTTCGATCCTCATGGTGAGGGCAGTGATGAGGAGATAGTACAAAACCTGGAGGGGATCACCCATGGGATTCTAGACTATGCTTTTTTTTATGATGTTCCTTGGGCCTACCAGAGGAACACTGTAGGGGTGCCAAGTCATATCCACCGCTTGCTAAGGTGGTTGGTACGGGCAGTGACGTGCTATCATGAGCACAACACCAATTAGGCACTTACACTTTTTATTTCCGCACATTTTTGAGAGACATGTTGTCTCGAGATGTAACTAAAACATACATATATATTTTTTGGGTTTTTAATGATGCACATGTTGCAAAAAATCGATATATATATATATATAAAGAGAGAGAGAGAGAGAGAGAGAGAGATACATATATTTTCTATATGGGTCTATTTACATATGATGATGTTTTATAAATTCCCCAAATGCCTATCTAGCACAATGTTAGCTATTGCATCAGTTAATGTATTCATTCGTCTTGGTATATGCTGATATGTAATGAAATCAAAATGTCTTTCAGGTAAACGAATACACAAATACAATCTCAAAATGCATGGGTTTCAAATTGAATAATGATCGTTAAGTTGAAGAACAACGAGTTGTGAATCCAAAATCACAAGTAATGGACGTATGCCGAGGTTAACTGCCTCGGTTAATAGTTCCAAAACAACACTATATTCAACGACATTGTTTGTAGTTGGTCCCAGACAAATACCTTGAAAGTTAATAAAGTCACCAACAAGATCATAAATTACCTAGGCTGTCGAAGACAAGTTCCTAGTACTGCAGGAAGCACCATCCACGAAACTAACATAAGGGGAAATAGACATCTACATTAAAAACAAGACCCAATAAGCAGAAAAATCTTACAAAGCACATCAAACCAAAACATGCACAAAAATGAAAAAATCTCTTATGTACACATATCATGCACAAATGACTCAAGCATTATACTTTTTGAGGTACAACCCATTCCTGGGCTATGCTAAGGGATACCCTTCATAATCAATAAGCTCGTAAGCTCCATTTTGTAACACACATTTGATGATGTAGGGCCCATGCCACATCGGTTCGAATTTACCTGCCCCCATCTTATCATGAGCTTGGTCGTATAGGAGAATAAGATCACCTTTGATAAAAGAACGAGGGGAAACTATTTGGTCAAAATGAGCTTTGACTCACTTCTTCTGTGCTTTAATGACCAAGGTAGCTAAGAAACGAGTTTCATCCAATCTCTCTAAGTAGAGGAGACGCTCTTCCTTAGGTGAAGTATTAGTAAGTAATTCCATAGATATTTTTAGTGAAGGGATTTCACATTCAATCGGAAGAGTAGCTTGCAGACCATATACCAATTGAAAGGGGGTAAATCTGGTTGCACTCTTAGTCGACGTTCGGTAAGCCCAAAGAGATGAAAACAACATGAGATGCCAATTTTATTTATGGATCCCAATTGTTCATTGAAGCATTGTAACAAGAACATTGTTTACGGCTTCAACTTGGCCATTAGCTTGAGGTTAATAAGGATTTGAGCTGTCATGACGCAAAACCAACTTAGATGTCAACTCTACCATCATATAGTCTCGAAAATGAGAACCATGATCAGTAATGATGGCCTGAGGGACACTAAACCGAGTAAAAACATGATTGAATATGAATTGCGCTATTGTATTACTGTCTGCAGCTAGTGTAGGCATTGCTTCGCCCATTTTGTAAAATAATGGACGGTGACGATAATATAGGCATGCCCCCCGGCCGAACGAGGGTTACACATCATAAAATCAATGCCCCAATTGGAAAAAGGAACAACGGTAATGATAGGGTGTAAAGGAACATGTGGTGCACACATTTTGCATTGATATATTTGGCACGCATGACATTTTCATACTACAACAATGCATTCTTTAAAAATGGATGGCCATAAATAGCCAGCATGAAGGATCTTCTGTGTGGTGGCATAACTAGACATGTGACCACCACATGCGCCACTGTGGCAGTCATTTAAAACTTTCTTAACTTCCTTGAGGGTCATACATCGGTAGATTATAGAATCAACTCAAACATAATAGAGGGTATCTCTGATAATAGGATAAGGTTGCAACCGATGCCGAATGCGGCGTCAGCCATATTTCGTTAACGCAGACCTAAAAGTCGAAGTTTGGAGATACATGATGATATCACCATACCATGGATTGAGGGTGCTAATCAAGAAAAGATTTTAGTCTGGAATATGATCCTCAGAATGAGAAGGAGCAGAGTCGGCGGGGAGGGAACAAATCAAATCAGTGAAAACAAGTGATTTTTTCGATTTGGAGGTAGTAAAATCCAAAAAAAACTCTTGAAGGATAATGATCCACTTCGATTATTTTCCCCCCAGCAACTGCTGAGAAAGAATATAGGTCATGGGGTTACAATCAGAAATCACGGTCACCGTGCGTAAAAGGATATAATGAAGAAAATGCTAGATGGCTTGGACCATAGCTAGCACTAACTTCTCGACATGTGCGTAACATGTTTTAGGGTCGATAAGGTTTCGAGACAAGTATTAAATGACATGCTTGGTACCATCATCATCATCTTAAACCAAAACCATGGCGATCTTACTAAAGGCGAAAACCAGATAGAGGGTGAAATCACGATGGTAATTCGGAAGACGTAATAGAGGAGCGTTGACGAGCAATGTCTTAAGCGTATCAAAATATTGTTGAGCAATATCATCCCAATAGAAAGGGACGTCCTTCTTTAAAATTCATGTGAACCCTTCGACTACCTCGGTGTAGTTTGGGATAAAATGACATAAGAAATTTTCTTTCCCTTGGAGACTTTGGAGCTGGTGTAACGAGGATGGAGAGGGGAGATTAACAATAGCCTCAACCTTAAGTGGGTCAAGGATAATTCTATATTTAGATATGATAAACCCTAAAAATTTACCGAAATCGACGCAGAATATGCATTTATGTGGATTGAGCCAAATGTTGTAGCGTCTGCAACAAAGAAAGATCTGGCGGAGATGGTCCGGGTGGTCTTTTCGCACAGCTGAATGAGCTAAAAGGTCATCCAGGTATGGTTGAAAATATGACGAATATCATGAAAGGTGTAAGACATTGCGCACTGGAACGTAGCCCCAACATTATTCAAGTTGAAAGGGAGTTTATTATACGCAAACGTTCCCCAAGGACAGATAAAAGCAGTCTTGTGTTGATAATATGGGAGAACATTGATCTGATTATATCCAGAAAAATCGTCCATAAGGGAAAAAATCTCACACCCCGGACAATCGTCAATGATATGATTGATAAAAGGGGCGGGATAGTTATCTTTAGGAAAGGCTCGATTAATATCTTGAAAATCAACACAGATGTGAATTTATCCCTGATTCTTATCCACAGGAACAATATTAGAAACCCATTCTATCAGACGAATCAGATAAATGAAACCTGCTTTAAGAATTTTTTCAACTTCATCTTTTATGACGGCTGCTTTCCGAGGATGCACTGGACGAAGACGTTGGTGAACAGGCTTTGCACATAGGTACATGGGAATCTCATGCACCACAATACTGGGTTCAATTCTAGGCATCTCTTCGTAAGAACAGGCAAAAACATCACAGGATTCGCGAAAGAGGCTAGTATACACTTGGACTTCCTTGGAAGAGCAAGTGACTCCCACATGGATGTTCTAGACAATCCCTAGTTTCATAGAAATGTCGATAGGCATAATTTGAGTAATGCTACCCAAGTTACCTTTAGCGAAGACTTCATGAGTCAATATAGGTGTTAGGAGTGGCAGAGAGGGAACTTGAGATGAAAAATGCTCAAGAAAGTTAGACATTGCCCCGAGGCCAAGAATAAATGAGGAACAATGATGCCCATAGCTCTATGGCAGATCTTCGAGAGACATGGTTTCCATTATAGCCTCATCGGATGGAAACACTTCTTTCAAAGGATTAGGTGAATCCGCATCACTGAGTGAGGGGGATTGAGAATAAATGTCGAGATCCATGCTCAAAGGAGCACCTTCAGAAGGGGGAGAATCATATGTAGTTGTAAGCTCGCAATAATTGATTTCAATTGGACTAAGCGACATGGAATCCCCAAATGAATTAACCTATTCAGGTAAAGGTACGATCCATGGGTCATTTGACTGAGAGATCATATTAAATTGAATGGTATTTGGTGGCAGAAGGGGAAAGATACCCATGAGAGAGGGATCTTTGAAAATACCTCGCCCTACACTATCGGGGGGAGATGGAATATGATCCACATATGGCACGTTGTTCTCAAAAGACGAGGTAAAGAATGACAATTTTTCGATAATGATGATTTTTCCCTTGTGTGGAAACTTTAGAAGTCGAAAGAGGGTGGAAAAAACACACTGCATAGCGTGAATCCAACTGCGACTGAGTAGAAGATTGTAATTGAGTTTAGCGTCAATGACTTCTACTTCAACATTGACTGTCTTACCTTGAAACGTGATCGGTAAGCTAGCGAGAACACCTAAGGGTTTCTATTCCCTTCCATCAAATGCCTCAAGGGCATTGGGTGATGAAGTGAGATCTAGAGAGCCAATAGCTTTCTAGCAAGTGAATGGCATGACACAAGTGGATGCACCTTCATCCACAATGGCTCTATGGATGTTGAGACCGTTAATGCCGACTCGTATGACAAGCTCAATCTGGTGAGGAAGTTGGGGGATTAAATTCTCTAAGTAGAAAGAGAGAAGGCTAGAATTAGTAGGATCAATCCCGCCGATTGCAGATAATAATGCTTTCCACTAAGACAAAAATATCTGAAGCACTTCTAACGCAGACATCACGGATGGTGCCTATGTTAAATCCTCAACAATACTATAATGTTGAGCAGCATGGGCGTTAGGATTATAAGAATATTTCCAAAGAACACCTTTAGAAGGTGGCCATACAACGGGTTCAGAACTAGGCCTTTAAATCTTAAGAGGACTAGAGATAGGTGGGGGAGGAGGACCATCAATGACCTCTTTCCTAGCTTCCTGGCGTGATCTAGCATAATCCTTCGAGCTAGTAGCAATGGAAATCGGTGTAGAACCATTCATCATGAATACTTGAGAGCCAAACGATGTAGATGGCAGAAGTTGCTCAACCATTTGGGTTTGCTAAGATGGGAAAGGTTCTTTAGGGACTGCCAGAGTTCCTTTAGTGCATTTGAGCAGTTGACTAACCTCAGATCATCTAGGACAATCTTCATGTAGTGTTCCTCATCACAAATCAGACAGGGATACTTCGGCTTTCATTGTGAACCATCATCAGCTAGAGGTTTAGACGATTCTAGTTTTGGGGCATCAGCTTGGGCCTTGCCTTTTCCCTTCTTTCTTCCCTTAGATGTCTTGTCCGCAGGATTGGCCTGAACGACGTTGACCTCTGAGGTCTTACTAGAATCCGGGGTAGCCTGAGGAGCAGAATTGTTGGAAGAATTTCATTTCTGCTTCCCATTGGAAGACTTGTGTGAAGTCTGAGACACGAAACCAATAACGTTGTCAACTGATGGAGTAGCCAGTGCTTTAGAGGTCCCAGGTCATGGAGCCTTAGTCAAGATTTCATACAAAATTCCCGATTGAGTGTACACTAAATCAAGGTATTGGGCACAAGCAATGGCTTGTTCCTCAGTTACACATGCCCCCATGGCAATGTCTTTCACAATCTGATTGACAAAAGAGGTAGTGAACCAATGAGTAAGAATCTGGCCAGGAATTTCAAACTTGATCAGGTGACGACACCTTCTCCATTCATGAATATGGTCGGAGATATGGGTAGCCCTATCCTATTTCAAGGATGTTAGGAGATGCGTCCCGACTTCATAATGAACCGACAACTGAAAATGAGTAAGTAATACCATAGCGAGAGTGTTGAAATCTTGAAATATACCATGAGGCAATTATATGTACCACTTAGCAGCAGCTCTGATAAGAGTGCGCTAGAAAATACAAAGTCAAACAGATTCATCCACCCAAGAATTGGAAGAACACCATAAATGGTATGTCATGACGTGTGCTTGGGGGTCCTGTCTAGACTTGCCCTAAAACTTTGGAAAATCACTAGGAACCTTCGTTGGAACCAGAGGCCTGTTATCACTCAGATTTTCCTTGAAGTTGTAGAAAAGAGGAAAGGGGTCTGAGGTAACCACAAACCAATCTTTTAGGTACATAATCTAGCCAATATGTACCGAGAGAGGACTCTATCTATAAAATTTAGCTTTGTTTTTGAAGATATTAGGCTAGTTATAAAGTCCAATGGTTTTTTTAAAATTTGGGTGGTGGAATTCGATCGCTGAGGGAAATATTGAGTAGTTCAGGCCATTGGTCTATGGAGTCAAAAATATGGCTTCATTGGATTAAATTTCTAGACAAAAGATGGTTTTACAGGGCAAGATAATCAAACATAGAATAATTTTAGATTTAAAGTGAATGGAATGGATTTAAAATGGATGAAAGGCAATTAAGAATCTTTCAACACATTCATAAGAGGGAAAATTTAGTGATTATTAAGAAAGAGCAATTAAGAATTCTTTATTAAATAACCAAAATGTTTAAACTAGAAAAACAGGAGCTATTAAGAATTCACTGTTTAAAACTAGTTTAGAAGAAAACATTTAGAATAACAATGATTGAAATCAGATTACACTTAAGTACCTTATGATTTATTCCTTTTCATTATTCATTCAGAAATGAAACACAATGATATAATAAATAGATATAAAGACTTTAAATCACAAGGGAAAGATGACTTATTGATCCGTAGTCTGACACATGAATCCTGTAAAAAGTCTTTCGCTTCAATTCATCATCCAGCTTAGCCACAAAAAATTTCTCCAAAAGCACTTTATTCCAAATAGTCAATGTTATAGCAAAGTCTAAAAAATCCACACTAAATACTTCCAAGAGTGAAGTATTTATACAAATTCTAAACTAAAATATCTTGAAAAAATATCAAGATTAGTTCACAAATCTCTCCAACTATTTTACATAAACAGAAATTAAGTAAAATACACTCAAACTAATGCATCTATTTGGAACTCTATTTTATGGATAGGTGATTACAAAGAGGATAATTCGAATTTTATCCAACTCTTAGTTGATGATGATGCATCCAAGTCACTAACTGCTTCCTTTTTTTGTGCATTCTGCTCCAACAATTCTGCAAACTTCGGGTCCAATGATATCTTTTTATTTCTAAATATGTAATAGATATGTAAAAATTGAAAAATTTTATTATGGAATAATATGTTGGTGAGATAAACCTCTTTCAGTTTCCAAAAATTCCGCTCCCTCTGTGTACAATAGTCTTTGTACAAATATGTGTAAAACAGAGTTTTACAGAGTCTGAAAAATAGCCTGTAAGGATGTGCATGTATCTCTGATTATGAAATCACTGTGCACAAAGTGAGATAGGTTTTTGTATATGGGTCTCTTAGGAACAAAAACCTCCTTCAGTTTTGTATGATGTATTTCGGATTGGCCAAAAAATTCTCTGCAAAATGATGACTTAACTGAAATTTTCTGCAAAAAGTGCTTTCCAACATTGTTTAATATTTCCAAAACCATAATAGCTGTTAGAAAAGTGAGAGAGTTTTTTGTAGATAATCCTCTTAAGAAAATAAACCTCCTTCAGTTTTGCAAAATTCATCTCGGATTGATCACAATAGTTTCTGCAAAGCTATGACTTAAACAAGAAATTTCTGAAGAATGTACCATTTTTGCTCTAATTTCATCTTTTAACCTTAAGCTTATTTTGACTATTTTTCACTTTTAATTTGGATAAAATTCATTGTGGCTGGTGAAAGTGTTTTCATATTTGTTTAACCCTTTATATCTTCATGTTTACTTTCACTGTTTACTGTTTACTTTTACTTTTTACCGCTCTATTTTTTATCTGTCTTCACTTTGTCATGAACTTGTATGTTCTATTTTGTAACTGTCTTCCCTGTTGTTTATCTTCATGCCAGCTGATTTAATTGAATTGGTCTTCAATCTAATACTCTTTAATCCTAATACTCTTTGACTGTTCTTTACTGTGTCCTTTTATCTTCAATGTGTAGTTTAGGTTTTTACTGTATGTTTCAACAGTATATCGTTTAATATCCTGTTTCCTTTGCTTGTCTTTTAACTGTATGTTTTATCTTCCATCTCTGTTTGAATAGATTTGATAACAATCTTGGAGTAAACGAGTTTTATGACTAGTATTAAGACTGTTTATCCAAGGATGTGGTCTTCTGATCACCTGTAAAACAAAACAAATTGTTAAGAAAGCATTGGTTTGCAGGGGAGGTCGAAAAGGTTTAATTTGATGTTGAGAGGTCTCTGGAGTGAATCTATGATGATTTTTGGGAGGTAAACCATGCTTGAATTGGTTAATAGAGGCTTCAGGTGGCGCAACTAGGTTACAAAGGGTTTTACTGCACAATCAGGCGAAAATGAGCAACACTAGGGTGTTTGTGTTTAAACGGGTAAACGGTTGATATTGGCGGATAAGCTTTGAATGAATAGTGGACAGATGGCGCTGACTTGATGATGTGAAGTTTTGTCGTTAGTGGGAGGTGATAAGCGGTATGCGATCACACCGCTTTTGGGGAAAGGTGGTTTCGGGCAGATGGGCAGCGATTCCATACGATAAATGACGCATGGCTTTGTATGATCCAGAAAACAGCTAGGCCATTGCGCGTTATCATTCAAACGTGGATGGCTAGCGATATGGATAATATCCGTTGATCTCGGATGGGTTGATCGAACGGTGGTCGGGGCGTCGAGATGACGGAAAGATAACGAGCGGGCCCAATGTAATTTATTTTGAATTAATCGCACCGGGGATGATTTGATTGGCGGATTCAAGTTATTAATTAATCATGAGGATTAATTAACCCTTATTGATATGGCAGAGAAATGCGCTCACGATTAATCAAAGATTTGACTAATTAATCATGATTAATACATTAATATGGTTATTTTTCAACCAAAGGGGCGGGATATTATTATTTTGGAATTTTATTATTAAAATAATACAGGAAAAGGGGAATTTACAAGGATTTAAAAAATTAGAAGTTAACATGAAAAAATGAAAGAAGCGCTAAGTGTAAACATTAGGTTAATGTTTTTAACTTATGCTTTTATGAGGAGGGTTTTTACACGAAATATTACATGATATTTTTTAGAGGTGAATGAATGTCATGATGAATGATTTTTAAGTACTTAGGTTTTTCCAATTATTGGGCCAAGGGTTTGGTCCCTCCAAAAGTCAAGGAAATGCCTTGAGCCCCTCTAATTTTCAAATACCTTAGCACTTAGGGGAAATTAGTGAAATGTTTAGGGAAAAATGAGAAGGGAAGTTAATAATTTGACTTTGCCTTACTTGAAATTCTTCCAATGTATGGTCTGCCTTTGCACTTGTGATGAAAATAAAAGATTTAACACATCTAAATCCATTCATCACATGTAATTCAGCAACATCATCTACCTACCCTACCTACTTTACTCTACCATTTTTTCTTCTTTATTAGGGTGCACTTAGACTGGAAAACCCTTATCACACTTTTTCTTTTACATATGAAAATCTATCTAGTTTTAACCTTATTACATCCAAGGGCTCAGATTAAAATGTTGAGCTCCTTTTATTCACTCTACCTATCTACTTATCTGCCAATTTTAAACGGTTTGGTCAGATTTTATTCTCTATTTCTAAAACATAAAATTGAAAAATGAACTAGCCAAGCTTAAACTGTTTGACTATTCATCAATTGTGGCATAAAATACAAGTTGCACACAATTTTATTTATTACAAAAAAGAAAAAAAGTAGTGGCATTTAGGCTTGCACACTTTCCTTGGCCTTTCTTTTGGTGGGGTTCATTTTCTTTCACTTTTTTGGCCATTTTATTCTTTTCTCCCCTTGATTTTTCTTTTAGGGTATACCCTCTTTACATTTTTTAAATTTTTTGATTTTTTTAGAATATGGAAAACCTTTGCAACAAGAAAAATGTATGAAAATATTACATAGTTCATCAAGTCAATCATGAAATATGACACCTATTGGTATAGGAGTCTAACACTGGCTCCACTTGGGGATGGCTTTTCCTGGTGAAAAGTCAAGAATAGCAGGTCAGTTGCCCTCAAAATGATTTTGGCTGAACATGGAATCTTCTTCTACTTGTTGCTTTATTGTATCTATGACAGTAATACTTCTTAAGCTTAGGTCCTTCTCCTCGGGCTTCAACTCCAATAAGTTACTATCCACTTAAAACTTTGTTTCCCAGTTGGAAATCGTCTACCTTGGTCCAATCCCAAACATGCATTTGTTGTGCCTGAAAATCATGAATTGAATATAGTCCTTTTTCTGCAACCTGAAATCTGATCTGAAACTAAAACAACACACAAAAAATTTCAAACCAACTTAATGGAAAACTAGCTGAAAATTGAAAACTAAAAAAGAAAAATGCTCAAAATCCTGAGCTTATTGGCACTCGTCTACTTACTCTAATCTACTAAAAATCTTATTGAATCAGGTAATACAAAAATTCCAATGAAGCCAATCAAGTAGCTGTAAAAATAAATGGATAACTTGATTTCTTGTGATCAAAATTGGAATTATATTATGATCATGTGCCTTTATAATCAATGATAAGATGTGAAATGGAAATTGCTGATATATTTGATCCTCATAGATAAAACATGTTTGCATATTTGACGTAAAAATGCTCTCCATATAATTTGCTATAGGATCATTAAAAGCATAATGTATGATTTGTGTTTCTAGGCCTTCAATGACTAGTTGCTTAGTTGTATTCTGAATATTAATCCTTGAAACTATTTCTTTAGTCTTGTGTTTGAAAGAATAATCATCTTCAATATGCAAGTCAAAATATAGTACAATTTCCTCTTGCTTTGGAGAAGGAATATTTTCAAAGAAGTCTTTATGATTTTGGAAATTGTATGACTGAATTTGAGAATGTAAAAGTTTGATTTTAGTTTCAAAATTTTCAGAAATTATATCAATAATCCATTTTTTAATTTGAGGAGAACATTTTCTTGATTTAAAAAGAAGAAAGAAATCTCTTAGAAAATCCTCATCAAGATGAAGTTCTAATATCTCATCCCTCAAAATAGCCAGTGATTGTTCTGGGAAATTAACTTGAATTGGGAGAAGATAATTATCATCATACTGATCATATTTAGGCAAATCTTCAGAAGAAGGAATGTCATCAATTATAAACATTGGATCAGCAGATTTTTATTCCAATAATCCTAATATATCTTGATCAGATTGGTTACATTCTTTTTGAAAGTCATTATTTTTCTTAACAGGAGTGCTATCAAGCAATGGGCGTTTTTGGGAAGGTAGAATAACATGAGCATCAACTTGTTCTTTTGTCTCTTCATGGATAAAAACTTTTGTACATTCATCAACATTAGAAGAAGTAGGAACAATTTCTTCATTATGTAAATATTTTGAGGATGGTTGCATGTTTAGAAGAAAATTGATTTCTTCTTCGGTAAGGGGGGGTGGAAATCTCTGAATTCTTAGATTTGAATAACAATTTTTTTTTCTCTTATCTAAAAATTGATCATGAGGTTGATTATTTTCTTTAAATCCATTCAAAACATTAAATGAAACATCATTTGTTAATACAGAGGGGTTTTGTGGATCTTGATTTATCTCTTGATTTATTTCATCTTTGTTTAACTCCTCTTGATTATTATGACATTTAACTTGAGAATGAAAGTTTTGGACTTCTTCTAATAAATCTTTAGGAAACCAATTTCCAAAATCTTCATCAATATTTTTAAGGTAATGTATAAGATCTTCAGCTTGATCACAACAATTTTCAGCTAATGATAAAGATGGAAAATCTTCTTTGTAATGCTCATAAAATACCTTATGAAAATCTTTTAGAGAAAATATACTAGTAGGTTTGAGAGCTTCATACCATTCCCTTGCTTTTCCTTCTAAGGATGCCATAAATGATCTTCATGAGGAAATCCTCATGCCAATCACCCTTCAATATTGATGAGTGTATATGAAATTTAATGAGATGCAACAAAGGATTATCAGTATTTTCATCTTGAAATCTGGCCAAATTGCTACCCCAATCTACCTTTGGTAATTTTTGTGGAAATCCAGGTATGTGATTTCTCCTCATGGGAGCATATCTTCGTTTTATTCTTGGATCATCTTGAAAATCAGCCATAATGAAAGCCACTTTTTCTGTACAACCAAGTTAGATTCTTATATAAAATACAATACATATTGAATCTTAATGAGAAAGAACATAATGTCTTGGATTAAGATCCAAGTTGAAAGCATGATGTTTCCATATTGTTCTTCCAGGTTCATTCCTCCAGTGGAGTCTTAGTAGTGAAATTGATTTTGGAGTCGCCAGGTGGATGATTTTAACCTTTATGTATCTGATCCCTGTCCACCATCATAGATCAGATCTAAACTTGTAAAACAATTCTGAAGAAAAATTTAGTTCTTCAGGAAACCAAATTTTGAGTATTTTATGATTATTATTTTTTTATGAATTTTCAAAACAACTTCTATGATTTCTTTAAGAGGCTTTAGATATGAGATTTAAACTTTCTTAAAGACTTATTTGATAAGAGGAACTGATCAAGTATTTGAAACTAGAGTTCAGTTCATAAACTAGACTGGAGATAAACTGAAGTAGCATTTATTTACTATGCAATTGCAGAGAAAAAGCATTTCAAAGGCTACCTGGCTAACTTCAGGCTTCGTCTGTAGTTTATAAAGTAAACACAGTAAAAATGAAATTATTCAAAATCCCCAGTATGGTCGCCACTATGTTATCACTTATATTTTCCTTGAAGTTGTAGAAAAGAGGAAAGGGGTCCGAGGTAACCACAAACCAATATTTTAGGTACAGAATCTAGCCAATCTGTACCCAAAGAGGGCTCTCTCTATAAAATTTATCTTTGTTTTTGAAGATATTAGGCTAGTTATAAAGTCCAAGGGTTTTGTTTGAATTTGGGTGGTGGAATTCGATAGCTGAGGGAAATATTTAATAGTTTACGCCATTGGGCTATGGAGTCAAAAATATGGCTTCACTAGATTAAATTTCTAGACAAAAGATGGTTTTACAGGGCAAGATAATCAAACAGAGAACAATTTTAGATTTAAATTGAATGGAATAGATTTAAAATGGATGAAAGGAAATTAAGAATCTTTCAACACATTCATAAGAGGGAAAATTTAGTGATTATTAACAAAGAGCAATTAAGAATTCTTTATTAAATAACCAAAATGTTTAAACTAGAAAAATAGGAGAAATTAAGAATTCACTCTTTAAAACCAGTTTATAAGAAAACATTTAGAATAACAATGATTGAAATCAGATTACACTTAAGTACCTTCTGATTTATTCCTTTTCATTATTCATTCAGAAATGAAACACAATGATATAATAAATAGATATAAAGACTTTAAAACACAAGGGAAAGATAACTTATTGATCCGTAGTCTGACACATTGTTACACAGTAATTTGTCACCGTCCCTACCATTCCCCATCCCGCACAATGGATGACCCAATTTGTGACCTGTGAACATTGTCATGCCTTGAAAACATCATCAATTCATTCCTCTAAGCATGAGCTTCAATTTCCCTCAGGACATCTCCTTGCAAAAAATCATGAAAACATCTCCTTTTGCATTGGCGCGGGCAGACAGTTCAGCACTCGCGCCAATGAGGAAAATCCTACAAAGAGGCCGCGCCAACTGGTGCTATGTCCCAGAGCAGTAGTCGCGCCAACCAATTTAAGGAGTTTTTTTTTAAATAAAGATGGCGGAAGTTGTGTTTCAACAAACTCAGAAACCATTGCCTATTTTGAGTTGGGAGTTTTGGCTGCGGGAGTTCTATGGAAGGGAAGTGGTTTGCCACCTCCCATGGAACCTTCCTTGTTGATAGGGCCAATCCCACAATAATAGGGATCCCAAATCCCTCCTTCCCCATCTATAAAATCCTGCTCAATTCCATGGCAAGCTAGTTCATGCTCGTTTTGAATTCCAAATTACCAGAGTCAGGTCAGAAGAGCTGAGATTTTCCCTTAAGGCTGACCCAAGTAAGGAGACTATTGTCGAGAGACTCTGGAGAGGTTTTCCCTTTCCCTGGCGAGCTTTGCGAGACGTGAACGACTGGAGACCCATCCGAAGGAGACCACGACGTCAGAACATTGGTTGTAATCTCTTTCGATTGTTATTTAATGAATGATTACGATTATGGTTCCACTCTGTTTTCGATTATGTTAATATGAGTAGTATCCTTTTTGACTGATATTTAGTTGCGTATGCTGGATTTTATGCTTGTATCTATTTGTTTCTTGCATGTGCAGGTGTCCATCCGCGGAGATCGTGGAGGATCGTGATCTGCCGAGGTTGAGGAACGGGAACGCTCTCTTCTTCAGATCGTAGCATTGGATTCCAGGTAGGCCTCCATCTTTGGTCTTTTCATTCGTAACTAGGAACTTGCGTTGTAACATTTCGTGATTGTTGCTAGACCCCTGCTGGGCTAGTAGGGATCGTCTCTATCCGTAGAGGGGATTTACCTCCTCAACAATTTGGCAACTCCGCTGGGGATCGTCTAGATTTCACTGTCTCGTTTCCATTGTCTCGTTTTGATTATTTTATGATTTTCCTTAATTGATGAGCCTTATGGTTTGGGTTCTTTTGCTATTTTTGCTTCTTGGTTTGCTTAGTATACATTGATCTGCTTCTGGAGTAGTTCTTTTTTGTTTTTGGCTGAGGAACTCGACTGGCGCGCTTTTTAGCTCAACAGTCACGCCAATTGGCGCATGTTGCTTTTGTTTAGCTCGCGCCAATTGCTTTCTGGCGCCAGTTGCAGCCTTACAGTCACACCACTCCTGTAAGGTTTTTGAGTTTGCTCAGTTTTGAGCTCTCTGGGTCTGGTCAGTGCTTTTCTTCTTGATTTTCTGACTACCTGAGTGTGTTGGAGTCCTATTTGACTGGGAATTTGCCTTCGTCCTTTGGTTTTTTGTTTTATCTATCGATTTCACGTTTTGAGCCCTAGGGCATCTAGTGGCTTAGTGTATCGAGCCCTCCTTGGGAGTTTTGGTGTTTCGCTTGTCCAATCGACTTTCTGATTGCTCCTCCGCATCTTCTTAGTAGTTTTTCATTGTTTTGTTACGTTTTTTGGGTGATTTCTCATTCCTTCATTCAAATTTCGTTTGGTCTTGCTTTGGGCCTAGATCACACGGTCCATTAGAGCCTTTGAGTCTTTTCTTGGTTTTGAGAGACTTTGGTCGATTTGGGATCTGATTGCTTGTGTTGTTGACTGAAATTTGCTTGTTTTTCTCTCTCAATATCGTTTCTCAAGTTGTTCCATTTGTTTTCAGTTTGTTTAGTGTACCTTAGCTATCAAACGTTGAAAATTAAAAAAAAAAAATCTCTTGTGCTTTTGGTTGAATTAGTGCAAATTGAAATTTTTCGATTTTACTAGTGATTAGTGATTTGAATGAAAAGTTTTCAATTTCATTAGTTGCATTAGAGATCTCATTTTTTGTCTTCCGAATCATTTTGTTTGTGTAAAGACTCTCAACTCTCATGTAGCTAGTTTTCATTGAACAAAATGGTCTACTGTGGCATGTAGCTTTGCATTTAGGAGTTTTTTGAAACAATACATTCGTTAGAGCCTGAAAATTGAAACATAATTGAAGATCAACTTTAAAATCACTCAATTAACTTAAGGCAGCATTGAAATCTAACAAAACATATTTAGAGGTCTAGGCTAGAGACGTGTTCCGGCGTCTTTAAACCTAGCATCTGTCGTTCGCCTTTTGGCTTTAGACAGCGTTAGTACGGACTTGTGCTCCCCGTACCATCACATATATAAAGGGAGACCCCTCTAGGTTTTCAATCCTTTATCCACAGGAAGCCGAGTCTGCCGCCCTATACCCATGATACACCGAACACAGCATTCGGGGATATTGCCTGCACGTACAGAAAGTCCTTGGTCGATTTCTGTTTCATTATTGAAACCAAGGTGTATATTTCAGTTCACGGATATTTGGTACACCCTTTGTGCCTAGTTTTTTCCTGAGCAGTCATTTGGTCTTTTCTGACTCCCTAAATTTGAAAAGACTGTCAAGCACTTGTCCTTTCACGCTTGTATCAAATCTGAAAGAGATAGAGTCATCTTTCTATCATTTCTCGACTCTTAAAACATGAAACGGTAGAGTTTCTTACTTTTCAATGTGGTAAAAATTAATCACCCACGATTACACGCCCGCTTAGATATTTCTTGTTGACCGTTTGATCGTGTGCCTTGACTCTTTTTCAACCTGTGTGTGTGTTGGTTCTTTCTTCTCTTGTCATTTGCCACAGTGGCGGAACCCTCGGTTTCGTCTACTGGTAGTCCTTACACGGACGATTCTTCAGAGGCTTCCCAATCCTCTGTCGAACCACAGCAGCCTGTTGTTTCCGAGTTTCCTGACGGGGGACCGGTTCTCGTTGAGCAACCCTTTGGAGGACCAGTTGAGTTCAATTGGCCCTTTTCGGACCCTGTGTCTGAATTGAGATTAGGAGCTGATTTCCTTTCTCTTACCTCGGGTTCGCCCTTTGTTGCTGCTGTTTTTCCTCCTAGTCCTCGCCGTCTTTTGCGTGATTTAATGGCAGGATCAACCATGAGTGATTCTGGTGAGGAAATCCCGACGTCCGGTGAAGAATATCAGCTCTTCCTGCGTAGATTGTTTGAGGGAGACAACTCTGAGCTGGCTAACATGTCAACAGCCAGTCCTTCTTTACCACAGGGATACAGATCTCTGGGTCAGATCATTTTAGCTGCAGCCTCTATGGGAATATCATCTCCTGCTTCGAGGCCAGCTGCTACTACACCCTGGGTGTCTCCTCAGATGCCCGTCACTTCTGTTCCCGTACGGCCCACTGTCTGTGTGGCCGCCTCTTCTCCTGTTGTCTCAGCATCTGCTACTAGGGCTGGGCCAACTCCTGAAGATGTCTATCTAGCCACTGCTATACCGGAGAACATCTCTCCGGAGGAGTATCGGTTGTCTTTGCAACAGCCGAACGCCGAGGTTGGACCGTCCTCCCAAGATCCCTACCGATCTTACTTTTCGCACTATGCACAGGATGGTACTCCCGTGTATGCTTTCCTAGGTCAGTATGACGAGCACGGGGAGATTTTGCGTCTACCCGCTCCTGAGGCTTATCTTTATGCTCAAGGTTTACCTTATAACCAGGCTTATAACCCGCAAGGAAAGCCTTTCCAAGGCCAACCTACGGGCCAACCTGGCTATCTTTATGATCCACAGGGGCAGCCCATTCAAGGCTATCCTGTCGGCCAACAAGGGCCATCGTACGGTCCGCAAGGACATTATTATAGCCCTTCTGGTCAACCTATTCAGCCTCAGCCGGGGTATCAACCGGGACCGGTCTATGGTCCTGGGGGGAAAATCGAGCCTTCTTTACCGATGCAACCGTAGTATCCTATCGTTTCTAACGTTGCATATCAGCTGGGACCATCCTATGGTTCTGCTTCAGGTCAAACCGGTTTACAGCAAGCACCTGGTCCTGTTCCACCACCGGGCCAACCGGTTCATCCGGTACAACCTGGTGTCCCACCTCCAGGCCAACCGGCCCATCCGGTACAACCTAGGGCTCACTTACAACCAGGTCAACCTGCGCAACCGGCGCCGCCTGTCTATCCGGGTCAACCTGTTCATTCAGGTCAGCCCTCACATCCGGGTCAATCTGTTCACTTAGGTCAGCCCTCTCAGTCGGGTCAACCTGTTCATTCAGGGCAGCCCGCTCATTCCATTAACCCTGCACAGCAGCCGGTTCATTCAATGCCGCAGCCAAATCAACAACTGCGCCCTACTTATCAGGCTCCGCAGGGTTCCACATTTCAGCAGCCTACTCTTCCTCAGGGTGGTTATTATCCTCATGGTCAGTCTCAACCGAACTATAACCACCCCAGAGGCTCTCAGTATTATCCTCCTCCACCCGGTTTTACCTACACTCAGCAGCCAAATCCAAACGCTGCTTATACAGGGCCGACACATAATCAGGGTCCGTACCCTATTTATCAAGCCCCACTCTATGGTTACCAGCATCCAAATCAGTCTGGTTATACGACCTACGCCCCCTACGGTCAGAATCCTGCAGGAAAGAACCCATGGGGGCAAGGATATTCACAACCATCGTGGAGTATGGGTACCGGACCTCATCCTGGGCTTGGCATGGCAGTTAATCCTCCATTGTCATTTCTGGCTACCTTGGAACTACCGGATGTTTCAAAGTTGACCAATGATCCGATTTTACATAATCCGTATTGGCCTCTGGTTCCCACCAAGATACCAGGTGATTGCCCCAAGTTTGAGGGAAAAGCTGGAGAGGACCCCCAGGCGCATGTGATGACGTATCATCTTTGGTGTTCATCTAACTCTTGGGTCAACGATTCGATTCGCCTGCACCTCTTCCAGCGTACTTTAACTGGAGCTGCTGCTAAGTGGTACATAGAGTTATCCCATGTCATTTTCCAAGATTTCAACTCTTTAGCCATGGCTTTCCTCACGCATTTTCAGTTACCGGTTTGGTATGAAGCCGGGATGTACCTCCTGACTTCTTTGAAGCAGGATAAAGCCACTCACATCTCAGATCACATTCATGAGTGGCGGTGTCATCGTAGACTGATCAAGTTTCACATACCTGATCAGATACTGACTCACTGGTTCACCACCTCCTTTGTGAATAAAATCGCTCAGGATATTCCGATGGGAGCGTGCGTGACAGAGGAACAAGCCATCGCGCGTGCCCAATACCTGGATCTTGTCTATTCTCAGTCCGGCATGCTTTATGACATCTTGACTGATGCTCCACGGCCCGGAACCACTAAGGCTCCGCCCACCCCTGCGGTGGATGGTGTCATTGGTTCTGTCTCTCAGAATTCGAAGAAATATTCGAATGGGAAGCAGAAGGCTAATTCTTCCAACAATACCTCTGCTAATCCTGCCTCATCCGATTCTGGAAAAACCACGGAGGTGAATGCCGTTCAGGCCAATCCTGCGGACAAATCCTCCAAGGGGAAAAAGAAGGGCAAAGGCAAATCTAAATCTAATGCCCCGAAACCAGAATCTAAATCTCGTACTGAGGATGGCTCCCAGCGTAAACCGAAGTACCCTTGCCTCATCTGTGAAGGGGACCATTATACTAAGGATTGTCCACGACGATCCGAGGTTAGTCAACTTCTTAAAGGCCCAAAAGGGACTCCGGCCGTGTTAAAAGAGCCATTTCCCTCTCAGCAGACCCAGATGGTCGAACAGCCGTCACCATCTGCACCGTTTGGGTCTCAGGTTTTCATGGTGAAGAGTGTTGCACCTATCTCTGTCGCTACACGGTCGAAGGATTACAACGAATCGCGGCAGGCACCCGGGAAGGCAGTTGCGGATGGGCCGCCTCCCCCACCTGTCTCTGGTCCGTTGGAAATCGAGAAGCCTTCTCCTGAACCCGTTGTGAAGCCACCTCCTAAAGGTGTCCTTCGAAGATCTTCTTATAATCCAAATGCTCGTGCCGCTCAACATTACAACATTGTTGAGAATTTGGCACAGGCGCCGTCTGCCATGTCTGCGCTAGAAGTTATTCAAAGTTGTCCTTCGCAATGGAAGGCTTTACTGTCTGCGATCGGGGGCATTGATCCCGCCGACTCGAGTCTTCTCACCTTCGATCTGGAGAATTTCACTCCCCGGCTTCCACATCAAATCGCTCTGGTTATTCAAGTCGGGATTAACGGTCTAAACATTCATAGGGCCGTCGTGGATGAGGGTGCATCTACCTGCGTTATGTCCTCCGCTTGCTGGAAGGCCATCGGCTCTCCAGCCCTGTCGTCATCTCCCAATGCCCTTGAGGCATTTGATGGTCGGGAATCTAAACCCCTGGGCGTTCTCGAGAGTCTAGCGATCACATTACAGGGAAAAACTGTCAACGTAGAAGTGGAAGTGGTTGATGCTAAACTCAACTACAATATACTTCTTGGCCGCAGCTGGACCCATGCCATGCTCTGCGTGCCGTCCACCGTCTTTCGATTCATTAAGTTCCCTCACGAGGGCAAGATTGTCACAGTGGATCAGTTTTCATTTTTCACCTCTAACTCTGAGAACAACGTGCCATACGTGGATCAAATTCCGAATCCTTTGGACAGTGTAGGACCTGGTCTCTTCAAAGACCCAGTCCTCATGGGTATCTTTCCCGCACCGCCACCGCATACCGCACAAGTCAACATGTTGTCCAGGTCCGATGACCCCTGGCTCATTCCTACACCTGAGCAGGTATATGAGTTTGGAGAATCAATGCCTTTAACGCCAGTAGAGATCAACTACTGTGAGATTGTTGCTGCATCGGATCCTCTGCCTCCTCAGCATGCTCCTTTGAGCATGGCTCTCGACGTCTACTCTCAATCCCCCTGGCTTGGTCAGGTTGATTCACCTGATCCTCTTAGAGAGACTTTTCCTTCCGATGAGGCTATCATTGAAACTATGTCTCTTGAGGAGCTGCCTTGGGGCGATGGACATCATCGCTCCTCATTTATGCCTAGCTTGGGGGCAATGACTGATTGTCTGGAGCGTTATGCTATTCAGGTTCCTTCCCCTCCTCTTCAAACACCCATCTTGATGCATGAGGTTTTTTCGGAGGGTAACCTGAGGAACATTACTCAAACTGTTCCAATCAACATCTCCGTTAAACCGGGGATCGTTGAGAATATTCACATGGTGTGACTTGTTCTCCCGATGAGATTCAAGTCTATACTGAGCTTTTGCGTATGATAACAGTGGTTTCAGACTGCAACCCTATGACATATATTCTTTCTAGACAATTACTAGGGGGCAAGTAATCCAAATGGATTGTGATCCTGTAGGAGTTTGACTTGGAGTTCACTACTGCTAAGTCAACTAAATCACTGGTCTTTGCGGATTTGATATGTTCTCTCCCTACAGACTCTGCTCCCTCACACTCTGAAGACCATATACCGGACGAAACGCTTTTCCTCATTATTACTCGTGACCCTTGGTACGGTGACATAATAGTGTATCTTCAGACCTCGAAATTTCGGTCCGAGTTGGATAAAGCTGCCCGCCATCGGATTCGGCACCAGTCCCAACCCTACCATATAGTAGGAGATACCTTATATCGCGTTGGAGTAGATTCGGTGATCCGGCGATGCCTAACCTTGGAAGAGGCTGAGAAGGTCCTAAATTACTACCACAGTGGCGCCTGTGGTGGACATATGTCCGGGTATGCTACTTCCCAGAATATTCTGCGAGCAGGTTATTTCTGGCCTTCCATATTCAAAGACTGTATCACTGTATTCTGTAAATGTCATGCATGCCAAATATTTCAGTGCAAGATGCGCGCGCCGCCTTTACCATTGCATCCCGTTATTACCGTCGGCCCTTTTGCAAAATGGGGCGTGGATTTTATGACGTGTAACCCTCACTCGGTCGGGGGGCATGCGTATATTATTGTCGCCGTCGACTACTTCACCAAGTGGGCCGAGGAAATGCCTACACTAGCTGCTGACGGGAAAAAGACTGCTCAATTTATATTCAACCATGTTATTGCACGATTCGGGGTTCCTCAAGCCATCGTCACCGATCACGGTACTCATTTCCGAGATTATATGATGGCGGAGCTGACTTCAACGTTGGGCTTGCGTCACGACATCTCGACACCATATTACCCTCAAGCGAATGGTCAGGTTGAAGCAGTGAACAAGGTTTTGGTCACTATGCTTCAGCGAATAGTTGGTATTCACAAATCCAATTGGCATCTCCAACTGTTCTCAGCTCTTTGGGCATACCGAACATCTGCAAAGAGTGCAACTGGGTTCACACCATTTCAATTGGTGTATGGCCTAGAAGCAACTCTTCCGGTTGAATGCGAGATTCCTTCATTAAAATTAGCTGTGGAGCTTCTACCTAATACTTCTACTGAGGAAGAACGTCTTCTGTATCTGGAACGGTTAGATGAAACCCGTCATCTGGCTGCTTTAATTATCGAAGCACAAAAGAAGAGGGTCAAAACTCATTTTGATCAATCTGTTTCTCCTCGTTCCTTTATTGAAGGAGACCTCATCCTCCTATACGATCAAGCACATGACAAGCTTGGAGTCGGTAAGTTCCATCCTATGTGGCATGGGCCCTATATAGTAAAACGCATTTTGAAAAATGGGGCCTACGAGCTTATAGATTATGAAGGAGTTCCACTGGCGCAGCCCAGAAATGGGTTGTACCTCAAAAAGTACTATGCCTAAAGTTATTTCTTGGTGTGGTGTGTGTACATAGGTGTGTGATCTTCATTTGTGTGCATGTATAGTGTGGTGTGCTTTGTAAACATCTTTCTGCTAATCGGGTCTTCCTGGTTGTGCAGATTTCTATTCATCCATTTGTTGGTTTCGCGGATGGTACCTCCCGCAGTACCAGGAATCTGTCTTCAGCAGCCTGGGTAATCTATGATCCTGCTGGTGAGTTGATTGACCTGCAAGGAGTGTGTCAAGGATGTACCAACTTGTAGTGTTACAACTGAACGGACACTATTCAGTAAGGAACCCGTCCATCTTACGTCTGTATCTGCGTATTCGATTACTGGAAAGAAATTTTTACTACATTACATATCATCATATACCCAGGCATTTGAATACATTAACAGATGCAGTAGCAAATTTGGTATTAGACAAACATTTACGCAATTTGTAAATCATCATCACATGTAAAGAAAGATCCATCCAGAAATATATATGCACATATATATAGATATCGAAATGTTTACATAGAGTGTGTCACATAAAAGTCAAAATATACATAATTGTCTTAAGTACATCCGGAGACGATGCGTCTCTCAAAAAATAGGAGTGGTATAAATCCTAAGAGCTAATCCGCATGGTGCTCATGATAGCATGTGACTGCACGCACTAACCGTCTCAGGATTCGGTGGATCCGACTCAGAACTCCCACCGTGTGGCGCTGGTATGCCATCGGTACGTCCGCCAGCCAAGCATAGTCTGGGATCCCTCGGGCAATGCCCTCGAGATTCTGGATCAACTCCTCTCCTCCGGTACCCTCTCCCTGAGGATCAGGGATGAGTTGAGTCCTCCGTGAGATTGGAGACATCCCAGCTGGTCTCTCAGGTCCCAAATCTGCATACATATATAAAATGTGTTAGGACGAATGTGTATTAACAGAAAAAAAAAATAAAAAAAATTCATAAAATCAAAAATATGAGGTCTTACCCAACTCCTCGTCCTAGTCATCTCCTTCTGGCAGTGGGAGATCTGGGTCTCTGGTGAAGTCAGTTCCTGCATAGGGCCAGTCTTCCACTACAATCAGCTAGCGCCGTAACCACCTAAAGAACTCCGGCCTCCAGGACATCTGTTTGCCGCCTCCAGCTCTGGGCATTAATGCTGCCCAGCGAGCCATTCTTGGCTCTCGTGGTATCGGATCTGCTACTGAGGCCCCTTGGCCCTGGAAGATTGGTAAGTGTTCCAGAATGAACGATACCAGGATGGAACCATAGCCAAACTGTTTCAGTTTACCTTGTTTTCATTTTGTGAGCTACCTTTTCATATTTATTGTTACTGTTGTTGCCCAGTCAAACAGTAAGGGACTCATGCATTCTGAGGCCAGCAAGAGTTGGGTCTTTGTGGCCTCGTGCGGTGCCTGCGACCCTACAGCCCGCGTGATGGTATGTAGGACAACTCTCAATGCCAGATCAGGGATAGTGTGGATATCCACCTTCTTGCTTCCTGATCCCATTTGTGCTCCTCGGCACACTCGTGCCATCACTTCTTCCATCTTCTCCCCAGATGGTCTGCTTCTAGTCAAGACAGGGATCGAACCTCTGCGGGACAATCCGGTGATGAAATAAACATCAGAAACCTCCAGATCTAATACCTGATCTCGTAACCTGAACACTTGTTCATGTTCATCCCAGATACTGATCAAATACTGGAGGAGCTCGGGCTGAGCTCGTGGACAGGGTGTGAGGAAGAAATTTTTCAGCCCACAGTTTTTGAGGGCATTCATTCAAGCCTCACTTTGGATGGCCTATTCATCCTCTTCTCCATGCTCTCGTTCTTTCCATTCAGTTGCCATTTTTCTTGATTACCTGCATTCATATGGTCATAAACCCTTAGTTAGATCTCTGATGGGCCTCAAATTCCATGCAATTTGGTTTAAATATCGATTTTTTAGGCGGAATTTTAGGTTCGGCTGCTGGCGTGGCTGTTTTGTGAACAGTCGCACCACGTGGCGTGAGCCCTTTGTATAAAGGAGCCCATTGGCGCGGGTCCGTGCCCGATACCCGCGCCAATGAGCGCGACCCTAAAATTTCAAAAGTGGCCCTAGAGAACTGATTTACAAAGGAAAACTATTAAAAAATGGATGAAAATGTAGAGCAAGGAAGCGCCTCTTACCTGTAGCAGATGAGAGACTGAATGGTCAACCGGATCTGTCACAATCTCCGTCAGAAGTTTCTGCTGCAAATGGATCACTGTTGCTTTTTACGAAGGTGAATAGTAAATGTAATTTTATTTTTACCAATTTGACATATTTATAACGTTTTGACATAAGATGAGTTGTAAAAAGTCATTTTTATCAAATATTTTAATATGTTATGTCGAAAATGGGTTTTACGCTTGCTTGGTATGTGCAGTAGCAGGTTTTTGTGACTTTAACGATGGAAACGAGTTGTATTTCATACTTTTTCGGACTTGGTAAATACACGAAAATGTCACTTTGGAGTCATCTTTCAGCTCTTTTCTGACTCTCTAAACATGAAAAGATGCCGAGGCCCTTGTCGTTTCGATCTCGTTAAATTGGACACGAATCGACATCCACCCAGTATACGTTTACCCCTTTTTCGGGCTGGGATGGATTGATTATGAAAAAGGAATACCCTAGCCTATCGTGACTAGGAGGTTTTCTTGGATATTGTTTTCTACCTTTTTTGATATGAGGAACTATTTACGAAAAGGGACATGTGGAGTTTACTTTTCTACTGTCTTTTCAAACTCTCTAAACATGAAAAGACGTCGAGTTCTCCCTTTGTCAGACTCGTTAAACCCTGATGACATCGGATCCAGTCGAAATGACATTCTCCGAGTTCCTCCTTCCTAGGACTCATTAAATGCACTAGGATGGATTCGCCTGAAGGGCAGACTTATATTATAAGCATATGCTATCCCCTTCAAGCTTGTTATCAAAACTAATTGGGGTACTCGCCAGAAATGGTGGGGGAAAAATGGAACCATCGTCGTTGTCGTCGGCAGTATGTCGCTCTTGAACATGGCACTTGTCTGCATTCGTGTCGGGTTGGGGACATCTTATCTCGTTTCTTCACTTTGCCTCCATGGGTTTGGATAATCCCTTTTGACCTCTCCTCTGCTCATTGCCTTGTCACCATGACCTCTGATCTATTGATGTCAAATACTGCCAAGTCCACTGTCGTGCCATTTATATGTTCAAGAGAAGTTGGCCTCTGCGAATATCAACCTTCCTCTGATTCTCATACGATCCTGATTCACAACAAAACATCATGTTCCTCTGTCTCGTGTCGATGATGTGGGAAACATTATGGCCCACCTTCGATCGAGGTCACTTCCTGTCGACTTCAGCTCATTATCCAGGAAGTTGATCTAGAGACTCCTTTATGGTACCTTGGAGCCTGCATGCCTCAATGGCAGGTTCGTCGCATTCGACGTGAGGTTTTCATCATTAGCCTCTGATCGAGTGATTCTGCGGGTGTTCGACGCCAACTCATTGATTCACACGCTGTAGATTGTACCTACAGTACCTTGAGGGCCATTTTCATCATTGGTGGTTCCTCTCGCATCTGTTAATAGCTTTCATCATTGGCTGGTAATCAGACGATGTTCCTACATGTTCGACATCAGCTCACATATTTGCATGCTCGAACTTGTACTCTGTTTGGGTCGAGATGGAGCGCAAGACCCTGGATTGTGTCTATTGTAATCCAGGCTTCGATTGTGGATTATTATCATTATGTATATGGCTCATTGATTGGATGGCTGCGACCATACCTGAGTCTATTTATTTGATCCTCGCTGGATGGCTGCGCCCATACCCTGGATCCGGATTATAGTGTACTTTGTTTCGGATGGCTGTTCCCATACCACATATACATCATGTATTTGAGATATCAGTTGTATTTTTCTGCGCAGGTTTTTCGACGGCGGGCCTTCAGTTGAACATGTTCTCGTAAAGAATTTCACCCCTCTCTCTCTCGGGCCTCATACTTTAGGGGGCATCTGTTACACAGTAATTTGTCATCGTCCCTACCATTCCCCGTCCCGCACAATGAAGGACCCATTTTGTGACCTGTGAACATTGTCATGCCTTGAAAACATCATCAATGCATTCCTCTAAGCATGAGCTTCAATTTCCCTAAGGACATATCCTTGCAAAAAATCATGAAAACATCTCCTTTTGCATTGGCGCGGGCAGACAGTTCAGCACTCGCACCAATGAGGAAAATCCTACAAAGAGGCCCCGCCAACTGGCGCTCTGTCCCAAAGAAGTAGACGCGCCAGCCAATTTAAGGAGTTTTTTTTTAAATAAAGATGGCAGAAGTTGTGTTTCAACAAACTCAGAAACCATTGCCTATTTTGAGTTGGGAGGTTTGGCTGCGGGAGTTCTATGGAAGGGAAGTGGTTTGCCACCTCCCATGGAACCTTCCTTGTTGATAGGGCCAATCCCAAAATAATAGGGATCCCAACTCCCTCCTTCCCCATCTATAAAAGCCTGCTCAATTCCATGGCAAGCTAGTCTTGAAGTGCCTAAGCTTTGAATCTCCAAATTCCCAAGAGCCTTTGTGTTGTAAGAGCCCTCTTTCCTCCCTTAAGGCCGACTCAAGTAAGGAGACTATTGTCGAGAGACTCAGGAGAGGTTTGCCCTTTCCCTGGCGAGCTTTGCGAGACGTGAATGACTGGAGACCCATCCGAAGGAGACCACGACGTCAGAACTTTGGTTGTAATCTCTTTCCATCATTATTTAATGAATGATTACGATTATGGTTCCACTCTGTTTTCGATTATGTTAATATGAGTAGTATCCTTTCTGACTGATATTTAGTTGCGTATGTTGGATTTTATGCTTGTATTAGTTTTTTTCTTGCATGTGCAGGTGTCCATCCACGGAGATCGTGGAGGATCGTGATCTGCCGAGGCTGAGGAACGGGAACGCTCTCTTCTTCAGATCGTAGCATTGGATTCCAGGTAGGCCTCCATCTTTGGTATTTTCATTCATAAGTAGGAACTTGCGTTGTAACATTTCGTGATTGTTGCTAGACCCCTGCTGGGCTAGTAGGGATCGCCTCTCTCCGCAGAGGGGATTTACCTCCTCAACACACATGAATCCTGTAAAAATTCCTTCGCTTCAATTCATCATCCAGCTTAGCCACAAAAAATTTCTCAAAAATAAATTTATTCTAGATATTCAATGTTACAGCAAAGTCTAAAAAATCCACACTAAATACTTCCAAGAGTGAAGTATTTATACAAATTCTAAACTAAAATATCTTGAAAAAATATCAAGATTAGTTCACAAATCTCTCCAACTATTTTACATAAATAGAACTTAAGTAAAATACACTCAAACTAATGCATCTATTTGGCACTCTTTTTTATGGATAGGTGATGAAAAAGAGGAGAATTCGAATTTGATCCAACTCTTAGTTGATGATGATGCATCCAAGCCACTAACTGCTTCCTTTCTTTGTGCATTCTGCTCCAACAATTCTGCAAACTTGGGGTCCAATGATATCTTTTTATTTCTCAATCCGTAATAGATATGTAAAAAGTGAAAGAGGTTATTGTGTATTAATATGTTGGTGAGATAAAACTCTTTCAAGTTCCCAAAATTTCTCTCCAGCTGTGTACACTAGTCTCTGTACAACTATGTGTAAAACATATTTTTACAGAGTCTGAAAAATAGCCTGTAAATATGTGCATGTATCTCTGATTCTGAAATCACTGTGAAAAACATGAGATAGGTTTTTGTATATGGGTCTCTTTGTAACAAAAACCTCCTTCAGTTTTGTATGATGTATTTCGGATTGGCCACAATCTTCTCTGCAAAATGATGACTTAACTCGAATTTTCTGCAAAACATGCTTTCCAACATTGTTTAATATTTCCAAAACCATAATAGTTGTTAGAAACTTGAGAGAGGTTTTCGTATATGGTCCTCTTAATAACATAAACCTCCTTCAGTTTTTCAAAATTAATCATGGATTGATCACAATAGTTTATGAAAAACTATAACTTAAAAAGGAAATTTCTGAAGAATCTACCATTTTTGCTCTAATTTCATCTTTTAACCTTAAACCTCTTTTGACTGTTTTTCACTTTTACTTTGGATAAAATTCATTGTGGCTAGTGAAAGTGTTTTCATATTTGTTTAACCCTTTATATCTTCATGTTTAATTTCACTGTTTACTGTTTACTTTTACTTTTTACCGCTCTATTTTTTATCTGTCTTCACTTTGTCATGAACTTGTATGTTCTATTTTGTAATTGTCTTCCCTGCTGTTTATCTTCATGCTAGCTGATTTAATTGAATTGGTCTTCAATTTGATACTCTTTAATCCTGATACTCTTTGACTGTTCTTTACTGTGTCCTTTTATCTTCAATGTGTGGTTTAGGTTTTTACTGTCTATTTCAACAGTAAATCGTTTAATATCCTGTTTCCTTTGCTTGTCTTTCAACTGTATGTTTTATCTTCCACCTCTGTTTGAATATATTTGATAACACTCTTGGAGTAAACGAGTCTTATGACTAGTATTATGATTGTTTATCCAAGGATGTGGTCTTCTGATCACCTGTAAAACAAAACAAATTGTTAAGAAAGCATTGGTTTGCAGGGGAGGTCGAAAATGTTTCATTTGATGTTGAGAGGTCTGTAGAGTGAATCTAGGATGATTTTTGAGAGGTAAACCATGCTTGAATTGGTTAATAGAGGCTTCACATGGTGCAACTAGGTTATAAAGGGTTTTACTACACAATCAGGCGAAAATGAGCAACACTAGGGTGTTTGTGTTTAAACGGGTAAACGGTTGATATTGGCCGATAAGCTTTGAATGAACAACGGACAGATGGCGCTGACTTGATGATGTGAAGTTTTTTCATTAGTGGGGGGCGGCAAGTGGTATGCGATCACACCACTTTTGGGGAAAGGTGGTTTCGGGCGGATGGGCAGCGATTCCATACGATAAACAACGCGTGGCTTTGTACGATCCAGAAAACAGCTTGGCCATCGCGTGTTATCGTTTGGACGCAGATGGCTAGTGATATGGATAATATCCATTGATCTCAGATGGTTTTTTCGAATGGTGGTCGGGGCGTCGAGATGATGGAAAGATAACGAGCGGGCCCAATGTAATTTATTTTGAATTAATCGCATCGGGGGTGATTTGATTGGCGGATTCAAGCTATTAATTAATCATGAGGATTAATTAACCCTTATTGATATGGCAGAGAAATGCGCTCACGATTAATCAAATATTTGACTAATTAATCATGATTAATACATTAATATGGTTATTTTTCAACCAAAGGGGTGGGATATTATTATTTGGGAATTTTATTATTAAAATAATACGGGAAAAGGGGAATTTACAAGGATTTAAAAAATTAGAAGTTAATATGAAAAAATGAAAGAAGCGCTAAGTGTAAACATTAGGTTAATGTTTTTAACTTATGCTTTTATGAGGAGGATTTTTATGCGAAATATTACATGATTTTTCCTAAACAAAATGGGATTTTAATTAGGAAAAGATTTTTTAGAGGTGAATGAATGTCATGATGAATGATTTTTAAGTACATAGGTTTTTCCAATTATTGGGCCGAGGGTCCGGTCCCTCAAAAAGTCAAGGAAATGCCTTGAGCCCCTCTAATTTTCAAATACCTTAGCACTTAGGGGAAATTAGTGAAATATTTAGGGAAAAATGAGAAGCGAAGTTAATAATTTGACTTTTCCTTACTTGAAATTCTTCCAATGTATGGTCTGCCTTTGCACTTGTGATGAAAATAAAAGATTTAACACATCTAAAGCCATCATTCATCACATGTAATTCAACAACATCATCTACCTACCCTACCTACTTTACTCTACCATTTTTTCTTCTTTATTAGGGTGCACTTAGACTGGCAAACCCTTATCACACTTTTTCTTCTACATATGAAAATCTATCTAGTTCTAACCTTATTACATCCAAGGGCTCAGATTAAACTGTTGAAATCTGTTTATTCACTTTACCTATCTACTTATCTTCCAAGTTTAAACAGTTTGGTCAGATTTTATTCTCTATTTCTAAAACATAAAATTGAAAAGTGAACTAGCCAAGCTTAAACTATTTGACTATTCATCAATTGGGGCATAAAATACAAGTTGCACACAATTTTATTTATTACAAAAAAGCAAAAATAAGTGGCATTTAGGCTTACACACTTTCCTCAGCCTTTCTTTTGGTGGGGTTCATTTTCTTTCACTTTTTTGGCCATTTTATTCTTTTCACCCTTTGATTTTTCTTTTAGGATATACCCTCTTTACATTTTTTAAATTTTTTGATTTTTTGAGAATATGGGAAACCTTTGCAACAAGGAAAAGGTATGAACATATTACATAGTTCATCATGTCAATCATGAAATATGACACCTATTGGTATAGGAGTCTAACAAGGCCAATATGGATTATGAAGAATTGGATCATTTGTTAATTTGGACACATCCAGTAACTCCAACGTGGCAAGAAAAGGTAATTGAGGGTTAAAATTCATAACAGGTCCCTGATAAGGACCCATACCCATACTCCATCTTGGTTTAGTATAAATATGCCCCCATTGGTTCTATCCTAGAGGATTCAGACCATAATAAGCTAGATAATTTGGTTGATATGATGGCTGAGGACCAGGATACGAGGGTTGAAAACTACGAAATTGATTCTGAGTATACGAGGGTCTCAATTGCACAGCATAAGGATTTTGCTGCAGAATATAAGTATGGCCTGGCGGTTGAGGGTAATAAACAGAACCTTAAGGCGTGTTGTATATAGGTCAATATTTACCTTGAGGGTAATAACCGCCTTAGGGTCGAACGGGCTGCTAATAAGTAGGGCCCTGCTGAGCTGAATAGGTTGGGCGCACAAGTTGATTCGACTGCTGCGTGGAATAGAGCGGTGGTTGAGCAGGGTGAAATTTTTGTGCAGGTTTTCCCAGTTGAACATGTTGACCTAACTCATCAGGGACACCAAGTTTCCCCTGCTGACCAGGTTGGCCCGATGGCTGAGGTGAGCCAGGTTGTGCCTGATAACCAGGTTAACCTGGGGCAGGACCATAAGATGGCCCTGGCTGCACAACATTTCGACCAATCAGAAAATATGGTTATTGTGGTTGCACCAAAGGTTGAGATGGATGGATTTTACCCCCAAGACCGTATAAAGGTCCACGTTGATATACCGGTTGCTCAGCTGGTCCTTGAGGTTGCCCTAGTTGGACCACAGGCTGAGATTGTAAAGGTTTACCTTGAGGATTATAAGGATGCCCTTGCCGGCCATAAAATAATCTCTGTTTGACCGAAGGTTGTCCCTGTAAGGGTTTCCCTTTTGGTTCGTATGCATACCCTTTCTTGGCCGAAGGTTGTCCCTAAAAGGGTTGTCCTTGTGGGCCAAAAGCATACCCTTGCTGGACTGAAGGTTGTCCCTCAAAGGGTTGTCCTTGTTGGTTAGAAGGTTGCACAGGAAAGGTAGGTATAAAACCATTAGTGAATTGATAAGCCTCAGGAGCAAGGAAATAGATAGGGTTGCCATGCTCATATTATTGGAACATAAGTGAATAAATTGGGGTACCATCCACACCATAATGAGAAAAATAAGGACAATTAGGATCCTAAGGGGTCTGAGTAGTCTAGGAGCCCTGCTGCTGAGTAGCCAACCGATACTCCTCAAAAGAAAGGCCATCTAGGATGGCCATGGAAATTGAAGTCTCTACTGAAGCCAAAACTCCTGAAGACTGAGCGGTGACAACCGGTGTCGATGCAGCCACGCAGACAACAGGCCTAGTGGGGACAAACGTAACAAAAGGCGTCGGCGAGATAGGTGTCATTGGCGACATCCCTAATGATAGGAGAACTTCCCCCCTTGATGGAGCTCATGTTGCCATAGAGGCAATACTAGCTGTAATCTGACCCAAAGACCTATATCTAGCTGGAAGCGACACCGATGGTGAAGATTGAGCAGGCTCTTGATGGATGTATTTCGGGAAAAGTTGGTATTCTTCATTAGAAATTGGAATACCCTCACTACCATTAGGACCAGATGAGTCCATGTCTGAATCCACCATGAGATATTGTAAAAGACTACGTGGGCTATGAGGTAGGATAGCAACCAAAAATGGTGATCCCGATGTAAGAGGGGGAAATGTTCCCTCACCCCAAATCCAGACCAAGCATTTGAAAGAGGCCAATGGAACTCAACTGGTTCTGCAAAGGGGTACTCTGATGGGATGATAGGTTGTTGAAGCTTGAAAAACCTAGAGGTCTGAGAAGTTTCAGATGAATCGTGCGAGAAAGGACTACCCGTATATGAAACCGATGGTTCCGCCACTGTGACTGTAGCACACCAGAGAAGGGAAGAAGATCAAAAATGAAGACTCTTGGATCAAAGCCAAGGCAAAAAAAGACAAGCCAAGTAATCAAACTTTAAAGGGCATGTAATCGTAGGTAGTTTATTTTACCACATTGAAACCAAAAATTTTGTTGTTTCATGTTTTAAGAGTAAAGAAATAGTCAAAGATGACACTAGTCACTTTCAGTTTTAAGCGAGCGCGAAAGGACAAGTGCTCGATGATATTTTCAAATTTATGGAGTTAGTAAAGATCGAAAATGACTTCTCAAGTATTCTAGGGAAAACGGTGTACTAGGTTCCCGTGAACTACCATATACACCTTGGTTATAAAATGAAATAAGAATCAACCAAGGACTTGACGTACATGTAGGTAGTCTCCCTGAATCCTATGTTCTGTATATCATGGTTACAAGGTGGCAGACTCAGCTTCCTATGGATGAAAGCATTACAACCTAGAGGGGTCTCCCTCTGTACACTCGATGGTACAGGGAGCACAAGTCCGTACTAGTGCTATCTGAAGCCATATGGCGAGCAACAACTGCTAGGTTTAAAGACGTCAGAACGTGTCTCTAACTTAGACCACTAAATTTTTTGTTAAGTTTCAATGTTTCCTTAGATTAATTGAATAAATTTTAAGTTGATCTTGTGTTTATGTTTCAATTCCAAGGTCCTACCATATCTTGGATCTCACGAATCCCTAAATGCAACCTACATGCCCTAAAATGCCATTTCGTTTGATGGAAATCTATCTACGAGAAAGTTTAGGAGTTTTCAAGCGATATAAAATAATGAGAACACAAATAAGCATCCACTACAGTACCTGATGCAAGCTAATGAAAATGAGAAATATTTCCTAGAATGCCCAATGCTAGTTATGCGAAAGATTTTCCAATTCCATAATGAAAGTAAGAATGCAAGCACATTTTTTTTTTTTTTTTTTCAATGTAATAGAGAAAATAGTGCAGTAAATGACATGAAAAATGAACCTTAAAAATAGTTCGAGAATGTTAAAGTGAGAGTTGAAACGAAACAATTCAGTCAACTCAAAAACAAAAAAAACAAAACCCAAACCAATGTTGCAATCTCTCAAATCAAAGAAAGATGTTGGAACAGACCCATACAAGCAATGTAATCTATTCTTGGAATGACAAGAGACACAACTGAATGAAAGAGGCAAGACTCATTCAAGACTCATTCCACCAAATGCAATCACTAAAACGGATAAAGAGAGTTGAATTCAATCAAAAAAAGAATGAAGGTGGTTGTGGAACAAAAGACCGAAGCTCCTACAGGAGGCTCAGTGTACCAAAGCACTCGAAAACCCCAGGGCCATGATGCTGACAAGAAATGGACAGAAAATTGAAGGAAGGAGGTTGTTCACAGTCACAAACAATCCCAAAGCACTCAAAACATGCCAAAAAATAACCCAAAAGCACAAGCACTAACCCAAAAATTCCAAAACAGGGCAAACCCTAATACCTATATGAAATGGTGCAACTGTTTGGTTGTAATCATCACCAAACAAGGGATGGCGCAGGTGTTGAACTAGCAACAAGTGCCAGTGGGTGAGACTGTCAGACTAGAAACCATACCAATCAAGCCAACCCTAGTAAAAGGAATTTTTGGAAAAACAGAGTTCATATCTAATCCTATAGGGTTGAACAGGGGTCTTAGACTCAGCAAAAATAATCAGAAAAGTTAAGATAAGCAAGCAAAGACCAAGAAGAATACATAATGGATGAAAAAAAAACTTTCACTGATCCCCAGTGAAGTCACCAATTTGTTGGTGAGGTAAATCCCCTCTGTGAACAGAGGTGATCCCACTAGCCCTAGAGTGGGTCTAGCCACAAACGAGACACGCTATAACATTGGTTCCTAGTTAACAAATGGACGGAGATTTGATGGATGACTTACCGGAGGTCCTACGTTGTTGTCATCGTCGGAAGGAGTGGTTGCCTCTCGCTCCTGGTTTGACATATCACAATCCACTCGCTTTCACGTCCAGATACCTGCACAAACATAAGAAAATAAGATGATATACAACATATTATTTCACATTCGTAGCTATCAGTTAGTCGAAGAATACTAAATCAATTGCATCAGATAAACATAATACAATGATGGAACCAATACCATAATCGAGTATATTAATGAAAGAAAGGAAGAGTACAACCAAGCTTTGACGTTGTGGTCTCCTCCAACAAGGTTCCAGTAGAGCGCATCTCACAAAGGCTCATCGGGAATTCAAACTGGGCTCTCTCTATAGAATTCTCCTTGGTTCTACCTTCTCTATAGCAATTACTCATCTGTAGTATCTCTTCTTCGAGTTTAGCTTCTTGGCTATATGTTTAGCTATCTTTTGTAAAGGGAGAAGGCTCATTTATATAGAGGAAGAATGAGAGGTTAGGATCCCTATAATCATGGAGGGGAGTCCTATATTCAAATAATGTTCCATGGGAGGCAAAAACCACTACCTAAAGGGAGAGATCCGTAGCTTATCAAGTTTAACCATTTCCTGTGACTCATCCTTGAGGTGGTTAAAGGAAACTTCTGCATCTATTTTGCTACAAAACATTCCTAAAATAGCTGGCATGGGAACAACATAGAGACATAGCACCAGGTGGTGCTGGCTCTAGTGTAAATCTTCCCTATTGGCGCAAGGGGTGAACTGACTACCCATGCCAATGCCAAAATATAGGTTTTTGTGTGTTTTTGAGGAAATTTTCAACAAGAGAAATGATGTCTTTATGTAGAAGGATGCAAAGAAGGTATCTGTAGAGTATGAAAATTTTCACAGGCCACGGGAAAGATCCTCCAATATGTGGGGCGAGGGATTTTAGAGATTGTCACAAAATGTTGTGTATCAGCGATGTGAGGGTGCTTGATGCAACGCATTCGGGTCGGGTCATTTTGTTTGACGCTGGCCATATAAAATTTTCTAAGTTATGAATGCCCAAGTGCCTTGTGCTCATTCATGCCACCCATTTTCCTTTTGCTCCCTTGTGCCTTCATTCGGTCGGGCAGGCCGTGTCGCGCCATGTCAGGACACCCTATTAAATGTGTTTGGGTTGGGTCGTTTTTTTTAGGGAGGTGACTTTTCAATGTTCATGTAGCCTGTTTTCCATTTGCTGCCTTGTGGCTTTGTTCGATCAAGCATGCTCTATAACGTCGTTTGAGGGAGCCTGATGAAACGCATTCGACTCGGGTCATTTGGTTTGAGGGTGGCCATATGCAATTTGCTAAGTTATGACTGCCCGGGTTCCTGGTGCACATTTGTGTGGCCTGTTTGCAGTTTTCTCCCTTATGCCTTCGTTTGGTTGGGTGTGCTATGTCGTGCCATGTGAGGGTGCCCGATGAAACGTGTTCAGGTTAGGTCGTTTTGTTTGAGGGAAGTCATATCAAATTTGCTATGTTGTGACCGCCTAAGTGCCTTGTGCAAGTTCATGCGGCCCATTTGTCATTTTCTCCCTTATGTCGTCGTTCAATTGGGCGCATTGTGTCGCACCATGTGAGGGTGCATAATGAAACACGTTCGTGTCATATCGTTTCATTTGAGGGCACCCGATGAAACACGTTTAGGTCGGGTCATTTCATTTGAGGGTGTTCATATCAAATTTGCTAATTTGTGACCACCCGAGTTCCTTGTGCACATTCATGTGATATGTTTGTTGTTTTCTCCTTGTGCCTTCGTTCGGTCGCGTGCATCGTGTGAGGGTGCCCGATGAAACACGTTCAAGTAGGTCAATTCGTTTGAGGGTGGCCATATAAAATTTGCTAAGTTATGACTGCCAGGTTACCTTATGCTCGTTCGTGTGGCCCATTTTCTATTTTATCCCTTGTGCCTTCTTTTGGTCGAGCAGGTCATGTCGTGCCATGTTAGGGTACCTGATGAATCCCATTCAGGTCGGGACGTTTTGTTTGAGGTTGGTCATATCAAATTTTCTAAGTTGTGACCACCCGGGTTCCTTGTGCATGTTCGTGCAACCCATTTGTCATTTTCTCCCTTGCACCTTCATTTGGTCAGGCTCGCCATGTGGCACCGTGTGAGGGCGCACGATGAAACGCATTCGGGTCGAGTCATTTATTTTGAGGGCGGTCATATCAAATTTTGTAAGATGTTACCATTCAGGTGCCTTGTGCACGTTCATGCGACCCATTTACCATTTTCTCCCTTGTGACTTCGTTTGTTCGGGTGCGCAATGTTGTGCCATGTGAGGGTGCCCAATGAATCATGTTCAGGTTGGGTCGTTTTGTTTGAGGGAGGTCGTATCAAATTTTCTAGGATGTGACCAGTCAAGTGCCCTATGCACGTTCATGCAGGCCATTTGTCATTTGCGACCTTGTGCCTTCTTTCGTTTGAGTGTGCCATGTAGCACTGTGTGAGGGCACCCGATGAAATGAATTTGGGTCGAGTTGTTTCATTTGAGGGCAGTCGTATCAAATTTTCTAAGTTGTGATCGCTCGGGTGCTGTGTGCACGTTCGTGCAACCCGTTTTTAATTTTCTCCCTTGTGACTTCGTTTGTTCGGGCGCGCCCTGTCGTACCGTGTGATGGTTCCCGATGAAACACGTTCAGAACTAGCACTATCAAGTTTGTTAAGTGGTGACTACATGGGTGACTTGTGCACCATCGTACGACCCATTTTCCATTTTCTCCCTTGTGCCATCATTCAGTCGGGCATGTTGTGTAGCGTCATGTGAGGGCGCCCAATGAAACGCATTCCCATTGGGTTGTTCCATTTGAGGGAGGTCATATCAAATTTTCTAAGTTGTGACTGCTCGAATGCCTTGTGCACATTCATGAAACCCATTTTCCATTTTCTTCCTTGTGCCTTCATTCAGTCGGGTGCACTGTGTCACGCCAGGTGAGGGCACCCGATGAAACAAATTTGGGTCAAGTCATTTTTTTTAAAGGCACCTGAGGAAACACGTTTGGGTCAGGTCATTTTGTTTGAGGGCGGCCTTATAAAATTTTCTAAGTTTTGACTATCTGGGTGCCTTATTCACGTTCGTGCGGCCCGTTTTCCATTTGCTCCCTTATGCCTTCATTCAGTCCTGTGTGCCCTGCTGCACCGTGTGAGGGAGCCCGATGACATGTGTTCAACTCAGGTCGTTTGGTTTGAGGACGACCGTATCAAATTTACTAAGTTGTGACTGCCCAGGTGCCTTGTTCACATTTGTGTGGAGCATTTGTCATTTTCTCCGTTGTTCCTTCATTCGGTTGGGCGTGTTGTGTTTCATGGTGTGAGGGTGCCTGATGAAACGTGTTGACGCTGGGTCATTTCATTTGAGGGTGGGCATATCAAATTTGCTAAGTTGTGACCACCCAGGTGCCTTGTGCACATTCATGCAACCCATTTTCCATTTGCTCGCTTGTGCTTTCATGTCGTCGGGGGCGATGTGTCGCACCATGCGAGGGTGCCTAATGAAATGCATTCGGGTCGAGTCACTTGGTTTGAGGGTGGCTGTATCAAATTTGCTAATTTGTGACTGCCCAAGTTCCTTGTGCATGTTCATGCAGCCCGATTTCCAATTTCTCCCTTGTGCCTTCATTCGGTCACATGTACTGTGTCGCGTCATGTGAGGGCGCCCAATGAAACATGTTTGGGTCGGGTCATTTTGTTTGAGGGTGGCCATATAAAATTGGCTAATTTGTGACCACCCAGGTGCCTTGTTGACGTTCATGTGGCCCGTTTGTCATTTTCTCCCTTGTGCCTTCGTTCGGTCGGGTGCACCGTGTCGCACCGTGTGAGGGTGCCCGATGAAACACATTCAGGTCTGGTCATTTTATTTGAGGGTGGACGTATCAAATTTGTTAAGTTATGACCACATGGGTGCTTTATGCGTGTTTGTGCGACCCTTTTTTCATTTTCTCACTTGTGCCTTTGTTCAGTCACGTGCGTCATGTCACGTCATGTGAGGGTGTTCCAGTAAAGGCTTTCAGGTTGGGTCATTTTGTTTGAGGGAGGCCGTATGAAATTTTCCAAGTTGTGACCGCTCGGTGCCTTGTGCATGTTTTTGCAGCTTGTTTTTTGTTTTCTCCCTTGTACCTTCATTTGGTCAAGTGCGTCGTGTCGCGCCATGTGAGGATGCCCGTTGAAACGCATTCAGGTTGGGTCATTTAGTTTTAGGTACCCAATGAAACATGTTTTGGTCAGGTCATTTCGTAGGCTATTTTATCCCTCTTGCCTTCACTTGGTTGAGTGGGCCATGTCACGTTGTGCAAGGGAACCCATTGAAATGCGTTCAAGTCTGGTCATTTCATTTGAGGGTGGCCATATCAAATTTGCTAAGTTGTGAGCACCTAGGTGTCTTGTGCACATTCATGTAGCCTGTTTTCCATTTGCTTCCTTTTTCCTTCGTTCGGTCGGGCACGCCGTGTCATGTTGTGCGAGGGCGCTTGATGAAACATGTTCGGGTTGGGTCATTTCGTTTGAGGACCACCACATCAAATTTGGTAAGTTGTGATCATGAAGGTGCCTTGTGCATGTTCGTGTGACCCACTTGCCATTTTCTCCCTTGTGCCTTTGTTCAGTCGGGTGCATTGTGTCACACCGTGTGAGGGCGCTCGACGAAACGTGTTTGGGTAGGGTCGTTTATTTTGAGAGGGCCCGTAACAAATTTGCTAATTTGTGACCGCTTGGGTGCCTTGTGCATATTCATGTAACCCATTTCCTGTTTGCTCCCTTGTGCCTTCATTCGGTCAGGCATGTTGTGTCATGCTGTGTCAGGGCCCTCGATGAAATGTGTTCAGGTCAGGTCATTTCATTTGAGGGTGGTTGTATCAAATTTTCTACGCTGTGACCACTCGAGTGCCTTGTCCATGTTTATGCAGCCTGTTTACCATTTTCTCCCTTATGCCTTCGTTCGGTCAGGCACTTCATGTCATGCTGTGTGAGGGCTGCTGATGAAACACGTTCAGGTCAGGTCATTTCCTTTGAGGGCGGTTGTATCAAATTTTCTAAGTTGTGATCATCCGGGTCCCTTGTGCATGTTCGTGCAGCCTGTTTTCCATTTTCTCACTTGTTCCTTTGTTCGGTTGGGCGCGCCATGTTTCACTATGTGAGGGCACCTGATGAAACGCGTTTGGGTCAGGTCGTTTCATTTGAGGGTAACTGTATCAAAATTGCCAAGTTTTGACCACTCGGGCACCTTGTGCATGTTCGTGTGGCACGTTTTCTATTTTCTCCCTTGTGACTTCGTTCGGTTGGGTGTGCCCTGTCGCGCGGTGTGAGGGTACCTAATGAAACGTGTTCGGAAATGGTCATTTCCTTTGGGGGAGGCCCTATCAAATTTTCTAAGTTCTGACTCCCTGTGAGTCTTACACACCTTCATTTGACCCGTTTGCCATTTTCTCCCTTGTGCCTTGCTTCATTCAAGAGCGCCATGTTGCGTAGTGTGAGGGCACCCAATAAAATGAGTTGGGTTGGGTCATTTAGTTTAAGGGCGACCATATCAAATTTGCTAAATTATAGCCACTCGGGTGCCTTGTGCATGTTTGTGCATCTAGTTTTCCATTTTCTCTCTTTTGTCTTCATTCGTTCGGTCGTGTCATGTCGTGCTTTGTGAGGGTGATTGATGAAATGCATTTGGGTCGGGTTGTTTTGTTTGAGGGTTGTTGTATCAAATTTGTTAAGTTGTGACTGCCTTGGTGCCTTATGCATGTTAGTGCGACCCATTTTCCATTTTCTCCCTTGTGCCTTTGCTTGGTCGAGCACGTCATGTCACGCTGTGTGAGGGCGCCCGATTAAACGCTTTCCATTCTGGTCGTTTCGTTTGAGGGAGGTTGTATCACATTTTCTAACTTGTGACCACTCGGGTGCTTTGTGCACATTCATGCAGATCATTTTTCATTTTCTCCCCTGTGCCTTCATTCGATCGGGTGCATTGTGTCACTCCGTGAGAGGGCACTCGATGAAATGCATTCGAGACAGATCATTTCATTTGAGGGAGGCCGTATCAAATTTCCTAAGTTGTGACTGCCCGGGTGCCTTGTGCATGTCATGCTGCCCATTTTTTGTTTACTCCCTTGTGCCTTCATTCAGTCGAGCGTACCCTGTTGCGCCATGTGAGGGAGCCCGATGACATGAGTTCGGCTAGGGTTGTTTGGTTTGAGAGCGGCCATATCAAATTTGCTAAGTTGATACTGCTCGAGTGCCTTGTGCACGTTCGTACCTTCATTTGGTCAAGTGCGCCATGTTGCACGATGTGAGGGCGCCCGATGAAACACATTTGGGTCATATCATTTCGTTTTAGGGTGGTTGTATCAAATTTTCTAAGCTGTAACTACCCAGATTCCTTCTGCACGTTCATCTGGCCCGTTTTCCATTTTCTCCCTTGTGCCTTCATTTGGTCGGGTATGTCATGTCCCACGATGCAAGTGCACCCGATGAAATGCTTTCAGGTTGGGTCATTTTGTTTGAGGCCCTTCATATCAAATTTTATAAGTTGTGACTGCCGAGGTGCCTTGTGCACATTCCGGCAACCCATTTGCTAATTTCCCCCTTGTGCCTTCATTTGGTTGGGAGTGCCATGTCGCGCCATTAGAGGGCGCCCGATGAAATTATTTTGGGTCTGTTTGTTTTGTTTGAGGGTGCCCATTTCAAATTTGCTAGTTGGTGACCACCTCAGTGCCTTATGCACATTTGTGCGACCCAATTGCCATTTGTGTCATTGTGCCTTCGTTCGGTTAGGCATGTCATGTCCCGCCATGTGAGGGTGCCTGATGAAATGCATTCGTGTTAGTTCATTTCGTTTTAGGGTAGTCGTATCAAATTTACTATGTTGTGACCACCTGGGTGCCTTGTGCACGTTCCTACAGCCCATTTTCCGTTTGCTCCCTTGTGCCTTCATTCAATTGGGTGCACCATGTGAGGGTGCCAGATGAAACATGTTTAGTTCGATTCATTTCGTTTGGGGGTGGTCGTATCAAATTTTTTAAGTTGTGAACTCCCGGTTACCTTATGCACCTTTGTGTGGCCCATTTTCCATTTATTCCCTTATGATTTCCTTCGATGAGGCCGGCCATGTCGCACCATGTGAGGGCGCCCGATGAAACGCGTTCTGGTCGGGTCATTTCGTTTTAGTGCAGCCATATAAAATTTGCTAAGTTGTGACTGCCCGAGTGCCTTGTACACATTCATGTGGCCCGTTTGCCATTTTATCCCTTGTGCTTTCATTCGGTTGGGCATGCCATGTGAGGACGTCCAATGAAACACATTCGAGTCATTTCGTTTGAGGCTTCCCATATCAAATTTTCTAACTTGTGATCGCTCAGGTGCCTTGTGCACATTTGTGTGGCCCATTTCTCATTTTCTCCCTTATGCCTTCGTTCAGTCGGGCGCACCGTGTCACACTGTGTGAGGGCGCCCGATGAAACGCATTCGGGTTGGGTCATTTCGTTTGAGGGCGACCATATCAAATTTGCTAAGGTGTGATCGTCTGGATGCCTTGTGCATGTTCGTGCAACCCATTTTCCATTTGCTCCATTGTGCCTTCATTCAATAAAGCTCATCATGTTGAGAAGTGTAAGCATGCCCGATGAAATGCATTCGGGTTAGGTCATTTTGTTTGAGGGTAACTGTATCAAATTTACTAAGTCGTGACCACCCAGGAACATTTTTCACATTCGTGTAGCCCATTTTCTGATTGCTCCCTTGTGCCTTCCTTCGGTTGGGCATGCACTGTCGTGCCATGTGAGGGAGCCCGATGACACACATTCGGATCGGGTCATTTGGTTTGAGGGCTGCCATATAAAAATTGCTACATTGTGACAGCCTAGGTGTCTTATGCACGTTTGTGTGGACCATTTATCATTTCCTCCATTTTTCCTTTATTTTTTCGGGCGCATATTGTAGCACGGTGTGAGGGAACCCGATGAAATGCGTTCGGGTTGAGTCATCTCGTTTGTGTGTGGCCGTATCAAATTTTCTAGGTTATGACCACCCAGGTGCCTTGTGCACATTCGTGCGGCCTGTTTTCCATTTTCTCCCTTGTTCCTTCATTCAGTCCGGCGTGTCGTGTAGCATCATTGGTGAGTGCACGATAAAACATGTTCAGGTCGGGTCGTTTCATTTGAGGGTAGTCGTATCAAATTTTCTAAGTTGTCACCGCCTGGGTGCATTGTGGATGTTCGTGTATCCCATTTTATGTTTTCTCCCTTATGCCTTCGTTCGTTCGGGTGCCGGATGAAACACAATCAGGTTGGGTCGTTTCTTTTGACGGTGGGCATATCAAATTTGATAAGTTGTGAATGCCTAGTTGTCTTGTGCACATTCGTGTGGCCCGTTTGAAATTTTCTCCCTTATGCCTTTATTCGGTCAGGCAGGTCGTGTCGCGCTGTGTGAGGGCACCCGGTGAAACACGTTTGATTCAGGTCATTTCGTTTGAGGGTGGCCATATCAATTTGCTATGTTATGACAGCCCGGGTGCATTATGCACATTCATGCAAGCCGTTTACGATTTTCTCCCTTATGCTTTCATTCGGTTTGGGTCATTTATTTTGAGGGCAGTCATATCAAATTTTCTAAGTTGTGATGTTTGTGCATTTCATTTGCCATTTTCTCCCTTATGCCTTCATTTGGTTGGGCATGCCATGTGGCACTTTCTGAGGGCACCCAATGAAGCGCATTTAGGTTGGGTCATTTCATTTGAGGGTAGCCATATCAAATATGCTAAGTTGTGACCACTAGGGAGCCTTGTGCATGTTAGTGCATTCTGTTTTCCATTTTCACTCTTACGCCTTTATTTGGTGGGCATGCCATGTCACACCTTCTGAGGGTGCCTGATGAAATGCATTCAGTTCGGGTCGTTTCGTTTGACGGAAGTCGTATCAAATTTTCTAATTTGTGACCGTCGGGGTGCCTTGTCGTGCAACCCATTTACTATTTTCTCCCTTGTGTCTTCGTTCGGTTGGGCGCAACTTGTCACATTGTGTGAGGGCGCCCAATGAAACATGTTCGGGGTTAGGTTCTTTCGTTTGATGGAGGCCATATCAAATTTTGCTAAGTTATGGTTTCCTAGGTTCCTTGTGATCATTCGTACGACCCATTTTCCATTGGCTCCCTTATGTGTTTGTTCAGTTGGACGGGTCGTGTCGTGTCATGTGAGGACACCAGATGAAATTTGTTCAGGTTATTTCGTTTCGTTTGAGAGCGGGCGTATCAAATTTTCTAAGTTGTACCTGGTGCCTTGTGCTCGTTCGTGTGATCCATTTTTTGTTTACTCCCTTGTGCCTTTGTTCGGTTGAGCACACTTTGTCACACCATGTGAGGCCGCCTGATGAATCGTGTTTAGCTCAGGTCATTTAGTTTCAAGGCGGCCATATAAAATTTGCTAGGTTGTGACCACCTGGGTGCCTTGTTCACATTTTTGCGGCCTGTTTTCCATTTGCTCCATTGTGCTTTCATTTAGTTGGGCGCATCATGTTGTGTTGTGTGAGGGTGCCTGATGAAACATGTTTAGGTCGAGTCATTTCATTTGAGGGCGACCATATCAAATTTGCTAAGTTGTGACTGCGCGGGTGCCTTATGCATGTTCATGTAGCCCATTTTCAATTTTCTACCTTGTGCCTTCATTTGGTTGGGCGCACTGTGTCGTGCCGTTGTGAGGATGCCTGATGAAATGCTTTCGGGTCAGGTCATTTTGTTTGAGGGCGGTCGTATAAAATTTTCAAAGTTGTGATGGCCTAGGTGCCTTGTGCTCATTCATGCGGCCTGTTTTCCCTTTGCTCCCTTGTGCCTTCGTTCATTCGGGTGCACCGTGTCGCACTGTGTGAGGGCCCCCGATGAAACACATTCAGGTTGGGTCATTTCGTTTGAGGGCGGCCTATAAAATTTGCTAAGTTATGACTGCTCAAGTGCCTTGTGCTCATTCATGTGGCCTATTTTCCATTTGCTACCTTGTGCCTTCATTTGATCAGGTGAGCCATGTCACGTCGTGTGAGGACGCTTGATGAAACAACTATGGATCGGGTCATTTCATTTGAGGGCAGCCATATCAAATTTGCTAAGTTGTGACTGCCTGGGTGCCTTGTGCATGTTCAAGAAGCCTGTTTGCCACTTTCTCCTTTGTGCTTTTGTTCAGTCGGGAACGCCCTATAGCGTCATGTGAGGGAGCCTGATGAAATGAATTCGACTCGGGTCGTTTGGTTTGAGGGAATCCATATCAAATTTGCTAAGTTGTGACAGACCAGGTGCCTTGTGCACATTCGTGCGGCCCATTTCTAGTTTGCTCCCTTGTGCCTTCGTTTGGTCAGGCATTTCATGTCGCGCCGTGTGAGGGTGCCCCATGAAACAGGCTCATGTCAAGTCATTTTTTTTAGGGCAGTCGTATCAAATTTTTTAGGCTATGATCACCTGAGTTCCTTGTGCAAGTTAGTGCGGCCCATTTTCCATTTTCTCCGTTGTGCCTTCGTTCGGTCAGGCACATTGTGTCACACTGTGTGAGGGCACTTGATGAAACACATTTGAGGCATGTTGTTTCATCTGAGGGCATGCGATGAAACATGTTCGGGTTGGGTCATTTCATTTGGGGGTGGCCATATCAAATTTTCTAAGTTGTGACCACCCAATTTTCTTGCGCACATTCATGTGACCTGTTTTTCATTTTCTCCCTTGTGCCTTCGTTCGTTTGGGCGTGTCATGTGAGGGCGCAAAATGAAACGCGTTCGGGTCAGGTCGTTTCGTGTATCAAATTTGCTAAGCTGTGATTGCCAGGTTTCCTTGTGCTCGTTCGTGTGGCCCATTTTCCGTTTTATCCGTTGTGCCTTCTTTTTGTCAGGTAGGTCATGTCGCGTCATGTGAGGGCACCCGATGAATCTCATTCGGGTCGGGTTGTTTTGTTTGAGGGCAGTCATATCAAATTTGCTAATTTGTGACCAACCAAGTTCCTTGTACACGTTCGTGCAGCCCGTTTACCATTTTCTCCTTTGTGCCTTTGTTCGGTCGAGCAGGCCATCTAGCGTTGTGTGAGGGCGCTCGATGAAACACTTTCAGGTCGGGTCACTTTTTTTTAGGGTGGTCGTATCAAATTTTCTAAGTTGTGACTACCCAAGTGCCTTGTGCACGTTCGTGAGACTCTTTTTCCATTTTATCCCTTGTGAATTTGTTCATTTGGGAACACCTTGTCGCGCCATGGGAGGGTGCTCGATGAATCGCATTTGGGTCAAGTCATTTCGTTTAAGGGTGGTCATAACAAATTTGCTAAGTTGTGACCAGCCGGGTGCCATGTGCACGTTCATGTAGCCCATTTGTTATTTTCTCCCTTGTGCCTACGTTTAGTCAGGCGCACCATGTAGCGTCATGTGAGGGTGCCCGATGAAATGCGTTCGGGTTGGGTCGTTTGGTTTGAGGGTGGTTGTATGAAATTTTATAAGTTGTGACCACACGGGTTCCTTGTGCATGTTATTGCGACCTGTTTGTCATTTTCTCCCTTTTGACTTCGTTCATTTGGGTGCGCCCTGTCACATCGTGTGAGGCTGCCCGATGAAATGCGTTCATCTCTGGTCATTTTGTTTGAGGGTGGCCCTATGAAAGTTGTTAAGTTGTGACCACCTGGGTGCCTTTTGCACGTTTGTGTGACCTGTTTTATGTTTTCTCCCTTATACCTTCATTCGGTCGGGCGCGTCGTGTCGCGTCGTGTGAGGACACCTGATGAAATGCGTTCTGGTTGGGTCGTTTCATTTGAGGGAGGTCGTGTTAGTAATCAGTAATTTTTTCCTATTTAGATGAATAAAATTCTTTGTCCTATATTTATAGAAACAAAATTCAAGAATCATGTGAGTTCTAGAAATCTCCTCAAAAATTTTTTTTTCTCTATCCTGCTTCTTTGTCGAAGCATGGCCAATATATCACCCAGGCAAGACCAAATCCTAGACTAATGTCCCTCACTCTCACTATGTTTTCCACATCTTCCTATAACACTCTGTCTCTTTGTGCCTAAGCCCTCTACATTCACACCTTGTTTCGCCAAGTAAACCAAACCTTTTCCCCTACTCACCAAGTGCCTCAAGCAATGGTGATTTCAAAACTCCCATTCTAAAGCCCTCTAAAGTAAACAGGGTTTTCTATTTGTCTAGGATGGTAGTGCATAATAGAGTGTCAAAATCATCTCTCCTCATCCAAACGTTGATTCATGATTTTTAGTCAAAAACCTATTCCAAGGGCATTACAATAGGTCAAATAGGGTCACCTAGGTTATGCACTATCATGGTTCTAAATTCACTATTTCCATATGTATTAAAAGGTGAAGTAAAGAGAACACAAGGATGAGGATTATCATTGTCCAAACGAAATCAAAGACCTCCAAAGGTATCCTCTTGATCAAGTATTAATCCTGCAAAGGAACAATTTACCATGTCCAAGAATTTCTGCAGAAATGCTTTGTAAATGGTCAACAGCAGAATAGAGGTAAAGAAGAAGACCTAAAAAGCTCATAAAGGCATCCACATCTAGTAGTAAGATACAACAGGCTTAAGTTTAGAAGGAAGAGCATGATCTCATTAGATATTGTTATGAACTGTTGCCCATCAAAATGTCCATGTAGGTCCTAAAAGACAATGGCACATAAGCAACATTGTACATCAATCAAAAATATCATTAAAAAGATGTTTGGCCTCAAGCATGAATCTTATAGAGGGACAACTTCCCTTTGCTCACATTCCTACAAAGAATACCAAAAATCCATCAGATTAGCCATGAGGTAAGGTAAAAGAGAAGGATCATCATAAGAGGACCATTCATAGCAATAAGAAAGCAGTTGGTATGTTTTTAATGGGAATCAGGATGTATGACTATTTTGAGTAAGAAATAGAGAAATACTATGGTTACAAAGGCAAAAGAATGCCTCAACCCTCCAAATTATCATTGAAGGATTTTTAGACATAAGTGATGAGTTTAATAAGTGTTTCTTTGAGAACTTAGAAGACAACCCTGTTTTATTTTTTCTAAACATCCCTAAAAACTCACAAGTGGGAAGATTGACAAGGAGGGTCAAAATAGTGACAAAGAAACCTCCTTCATCACAGCAGATGGTTTCAAGGGTTTTCAAACTACCTTCTAAGGTTTGGCAGACAAGCACTATACTGCACTACACCAAAGGCAGAAAGATGATGAAGAGTATCAGCAGGAAGAGACAAGAAATGTCAGTTCAAAGGTCTCTTTTCTCTAAAGAATAGTTAGAGACGTATTCCAGTGGCTAAAAGGGACAAACTGGGTATAAATTTCCAAGGAAAGCAACTATGACAAGCATGGGTCATCATTGATCAAGTAAACTGTCCAAGTTCAAAAGAGACAGTGATCAAAAGGTTTTCAGAAGACATTTAAAAATAGCTTCGAGGATTGAAAAAAGATGAAAAAGACATGGAAGACATAGGAATCATGAATAGAGAAAAAATGCATCAATATAAAAAAGTATATGTCTATGTTCAAAAGGTGAAAAATGGAAAAAACAAGCAGAATCACCAAGTTTGTCAAAGTTTTTAAAAAAGGGTGCTAGCTCCAAAAAAGTATTGGCAAAAGGAAAGGAGTTCAAAGTAACCTTAGAGAAGTGGGTTTTATTTCTAATTTTTCAAAAAAGTATAAAACCACTAAAAAACAACATCTCCCTACTCCTTTGGTCATTTACACACATAGCGAGGGTTTTCAAATTTTATACCAAATTCCTCGGGCCAAATTTTCCGGGGTTGCGCTCCTATAGAGTCACGTTGCGCGCCTGAAGCATCTCCCTGTGTGAATTTACACTACACGTTGCATGCATGTATATTGGTGCCACGCTCCTACATGTTTCCCCAGCATTTAGAGGGGTGGCATGATGCCATGTTCAGAGCCAGACGACCATCACCTTTTTGTGCTCACACCACAATTTAAAACTGTGCACGCAAGCACGTTCATGGTCATTTGATAGAGTTGTGATGTGATCCTGCCATGGTATTTAACACTGAACGGTGACCCGAGCCACCTGACCATCAGTGTTGTGCTCTTGACATAGTTTTAAACTCTACACAAAGGCACGTTCAGGGTCACCCGACAGAGTTGTGTTACTCTTTTGCATAGTTTTGCAGCCTCTGCACGAATTCACGTTCTAGGGGGACTCGACTCTGCCCACAAGGTTTTTTTATCTATTTCTTCTTCTGTGGAAGTGCTTCAAGAGGAATTTTGAACTTTTCCTACATATGCATGATTTTCTAAAGATAAGGACACTAAGAATTTTTAAAATTCGTGTTATAGAATGCAGGGAAATACTTAAAAAAAACACTTGGCCTACACTCTTCTAATGCCTTGACCTAGTTAGAAAACTCATCATCGCCTTTAACCCATTTCCACATCATTTCACTAGCAATACCATTTCTCTTTTAGGATCATGAGGTAAGGGTAAAGAAAATCAAAATTTCTAAAGAAGAGAATGTTGACATAGATGAGGTGACCCAAAGGCCTAAAAAGCACCAAAGGAAGGGAGGGGTGCCAAATAGGTTCAAACCTATAAGCACTGAAGAACTGATAACCCCCTACTATTTTTTTATGTTTTCAAGAATTGGGATGCTATGAATTCTATAAAAAGGTACAAAAGATCCAGAGTCACCCTCAGTTGACCAAGCTCTTTTCCCTAAACCTTCATAAACATCAAGTACACCTAGCCAAGGTAGAATTTGAGTTGACCGCCTATGCCATCTCTAAGGCCACTGGAATACCTTGCATAGAAGAAATGTGTTTCACACAAAATCATCTGGACCTAAGCCACTATCTCCCATTTTTGAAACCAAGTTGTTAAACAAATTGCAAAACCATGTTCCCCTTCCCTCATATATTGGACATGTATGTTCTCCTAATGAAGATCATCATGAAATACCTCACTGTGAGGGTAGGTTCTCCAAAGTCTATTAATACCACATAATACTCCTCATGCACTTCACAAAAACCAAGCTGCTACATATGCCCTACTACCTTTGTAAAAATATTAAGAAAATTTCTTCCATCATGCAAAAAAAGGCCTCCATCCCAACAAATGTCAAGCCTTTTTCATCACTCCCTCATCAAAGTGATTGTATCACACCAACTAGAAAAACAAGGCATATGTTGGGAAAAATACTGAGAGCGGGGGGGGGGTGAATCAGTATTTAGTGTAGACAATAAAACTTTGATATTTCCTTCTTAAAAACCCATACGCTACTTTCATGAATTAAACTCGCATATATACGCGGATATCCTTTACAGAACTCGCGTATATACAGTGAATTAATTATGCATTTAATTCATGACTTAGATCATTGCATTACTCATTTATCAGATGTTCAGAAAACAGTAAACAAGTGCAGAAAGAATAGAGTAATCATCACACACAATCAATCACACATGAACACCAGGATTTTTAGGTGGAAACCCAATTTGGGAGAAAACCACCGTTTTCATCGTCTCAGTCTTCAATCTTTATTATTAAGAAATGTTCTTACAACATGTACTGGCGCAGACTCATACCAGCACGCAGGCACCCACCTGCAGAAGGCTACAACCTTCTCTCGTTTACCAGCCTTTCCTGAAAGGGAGCAACAACCCCCTGCTCTCGTTTACCAGCCTCTCCTGGAAGGGAGCTACTACCCCCTGATATTAACACCAGCCTCTCCTGGCAGAAAACTTCTACTTTCAGACCGAAGGCTTCAACCCTTAGATCCACTGCAGACCACATTTCATCAATTTTCAGACTGGATCAAAACAACTTCAACACACTCCTTCACTTATCAGCAAACGTCCTTTTCCCAGAGCATCAAACAGAACAATGAGACCACTATAACTAGAATATCAAAGATAACCCAGACTTCAGAATAGATAAGCAGAATCTCAATCAGCTTTGAGCAACCATCAGTTCAAATTGCATACGTGCTTTTATTCAAACAGACTCGCATATATACGCGCTTTTAATAAAGGAAACCCGCATATACATCTGTGCACTCTTCAGAAAAACCCTAACAGTCCATATGCTCCTTTGTTTAAATAGATCTGCGTATATATGCGATTTTCATGAAACGAACATGCATATAGATCTATAAAGATAAACTTTGCAGAACAGATCAGATCTATGGACTTACCCAGATTTCTTCAATATCTTCAATAGATTTGCGCCAGTTCTTCAATACTTCTTTTCAGATCATCCTAGAGATTCATCATTTCCAGATCTAGATATTTTGAACCTTCATCATATTAATGGGTGCATCATAGATTCAGATCTATGGATTAAGAACAGAGTTCAACCATACAGATAAACTTCAGAGTGAAGTATTGATTTAAAGCCCAAACACATGCACACTCTTTGCACAATGATTTTCTTCTCCTTATATAGGTTTACCCTTTATCAATACCATGAGCCAAAACCACACCTCTTCCGATGGTATTCCTGGACGGGATCAAATAGACAACCCAGCGCTCAATATAATGGGTCAATACCATGGTAGTAACCCCTGGTTTTACACTTTTAGAGCGCAATTGAGCATACGTGACTTGGCACGTACTTTCCCGCGTGTATACGCTACTTCTACTAGACAAACCCGCGTATGCCTTGAGACACACACTTTTCATCATTGGTCTAGCACATACTTGAATTCCTTTCATCATTACATCTGAGCTGCTCTGTAGACACATCAGATTTACATCATTAATTAGTATACCAAGTCAATTTCCATCAAGTACAACTTTCATCAAGTAGGTTGCCATCATCTTTATCAAGTGGGTTTCCATCAAGGACAACACTCTGCATCATATTGCCAATAGTCTCCCCTTTTGGACTTGATGGCAACCATGATGGTGTTTGATCACAACAAATAGATACATTAAGCATAATGATAGTCTCCCTTATTCAAACACCATGTCACTCTCCCCCTTTGATATCAAGGGAAAAGGGCGGATCAACACCAACACAAGGTTTTTCTCCTCATGTCGAAAGAAGGGCGTTGTAGATCTGATGTGCACTGAATTTACCATGCTCCTCCTGAGTTCATGCCGGATCTTAAAACATGTTTTTCAAGGAAGTACATGACTCTATGACCTTCCTATCACCAAGGACTCATACTTACATCAAAGATCCAACCAAGTGGATTTACAGATGAGATTCAAGTACCCAACCAAGTGGGTTTACACATTTTGAACAAGTCCTTACATGACTGAATATTACAATTTACATCATAGGTCTCAACATGACATTTTCATCAATTTACAAATATGACTCTTCATACCCAAGACAAAAGGATCTCAAGAGAGAGATCATAATTCAGAATCATCATAATGCAAAAAATGCATTATTCTCAGCTAGGCTAATGCTCCCCCTGAATATGTGCATCCTGAACACTTTCAACAACAACTCATCAAGGCATTTTTACCCAAAATCAGAGAATGAAACAGAAATATAAGAGCCGAAATACCACCAGAGACTCCAAATAGTATCAGAGATACCAAACAGCACCATAGCTTGTGCTGAAGAAATGTTGACCCAGAAAAATTGTCAGCAACCACACATACGCGGTTTTCTGTGTATGAACTTGCGTATATACGCGACTATCTTTCAGGAAACCCGCGTATCCAAATTAATCTTCAGAATTTTAATCGGATCTGATCCTCTGCATGGCAGAGACTATAAAACACGTACGAGATATTCAAATGCTTCCAGGAGAGTTTGGTAAATATATCAGCAACTTGTTCTTTGGAGGGAACATACTCCAACTTCACCTTTTGTTCAAGCACTTATTCACGTAAGAAATGATACTTTATGGGAATGTGCTTGGTCTTGGAATGCATAACATGATTCTTTGAGATACTGATGGCACTTGTATTATCACACATAATCGAAATCGGAGGTGAACATTTGATTTGGAAATCTTGTAAGGTTTGCATCATCCAAAGAAGTTGAGTGCAACATGATGTGGCAGCCACATATTCTGCTTCTGCTGTAGATAAGGCAATAGAGATTTTATTCTTGCTGAAACAAGATACTAACCGGGGCCCTATATAGAATGCACCACCACTAGTGCTTTTCCGATCATCAAAATTTCCAGCCCAATCTGCATCAGTGTAAGCATGAAGAGTAAGATTAGCATTCTTTGGATACCATAGTCCAAAGTCTTGAGTTCCTTGTAGATATGTGAATATTCTTTTGACAGCCTAAAGGTGAGATTCTTTTGGATTAGCTTGGAATCGTCCAACAATCCCAACTACATGCATAATGTCCAGTCTAGTCCCAGTGAGATAAAGTAGACTTCCTATCATAGATATGTAATTTGGTTGGTTCACCATGGGAGAATCATCATGAGAACTGAGATTACATCCGGTTATCATTGGTGTACTTACAAGTTTGCACTCTTCGATGCCATACTTCTTCAGAATTTTCTTAAGGTATTTTTCTTGAGATAAGAATATACCATCTACAGTTTGATGCACTTGCAAGCCAAGAAAGAATGTTAGTTCCCCAAGTAAAGACATTTCAAATTCTTGCTGCATGACAGAAGCAAATTTCTGACTCATAGATTCTTCATTACTTCCAAAAATGATATCATCAACATATACAACCACAATCAATAGTTTATCATTTTCAATTTTTGTGTATAAGTTACTGATAGCGAATACTTTTGAAAATCCTTGTTGATGAAAGTCTTTTCAGGCGATAATACCATGCCCTTGGAGCTTGTTTGAGACCATATAGAGCCTTTTTAAGTCTAAAAACAAGATTTTCATCATTTCCCAAAATGAATCATACGGTTTCTATATTGATTTCTTCTTCTATATCACCATTGAGAAATGCGATTTAACATCCATTTGATAAACTTTGATTTGTTGAAAACAGAAAAGGAAAAAACATTCTTATGGCTTGATGGCTACGGGAGCAAAGTTTCTTCAAAGTCTATACCTTCTTGTTGAGTATACCCTTTGCAAACAAGTCTAGCTTTATTTCTTATGACATCCCCATTTTCATTTAACTTGTTTTTTAATATCCATTTAGTTCCAATGACATTTTTGTTATGAGGTCTTGGTACTAATTCCCAAGTGTCATTTTTTTTCAATTTGATCAAGATCTTCATTCATGGCTTGAAACCAACATTCATCTTTGCTAGCTTGATTGACATTGTGTGGTTCAATGGTGGATAGAAATGCCAGATAGCTAGAGGATCCTACAAGAATCCTTCTTGTTTGTACACCTGATGCCTTATCTCCCAAAATCTGAGATTCTGGATGATTCTTTTGAACATATCTGGAAGGAGCCTTTTCAGATAAATCATCTTCAGGTTCTTCATTGGATCCACTGTCTATATCATTCCTATTTTATGTAGAAGGACAATAGTCACCATCATCTTCTTCTATTGTTTGTTTTTCTTCTTTAGGGGCTACTGGAGACTCATCAATGACAACATCAATACATTCAACAATATTTCGAAGCCTTTTATTGTAACATTTGTATGCTCTGCTTGTATATGAGTAACCAAGAAGTATCCCTTCATCTGATCTAGGTTCAAACTTGCCAAGCTTTTCATCATTAGTTTTGATAAAGCATTTACTTTACTTTCCGTCACTTCAAAGGGAGAATTACCATACCGAGTTCACTGGAGTTTGTCACTATTTACCGAACATACAACATGGCTGTTGTTGAGAATTTTTCTTTCTTTGTATGTGTTGCTTCTCCCCGAGAAAATGTATCGGGTGTTCGGAATCATCGAAGCATAGCTCTAGCCATTTGTTGAAATTTTCTATTCGGTCTACCTTTAAATCATTTTGTTGTAGGGTGCCGGCTATAGGAAAGCTGTCTTTTTATGCCATGTTTTTCACAAAATTCTAGGAATTCATTTGATGTATATTCTCCTCCTCGATCAGATCTAAGACACTTGATTTTTAGATCTAATTCATTTTCCACCAATGCTTTGAAGATCTGAAATTTTTCAAATGCTTCATCTTTGTGTTTAATCAACCCAATCCAACACATCCTAGAGAAATCATAAATAAATAAGATATAGTATTCTTCCCCATGTGGTGATTTTTTCCTCATAGGTCCACATATGTCAGTATGAATAAGTTCAAGAGGCTTACTTGATGATCTGCTTTTGGGCTCCCTTGTACTACGAATGCATGCAGGCTTAACAGATTAGCAAGATTTGCATATGATACTCTCTGGTGAAATGTATTGGGAAGACCATGAAGACGACTTCCGTCTGTGATTTGTTGATTTGAGAGAAGCTCAGATGCCCCAACCTTCTATGCCATAGCCAATTTTATGAAGATTTACTCAAGTAACATTGTTCTTTGCAGTTCTTCAAAACATATAGGTTGCTTGGAGTTCTGTTCCCTTTTATAATTGTTTTACTTGTATCAAGATCACGTACCACACATTCTTTGGAACTAAAGACAAATTTAGTTCCTTAATCACACATTTGACTTACACTTAACAGGTTATTCTTTAATCCATCCACATACATAACATTATTAGCTTTCACCTTTTCTTTTAGAAAAATAGACCCTTTTCCCTTAATGACAGCAGGAGTATCATTTTCAAATGTAACATTCTTTTCCTTTTCTAGAGCACTATATGCAAGAAGTTTGTTTTTGTCACCTGTCATGTGTTTTGAGCATCCATTATCAATGTACCATTGATTTTCTTCACCTTCTGCAAATAAAGCTATGCCACAATTTTCAACCTGTAATTCCTTCTTTTTCCACACTTTGGAGCTTGAAGGAAAAATCCTATTTTAGGCACGGACTTTGCTCCTGCATTGAGGATAAATGGCCAATTTATTGCAATAATTACATTCAACTTCATTTTGGGAAAAAGTTGTTATAGGTATTCTTCTTTGGTTCCATATCAATCCTTTTCTTTCTTGCTTCTATTGTCATGATGGTTTTATATGCTACACATTGAATATCTTTATGACCAAAATTGTGACATGAGAAACATTTTCCTTTGAAGAAATAATTTCTACGATCATAAAATCTCCTTCTTGAATTTACCTGTTGATTGGTGTTTCTTTGAAATATATTCTTGTTAGAGTTCTTTGAATTGAGATGATCATGCTTTACCTGCAAAGATTCTTTATTCCCTTCCTGAGTGGTAGGAATGTAGTAAACCACTATTGCAGCTGTAACCTTTTGATAATATGATAATTTGGTGTTGAAGCCTGAGAGGATTCTTCGGTATATCCAAGACCTGTCTTTATAAGAGGAGAACGTTGTACCTTGATAATCTCATCTAAGGTTTTAGATCCTTTAGCAAATCTAATATTCAGAGTCTTTTCTTTCTCAAGTTCTTTTCTTAGACTTACTACTTCACATTCTAAATTATCATTGTGTTTCTTCGCTTCTTCATTCTGCCTTTTCAGAGTCTCTATGGTAATTTTCCTTTCTTCTAAGAGAATTTTACATTCTTCTAAGCGAATTTTGAGTTGATTGTTTTCTTCATGAAAATCATTGTCCTCTAGAGCATCCACAAAAGTATCCTTTTCATCTTTAGATTCAAATGCCATGAGAAGTCTAAGATCTTTTTCACATTCTTCCTCACTATCAGAGAACCCATCACTGTCTTCATGAGTGTAGTAACGTTTCCTAGTGCTAGACCAGTGCTTATTCCTTATTGCTACTTCCTTCCCTTTTGCAGATGTTTCTTTATAAGGAAACTTAGCAGCATAATGACCAACTCTTCCACAATCAAAACATTTGAAAGGAAGCTTACCTCTGAACCGTCCTATGCCAAGTTGAAGTTTCTTTGCAAAATTTACCTCATCTTCTTCTGAGATATATCATGATCCTTCTGCTTCTTGTACTTCCTTCCCTTTTGTAGAAGCTATAAAGACGGCTTCTTTGACTTTAGATGGTCCTCCTCTTCTCATTTCATAAGTAGTTAGTATGCCATGGAGTTGTACGACAGTAAGATTTTGAAGATCCTGTTTTTCTTCAAGAGCAGAAACTTTTGACTCAAATTTTGCCGTTAGTGATCTTAAGATTTTCTCAACCAAAGTAGATTCTGCTATTGTTTCTCCCATTTTTCTCATACGATTTACAATATCATCAAGACGTAAGAAGAAACTAGCAACATTCTCATCATTATGCATCTTCAAAGTTTCATATTCAATTCTGAGAGTTTGGAGTTTTGCACTTTTTACCTTTGCATCTCCTTCATAACTTAGAATGATTTTTTCCCATATTGCCTTTGTTGTATTCAACTGCATAAACTTGAAAAATTATGATTCAGTTAGACTTCCCAATAGTGCATTGACCGCCTTTGCATTTGTTTCATAATTCTTCTTTTCTGTCGGATACGTTGGTACTGCGGCTGGATATTGATATCCTTGTTCAACAATGGCTCATACATCTGCTCCCATAGACTGAAGATAGGATCTCATCCTTATTTTCCAGAAGATTAAATTTCTTCCATTAAAGAGTGGAGGCTTGATAAATGTTGTTCCCTCTTGATTTCTCATCCTGCTTGATCTTCCTTCTAGCGGCTAAGCTTTTTCAGAAGGACCTGCTCTGAAACCAATTGTTGGAAAATACTGAGAGGGGGGGGGTGAATCATTATTTAGTGCAGACAATAAAAATTTGATATTTCCTTTTTTAAAAACCCATACACTACTTTCCTGAATTCAACTCGCGTATATACGCGGATATCCTTTACAGAACTTGTGTATATCCAGTGAATTAATTATGCATTTAATTCATGACTTAGATTATTGCATTACTCATTTATCAGATGTTCAGAAAACAGTAAACAGGTGCAGAAAGAATAGAGTAATCATCACACAAAATCAATCACACGTGAACACCAGGATTTTTAGGTGGAAACCCAATTTGGGAGAAAACCACCACTGCCATTGTCTCAGTCTTCAATCTTTATTATTAAGAAAACTTCT